>JAFBJU010005158.1:0-37109 GCA_016785305.1 Colistium nudipinnis | reverse complement strand
TTTGATACATGGGGGTTTTCAGGGACCCCGAACGCACTGGTCATGGTCCTGTGTCGCTGGGACATCGGGAAGTGGGCGAAAGTGCGAGATAGTTTTGTGCGTATTGACCGTTCACCCAATTCCCGATGTCCGAGCGACATGGGACCAAGACCAGCACGCTCGGCATCCCTGAAAACCCTTAGGTACCAATTTTCATCTTTCTAGCAGCAATCCTTCACCAAAACCCTAACCCTAATTCCACTCTTATGGCCCCTATAACTCTGGAATTAGGGTTAGGGTTAGGGTTTACCAGAACCCTAATTCCAGGCTTATAACCCCTATAACCGTGGCATTTGGGTTAGGGTTTTAGTGAAGGGTCGCTGCTAAAAGGATGAAATTTGATACATGGGGGTTTTCAGGGACCCCGAACGCACTGGTCATGGTCCCGTGTCGCTGGGACATCAGGAAGTGGGCGAAAGTGCGAGATAGTTTTGTGCGTATTGACCGTTCACCTAATTCCCGATGTCCGAGCGACATGGGACCAAGACCAGCGCTTTCGGCATCCCTGAAAACCTCCCAGTTCCAACTTTTATCTTTCTCACAGCGACCCTTCACCAAAACCCTAACCCTAATTCCACCCTTATAACACCATAACTAGGGCTTTTAAACTTATTTCGCAAGTGGGCCAAATATGGGGGTTCGTGGGCAAATGTCAATAAATCATTGCAAATGAGTCATAAATACTTGAGCAATCCGTGTGTCTTCTAACCATGGCGATGTTCTTGGTGGGTTGTTGTGACACAAGTGACGTTACAGAGATTTTTACCACGCATGATCATCTGTGTACTTTGTTTGTGCACCCCTGGCTATACAATAGTACATGCCAGCCGCAATTCTTTTTTTTCAGGCAACCTCTTTCAGGCCAGACAAAAGTTCCGAAGGGCGTTATCCAGCCCTTGGGCCGCTAGTTGAATTGTTCTGCTATAAGGCATACTGTGTGGAACGACAGAAACATACACATACACACACACTGTAGCAATCCTAATGAACACTGTAGGATCGACTAACCTGCTGATCAATACACTTATAGATTTCGTCTGTTTAATGTGAAACTTAAGAAGTCAGGAAATGCAGTAGCTGTTTGTGAGTATTTCAGTTTAGTTTCAATTGTTATACGGTATATTGCATGGGGTTAGACTTGGGGTTTGTTTAGTCCGTGTTATAGTTTTATAGATTTATAAAATATTCAGAGTTAAACCAGGTGCAAAACAGAAAGACCAATTCTAGGTTTGACCTATCTCCGACAAATTAATATTTAAATTACATGTATTATAAAATATGGAATAATAATAAGAACATATTATGACAGGCACCATTTCAGTCTTGATTCAATATTGAAAATATTTAAACAGTGATTGACATTCTGGGAAAATAATTGATTTGATCAGATTTCTTTTCATTATAATTTTTTGGAACGTCCCTATCATGAAATTATGAAGTATGTAATTAAAAAATGTCTAATAAATAAAACTTTCTTGGCGTCCTTATAGATGTATTACCTCGGGTTGTATTTTTACATGTTAAGTTCTGAATCCAAGAGATGCGACTACTGCCTTAAGAAAATAATACCTTGTTCCCTCTCTTACCAGCAGAGGGTGCTCATTGCGCACACACGCCTTTATTTTTGTGTGAAAAGTGAACGAAGCAGGCAGGCTGCATGCACCATGATAGAGCATTTTGGACACCATTGCAGTGTGGGCTGATCCAGCAGATCTGTCTCACTCATGATTAGTGGTAGTAGAAAGAGATATTGCTGACGCTGCCTGAGCCGGTGGAAACATATCGGAAACAGAAAAATGTTGTGAACATAAATAGAGGTGTGACATTGTGTCCCTGTCCCTGGTGCTGAAATTTCAAGCCCCTACCATTTGCAGCATTGACCGGTGGAGAGAAAGCGAGAGAGAGACCTTGACGGCCGTCTGCTGTTAGTGGACGGACACGCGCACGCATACGCATGCACGACCTGTCGAATCATATTCCATCAGCACCGGGGGTGCAGTGCAGCGCAGTTGAGATTCAGGCCAACCCATTCTCTCCGCATGCAGGGGGAAGCCTGTGACTCGCAGATGACAGGGAGCCACAACTTTGTGTTCCGGGTACCCCCTTGGCGCTAAGTGGAGTGTCCCGTCTTCTCTGCTTTCTCACAGAAGGACAGCCTGTACCAAAGTTCACCCGGCTTCTCTTGCTCTCCTCCTCCTCCTCTTCCTCACAGAAGCCCAGTCTTCATTTTCAATGTGTATTCTTATGAAGTACGACCCATTTATTTTACTTTCTCTACCTTTCACTCTTACACTACCCCATATATTTTTGTTTATTTGTTAAAAAAAAAAATACATATGTTAAACTTTACACATGCACATTGTGACGGTAGATTTTTGTTAAAGGGCGATTTTTGTTAAATTTTTCTCATTTTACCCCAATTTTCCACTGCAGTAAACGTCTAATCCACCCAGTCTTCCCTCCTCAACCATCATACCGTCCTGCCCTCCTCTGCTCAGGACACGGGCCCACGGAGAGTAGCTGTGGCCGTAGCAGTCAGCTGGCTGTTGGCATGCGGCCTCTTTAAACCCCTTACACAACAAACTCTTTCCAGTGACAGTAGCTCACACATACACATTAACATGCATCCTCGTGCACATGCCACACACACACGTTTTGGTAGCCACATCTGTTCACAGTAGGCTTTTCCTGTACATCTGGACTGGGTCACCCCCCCCTCCCCGTGTGTGTGTGTGTGTGTGTGTGTGTAAGAATAGTACTTTAGTCATTCACTAACCCTTTTCAGTCATCATCCCCTGCTCTCTCATATTTGCACACATGTCACTCTCATTTTCAGCTGGCATTTAAGGATGTGTGTGTGTTTTGGTAGAATATCCAGTTAACGTTTCCCGGCTTCATGTGGAGCAGCATAGATCTGATCTGATAGGACGGAAGAAGGGAGAACAGGAAAAGAAGAGAGGGGAAAGAGAGATGCTCATTTCCTGTTTGTTTATTTCAATTTGGAAGGGCGAGATCCTTTTTTCACAGAGCTTTTTTGGAGTTTCCTTTTTTTAATGTCGTCTTTTAGTTGAGGAGTCTGCAGGTGGTGTTTATGCAATAACATAACAATAAAAAAAAAAAACGAGCAGAAGTATTCAGCGCATATTTGCGAAAGGACGTCTGAAGTTAACAAAGGCAACTCCTCCACCTTGTTAATCGATTTTTGAGACCGAGAGAGTTGGAAAAGTGAGCCAATGGCCCATGCCGCAGCCCACCTGAAGAAAGCTCGCGAGCTCGAGCAACATCCAGAATACAGAGCTCTACAGAAAGCCAGGGAGAGGAGGAGGCGGCACAAGGAGAGAGCTGAGCGAAAGCGGCAGGTAAAACCAAATCATTGGTCATTTGTGATTTTGTATCATATGCCATACTTACTACTACTTTCATTTAAACAACTGATGTTCTTGTGACTTCACCATTAGACCGTATTTGTGCTGGTGTGGTGGAGGACACGCACTTATGAAACTGTTGGGGTTTGCGCAAATGCGGTTGTATGTGGTGCCGCGGCTGTTGTCCTCTTATTGGTTTATCACCATGAGATGGTGGATTATGATGTTGACATTTATGACAGATGTGGTCTCAATCTCAGAGGAGGTCACATGCTGGTGGCATTGGACCTTTCAGCGGAGCAAACCCCTTTGGGGATGGTATTTGACTTTTCCGTTTTTACTGTTGAGTAGAACAGACGTATGCTCAGGTCACTGAAGCCTGCCGACAAATCAGAACCCGGTGTCGCTGTCTGATGAGGTCGGAAGTCTTCATTATCTGTAATTAATGGCTATAGTGACGGTCAATACATGATCTCTCCATCCTGTACTGCCCAGTTATAAGCCACGCATAACAACGGCTTTTGGCCCGGCAGGTTGTGGAAAAAGAATAAATAATGTAAATGGAAGAATGTTTCTGACAAACAAAAATGAAGGGCTGGAACTGAGCTGAAACTTGTTCACATCAGAGTGATCTTTTGGTATATTTGGAGTCTCAACACAGCAAAAAATAATTTACAACAGCTGCCAATGGGATTTTTTTTTACATTTTTTCCCTCCAGTATAAGACATAAGACATGGACACGGTACAGTGTATAATCCAGTAACCTTCATGACTGCATGCAGGACAATCTACACAAATCCTGTACAGAAACACAGATTACAGCTGGTTTCCACTCAATCCAATGTCTGTGGTTGGCTGAGAGATGAATGAGACCGTAGTGTCTGCATGAATGTCACCACTCTGTAACATAGACACAAACACAAACCCACCTAATTCAGACGTGTGTGTGTATATATATATATATATTCACACAAACAATCGTCACTTAATTAGGATTTTTTCTTCTTTAAATATTCCCTTTAGCTGTCATTTATTTTGCAATCTCTTTAATGATTGACATGAGCAAAGTATTCTCCACAGTCAGTCACCGTGAGCGCGGCTGCGACATCACGCACGGGTACAATCTTTTTTTTCTTCTTTGAACTATGTCTGCATGTCATAACATTTCGTTCCATGCTGGAACGATGAACCAAAGATTCGGCCTAAGTTTGACATTTTTGTGAAATTTGATCCGAGTGCCGTGTCTCGGCTCAGCTTGGTGTTCCTGGAGAGCAGCGCAGGCCGAGGAGTCTCTGGCCAGACCCGAGCCCCAGCTGTCGTGCGCCGCACCCCGGACACGCTCAGCCAGGGGGGGATGGTTGTCTCCGTGGAATAGAGGGTCTGGAAACATAAAAATAGCCTTCGCCAGCAAGGGTTAAATGTTTATGGTTGCAGTTGTTATCCTACAGAGAGGGAGAAGTAGAGTTTGGCCAGCCTGGGCCTCAGGAGCGAGCTCAAAGTATGCAAAGGGATTGAAAGGGTAGATTGGTGGAAATAGTTCGGAAGTTAGTGCGATTAGGTGTGACATGGCCAGACGACGTGATGGGTGGTAAGATTGCTTGATGCAGCCAAACGACAGGAAGGGAGCCGGAGAGGCTTCTAACTCGGAGGAGAAACGACACGCGGCGGACTTTGTGGGAGCGCGCGGAACCGTCCGGTCCTAAAGCGAGAGAGGAAAAAGGCCCCCCGGGGGTTTCAGATACGGCTGGGGAAGCGCTGGACCATGGGCAACGCAGCCACATGTCAGGCGTGCCGGTCGGGTCGAGCTCTCAAGACCACTGGGAGTGACCTCACTTTAAACCTACACACTGACCTGTATGGATGGCCGGTAAGACGCGGAGATTGTGCCGCTCTTGTAATGACTTTTGCCGTCAGTCGTCTGACCGTACCTGCGCCACACAACTAACAAAGTGTCACTCTGAAAACGACTAATTTCTGTTGTCGCTTTCTCTCCCTCTCTCTCTCTTTCCCACTGTGTGCGTTTGTGTGTGTGGGTGTCATCTCGTGTCAGTGGTTCGACCCTTGATCCCACGCAGACACGCAATAGGAAGTTTAATTGTGCTGACCTTACAAGTTAACACCCTCCCCACCCCCCCCTTGTGTCTGATTTACATTTAGCCCCTGTTAAAGAGGTTCAAGCCTTGTCAACACTCAATTTAAAACGCCCCGAAAGTCCCGTGACTTACTGTGGGACGCGATTATTATTTGTGCGAATATTCATAAGCCACTCTCCAAGTTCCTGATGTCGCTCTGGAAAGATAACATTTGCCGCAAGCTCATCATCGATCCCCAGGCAAATCCAACCAAAAATTCTAAAACCCAATTATTCTTTTTTTATTTAAGTCATTATTTAAGCACACATTTCAATATCTCCCCTACTGTCACCGTGGTAGTTACGCTTCAGTGGAGGGTTAGCCGCTCGTCTCTCTCTGATGCGATACGTGTTGACGCTACTGAGTTCAGGGGATTACTTCTCGTCAGATTGTTGCGTGGCCGCCTGATTTTTTTTTTTATTATTATTTATTATTTAGTATATTATTAGTCTTAGAATTCCATCAACCACTGAGGCTCTGAACTCCCTTTGCTGGAAAGATATTTCTGCTTGGGGACGTGTTCAAAGCTGATATTGAATCCAGGACGGAGGAAGAGCCCCCGTGGATCATGTTGATATTCGGTTTCATCTACTGTGGGGAACTAGGCAGACATTCTCCAGGAGCTTGGTGTGAAACTTTTTTTTTTTTTTTTTTTTAGATCAAACGTTTGTAAACATGAAATAATTTGTGTATTATATAAACAGTGTGACCTAAATACAGGTATGTTCTAAACTCAGCTGTCATTCTTTCTTCCTACCCGTCTTCTGAAACCTCTCATGAGGAAATACTCAAAGTGTCTCCCCCCCCATTCCCCCTGCTTCCTGTTTCCTGTCTCTCCTTCACTGTCATGGTCAAATAAAGGTGAAAATGTAGATACCTGTTTATATTCTTGTTTCTAAAGTCATCCTTTATTCTGTGTCCCCTCTCTAGTCCGACAGTAGCACCAGCTTCCTGAGAGCCGCCAGGTCAGGTAACATTGACAAAGTCCTTGATTTCCTGAAGAATGGGATAGACATCAACACCTGTAACCAGGCAAGGAAACTTCTCACTGCACTTTTTAGATTATTATTTGTCTTTATGTCGTGCGCAATGTTGCATTTGATTGTATTTCAAAAATCGACGCCCTTATTTGACACCTATCCTCTGCCATACAGCAAACCTGTGCGAAATGTCATCGTTCTTTTCTAAAGTCAGGCTGTGTTTGCGGTAGCTGGTCGAGATTTAGTGCGGTAAAATGGTGCGGAAGCATGTGAGCCGTACCGAGCAAGAGAAGCGACGCACTTCTTATCATCATTAGTTTGTCACTGTTGTGTGAGACACGCAAACAAGGGCCCAGCACAACAACATGACCAGAGTTGTAACCCCTCCCGACCTCACGCCCATTGTTTCCGTCCAGTGTCAGCTGCCCTTGAAGGGTACCACTGACAGCTGCCCCCCCCCCCCCACACACACACACACACACATTCCACTGAAGAGGAGGGATATGGGAGTGTGCCAATTGAAATTTCCCCCACAACCCAACCTCCCTGGCTCACGTATGCAGCGCTTATTACAGCGGTCACAAGGTAGCTTTAAAGGCACATGGCGGTGGGAGCGCGTGCTCACCGTCGGCTCCTCGGAGTTTCCAACGTGTCATTGGCCTTTTGTAATGGTCCAGCAGTTTCATAATGACTGTTGCTGTACGCCTGCTTGGCAGACAGGCAGCGCCCGCCCATTTCTCACAAGAGCCGGAATCCGTTATCGTGGAAATAGAAATAGAAATAGACTTTATTGTCTTTGTATGTTACACACACAACGAAATTTGGGGAGCTTCTCCGCATGGTGAAAATAGTGCACATTTTTTTTTTTTTTTTACAACAATAAAAAATACACACATTTATAGATAGATAAAAGATAAGAGGTGGACACGGCGGGTTTAGTTTTTTCGGATCCAGAGCCAAGCCTGACTATTCATAGTGGTGATTCTTCCACACAAACACGCGTGCGCACAGACACACACACACACACACACACACTCCCGCACACACACACACACACACACACACACACACACACCCTGCAACAGGAGAGCCCTGCCCTTCATAGTATCTGTCCGGGATCATATGATCACATCTGAGCCCCCTGTCAGGTGACCAAATATGCAAGTGACATGTTCATATATATCACAGTGATGCCCCAACACATATTTGTAATAGATGAATGTTTTTGCCGGTACCAGCATCGAATTGATCCAGTTATTCTGGATTGCACATAGTGTCATCGAGCGCTTTTCTTTTTTTTCTTTTTTTTTTTTTGCATTTATCGATACTTCACAAACACCGGAGAAAGTAGGAAAAATACGCGATCAATTGGAGAGTTTCAGGTTGCCCGTGATTTGCAGAAAAGATGCTCTCAAGAAGGTGAACAGCGGATCAGAATCCCATCAGTGGCAAAAAGCACTCCGCACAATCACGCCGCCATTATCTATAACACTGCTGTCAGCATTTGCAGTCACTTTTCTGACGATTTAATGCATCAACAGACTTCCAACGATATCGATCTAAATTCAGTTCCCTGGTTACCACACCTATCATAATAATCGCTAACTGGAAGGATGGCGTTAGGGGTTGTGAACTCTGTTGATGGTAACTCAAGTCAAGTGGGAATATATTCCTATTCTCACCATGTGTAAGAGCGGTTTCCAGTCTGGTGTCAACGAAAATACAGTTGTATGACGTCACCGGGGTCACATCCGCAGAATCGAACCTGAAATGAACGAAGCGCATTTAATACCACTCACTTTAGTCACGTCGACATCGCGTCGCCCCCCCCCCTTGGCCGTGTGCTCATTAATAACAGACGCGGCAGAGCTCTTCGAAAGCAGCGGAGTCTCTCGCCAAAGGGCAGAAGGCTGTCCAAGTTATTTAAGAGAGACACCGAGATGACTTCATCTCCCGGTTTTTTAGTAGGCCGTGGGACTTCGTCAACACACACGCGAGTCACTTGTTTTGATTTATATTTGTTGCATAAGACCTGTGCATTTTGCCTCAATGCCTGAGACAATACACGGATCTGTGTGTGTTGAGGTGGGAGCGTGTGTCTGTGTGGAAGGAACAGTATTCTTCCTCATGAGTGTGTGGCCTGTGCGTATTTTTCTTTTGTGTGTGAGTCCCTTTTTCGCTTCACGTCCTCACAATTAGAGGACTTCCTCTCTAATCTAGCACGTTAATCCGTGGTAAGTGATATTACTTTATAATCTGTATGCGTTTACAGTACTTCCTCAGTTTCCCCCACTGACACTCATGCCCTCGCACCCGCGGGCCTATAAAGCAGCACCGGGCAAACTGGCCCGTTTTATGGCCAAGTGTGATTGTAGCACAGGTCAGTGGTGACAGGTACGTGGATATTAATCCACGCTGGGAGGTTTCCTGCTGCCAGGGCGAGCCGCAAACTCGTCGCCGTGTTGGGCTGAATGTCCATTAGCTAAATGAAGCTTTCAATCACAGTTCAGAGGAAAAGCAGATTTAGATCAGTTTGTGGGACAGCGTGTGCGTGCGCTCGTGTGTGGGCGCGCGCGCGCGCATGTGTGTGTGTGTTGGGGGCTTGTGCTGGCATATCTCGGAACACATAATGTCTGAAATGGGATTGAAACACTCAGATTGTCTTATTTTTGCTGTGTCAGCGAATTCGTCATTTCAGAAATTAGGTTTAAAATGGAGGACATTTTTGAAATTTGGGAAATTCTCCACTGAGAGATCTTTAAGCTCGTATTAAAGCGTTGACATATCCAGTAGCTTCTAAATCATAGTGTCCATATACCTGTGCGTGTATGTGTGTGTGTATGTCCTACATGCTCGCTATGACTGTGCAGAAAAATGACACCCTGTTGGCTGTTTGGCATTTGGCAAGTCAGAAAAAGATAGAGCGAGAGAGAGAGAGAGAGAGAGAGAGGGAGAGAAGAAAAAGGGGCAGTGATCGAGTTATCCGCAACATAGCACTTCAATCCGGGTCAGGTTCCACAGTTGGTCTCGGCAAGACATCCGAGAGAGTTGGAAGGCAAGGGGCAGAGGAGACCCACGAGCTTGAGGACCCGTGTGTAGACAGGTTGCGCTCCATCACCCGCGTGCCCTGCTCGGCAGAGCTTTCCAAAAAAGAAAAGAAGGAAAAGAGAGATCTCAGGAAGGCTCGAAACACGACTTGGAAATACGCGCTCTCAGTTTGTGGGGTTTCCAGGGGGGCGGGGCGCAGAATGGAAGAAGAGGAGGACGAGGTGAATGCATCGTCAGCGTGCGACTGTCTCCGAGCATGTGTTGTGTCCGCTGAGTTACGAATATGAGCTCATGTGCTTGCCTGAGTGAAACATTTGATTCTCCACGTTCCTCCTGGCCTGTAGCTCTAGGCCGAGTCACATCTTCGCGTTTGTTCTCCGAGCCATCCGGTCCGTTGTGTTTGAGTAGAATGTTGAGGTCCCGAGGCGTTTCGGATTATAAAAGTAACCACGCGCACTCGACGGCACCCCACCGAGATTTGTTTTTTTATTCAAAATGACCGTTTGGGTTGATTATGTTTTCGATTCCTCTCCAGAATGGGCTGAACGCTTTACATCTGGCTGCCAAAGAGGGACACGAGGATTTGGTGGAGGAACTGTTGGATCGAGGAGCCGCAGTGGACTCCTCCACCAAGGTACGATCATTTATCGGTATTGTTGTGTGTTTATAAAGCTTTTCCAGCCTTCCGAAATTTGACCTACTCGTTTTGATAAATGGGGAAACGTACGGTCTTCTTTTTTACATTGACATGGCGATAATAAGGAAAGTTAAAAGGAGTTTCTTCGCGTTTGATAGACGCTTTGCGTTGCATCGTGAATAGGAAACTCCGCCTCCTGTCCCGTCCACACAGGAGGCGGAGTTTGCGGTGCGACTCTGCCGGTGTCTTATGTGTCGGGCTCAACGGATAGACATGGTAAACAGCCCGCATGGAATCTGTCACCCTCCCGGCCACGTCCGTGGATTGAAATCAATATGATCCTTAGTGTTATACGGCCAGTCACCTGCGTAACCTGAAAATAAAAACAGACTCAAGGACAAAACCCACTCGGTGTGTTATCAATTCATAGTATTTGGTTTTCAAGGAGGGCAATGTTCATGTCAGAGGTCTCCGTGTCTGTCACATATTCATCCTCCATCTCTTTTCCACCAGCCGATATTTCTTTGTTTTAACAATTATTACCTTTTTTTTTTTTTTTTTTTTTTTTTTTTTTTTTTTTTTTTATCCTCGTGTGCTCCATAGAAAGGGAACACCGCTCTCCATATTGCCTCATTGGCAGGACAAAAGGAAGTAGCCCGGCTACTGGTGAAGAGGGGAGCAGATGTCAATTCTCAGTCACAGGTATGGGGGAAAAAAAAGAACCTTCTGAACGTGTGTCACCAAAGCCTCTCATCTTCATGTCAGTGGTCTGTGTCTTCATTGTGGCTCCAGAATGGATTCACTCCCCTCTACATGGCCGCCCAGGAGAATCACTTGGAGGTGGTGAGATACCTGTTGGAAAATGAGGGGAACCAAAGCATTGCAACGGAGGTTGGTGGATGAATACAATCGCTCCCATTTCCTGCTTATTTTACTTTCCGGTGAGTGAACGTCCCTTTTTTCCTCCTTTCGCCCGTCCCCTTCTCTGTCCGCGCAGGACGGCTTCACGCCGCTGGCCATCGCTCTCCAGCAGGGTCACAACCCGGTGGTCTCCCTGCTGCTGGAGCACGACACCAAGGGCAAGGTTCGCCTGCCGGCCCTGCACATTGCGGCCCGCAAAGACGACACAAAGTCGGCCGCGCTGCTGCTCCAGAACGACCACAACGCCGACGTCCAGTCTAAGGTGAGGGAGGGGAGACGCGTGTGTCTGGGGAACAAATAAAATAAAAAATGTCTATATATATACAGTATATACAGTGGGAGAAAAAAAAAGGGAGGTTACTCGGTGCAATTGCTACAAAACAAAAGCTAAAGAGAAAGTGTGTCCTCATGCATCTTAGTGTGTGCATAATCTTCCATCAATTCCGTCCACGTGGGGGTAAAATAGAATCAATGACCAGGGCCCCCTTTTTTGCTGTGACCTCCCTTTTGTGTTCTATTTGTCTAACCATGCCAACCTTACCCTGTGTTTTGAGTGGACTGTTGTGATCGGCCGTTGCCCTAACAACCCTACTCCCCGTTTCCCCTTTCTCTTTCCGCGTGCGTCCTAACCAGATGATGGTCAATAGAACCACAGAGGTATACAGACTCGCCCGCTTCCTTCTTTGAATTTCTTTTCCACACCTCACACCATCATTTCGAGCCCCTTGGGCTCCGTGCGTCTCTTATGACCCAGGAGTTGTAAAAACCCTGCACGTCAGAATTATGTGTCATTTAACCTCGAATGCATGCAGATGACTATGCTACAAGAGACATTGCTGCATGGCGGTCGGTTTCAAACGTTTGTCCGAATTTAAAATCATTCGCTTCTCCTATTTATTCCGTAATATTCTAAAATAAAGTAAAAAACAATAACATAAAATGAGGCATTAGTTAGTCACATATTCAGCTACAGTACTTTCCTTCTGACCTCTATGTTTTAATTAATCAATGAACTCTTTTTCTTAATTAAATTGCACCATGTCTATCAGAATGGGAAGGTAAGGAATGACCCCACCTACAATTGTGCACTGTAAATATCTATAAATAGATATATCTATATACAGTATATATAGCTATATATCTATATATATTCTGTATACAGTATATGCAGCTTATACGTCATTTTCCATTTGTTCTTTCAAGCAAATACACATGTTACACATTTTGGTTCTGTGTATTTGAGGTTTTGTTTTTTTTTTAATGTCTTTCATTTTTATCTTTTTGTAATATCACAATTTTTTTTTGCCAGCATGGCAGATTTACAGGCTATCCGCATGCATTATGTACTGCATGTACTATTTTTTATTTTTTTATTTTTTTATTTTTTTGAGATCAACGTATCTGGTTTCCCTTTTCAGCATGCTGCCTCATCCTAATACTGCTTCAATAGATTCAGGTTTCTTCCTTTATCGGCAGCAGAAAAATCTGTTATATCTGTCTTTCTTCTATCTTTCTTTCTTTCTTTCTTTCTTTCTTTCTTTCTTTCTTTCTTTCTTTCTTTCTACCCCCCAAAATCCTCCCTGTCTCAAACAGAGTGGGTTCACCCCTCTGCACATCGCCGCTCACTATGGTAACGTGAACGTCTCCACGCTGTTGCTGAACAGAGGAGCTGCTGTGGACTTCACAGCCAGGGTAACGCCCCTTTTTCCACTTTCCAGCTGAACACTTTCTGCCTATTAAATCCTAACCTCTTTTTTCCCTTCCATTTTTCCATTATACATTTCCAATTTAATCCAAACCTTTTTTATCTGCACTTTCCTCTATTTCCAGATAGATAGCCTTCCTGTCGCAAACCTTTTAAATCATGCGAAATAAACACGCAGTGGGATTTGAATAATGCTAATCTATCTATTGATGAATGTGAACAGCGCACGTGTGCACAATGCGGTAACGCTTCCTTTCTTTCCGTGACTGCCCTGTCAGAATGGGATAACTCCTCTCCATGTGGCCTCGAAGAGAGGCAACACCAACATGGTGGCGCTGCTGTTGGACCGAGGGGGTCAGATCGATGCCAAAACAAGGGTGAGACCTATTGGACGTCCTGACGTTAGGTTTCATAAAACAGTTCAATAAAAATGATGTAACCCCCCCCCCCCCCCCCCAACAGTTCAATAAAAATGATGTACCCCCCCCCCCCCCCCACCCTCTGTTATACTTACAACTTGCTCCTTTGATAAAAAATGCATAAACTGGATAAATATCTGTAAACGTATGTGTAATGTGTTGTTTTATAGGACGGGCTTACCCCCCTGCACTGTGCAGCCAGGAGTGGACACGACCCTGCATTGGAGCTGCTGTTGGAGAGAGGGGCCCCCATCTTAGCCAGAACCAAGGTACGGTGAGCTTGTCCCACCGTTTTTTTTAGGGGCCCCCATCTTAGCCAGAACCAAGGTACGGTGAGCTTGTCCCACCGTTTTTTTTTTTTTTTTTTTTTGCTCCAAGATTTTAAAAAAACTAACTTGGTGACACTTTCATGCCCGTGCAGAACGGACTGTCCCCGCTTCACATGTCGGCCCAGGGAGACCACGTCGAGTGTGTCAAGTTCCTGCTGCAGCATAAGGCGCCCGTGGACGATGTCACACTGGACTACCTGACCGCTCTGCATGTCTCCGCCCACTGTGGCCACTACAGAGTCACCAAGCTGCTGCTCGACAAGAAGGCCAACCCAAATGCTAGAGCACTGGTAGGTTACTAAAAAAAACAAAAAACATCACAAGTCCAAAACGATGCGTTCACGCAGACTCGTAAATAGCACTTATACACCGAGGCTTAAGACGGACACAGGATAATATGGTATTGGTTAACCTTTAATTAACAGAAACTCTGTTAATTAAAGTAAAAAAAAATAGACTAACCTTAATTACCTTAATTTCTAGAATGATAAAAGTGATGGCCACATAATTCTAGCAATTATTATTATTATTATTATTATTATTATTATTATTATTATTATTATTATTATTATTATTATTATTATTATAATAATAATAATTATTATTATTATTATTATTATTATTATACACCGAATCTTTTTTCTCTCACTCTCTCCAACAGAATGGTTTCACTCCCCTCCACATCGCCTGTAAGAAGAACAGGGTGAAGGTGATGGAACTGCTGGTCAAATATGGCGCCTCCATCCAGGCCATTACAGAGGTGATATTATGGATATGATATATATATGAATATATATATATAAATCTCAGGATAGCATCTGTCAATATGGTTACACTCGTGTCTTCCCCTTCTTTATTCTTTTTTTTTATGTAATACTCATCTGTTTTCCGCATCTTTCTCTCTTTCTGCCTATTCCAGTCTGGTCTGACTCCCATCCATGTCGCTGCCTTCATGGGCCACCTCAACATCGTTCTCCTCCTGCTGCAGAACGGAGCCTCTCCCGACGTCCGAAACATTGTGAGTCGGAGCCGGTTCAGCGCGTTGCCCCCGAAACGCATGCAGGACTAAGCGAAACTATTTCTAAGCGCCATGGTTTTTTACGCTAACACAGTGTCCTCTTGCTCATGAGTGGTTTTGTCCATGCAGCGCGGTGAGACGGCTCTCCACATGGCAGCGCGGGCAGGACAGATGGAAGTGGTTCGCTGTCTGCTGAGAAATGGAGCGCTGGTGGACGCCATTGCCAGGGTGAGTCCGCAGACACGCGCGTTTCCTTCGGTGAACAGCAAGTGAGCCTATTTGCAACAGTGAGGGGTCATTTCCTCTCCCGAACCTCCACTTCCTCCCCCTGATCTCTTTGCTTCTGTGCCGTGTTTCCTCTCTCTCCTCCAACACGAGCAATCCTTTCATCTCCTTCATCCTCAGGAGGAGCAGACTCCCTTGCACATTTCGTCCCGTCTGGGGAAAACGGACATCGTCCAGCTGCTGCTTCAGCACATGGCCCACCCCGATGCTGCCACCACCAACGGGTACACGCCCCTCCACATTTCAGCCAGGGAGGGCCAGGTGGAGACGGCTGCCGTGCTGCTGGAGGCCGGAGCCTCGCACTCGATTTCCACCAAGGTGAGCTGAGGATGAGACGTGACTGACGATGACGTATTCAATAAAATATATATACAGTATATATAAATTTTTTTACCTTTTTATTGACCCAGCTAAACAGGAAAACTTGTAGGTTTGAAATAAACTTGGCTCCCTTTTTTTCCCCCTCTACAGAAAGGATTCACTCCCTTACATGTAGCAGCAAAGTATGGCAGCCTGGACGTAGCCAAACTTCTCCTCCAGCGCAAAGCTCCCCTCGACGATGCCGGCAAGGTGAGCCGAGAAAAAAAAAAAACGTATAAAGATTCACGGTCCAGGTCCGAGCTTATTTTAGGGTAAGGCTGCCCCGCGATGACAAAGTGCACCGAGTCTTTTAGTCCCCGGCTCAAATTGATGTGTGCCTCCTCCGATAGACAAATGACAGAGTGGAACGGGGATGTTTTTGATGGATACCGAACAAAAACGACATAAAATCATGTCTGTACACCATAACGCCCTCTCATTGAATGTATCTCTCCTCTTTATAGAATGGCCTGACCCCGCTGCACGTGGCCGCTCATTATGACAACCAAGAAGTGGCTCTGCTGCTGCTGGATAAAGGGGCGTCACCTCATTCTACTGCAAAGGTTCGCCCAGGAACTTATCATGGCTTCAGACACAACTCAAGTGAACGTGTTTTGCATTCTTTTGTAGGTGTCATTTTCCCGTTCAACCCCTCAGAAATACCACTATCTTCCAGTATGAGTTCTTTATGAGAGGGCGATGCTGGAAAGCCCTTTTTTTTTTTTTTTGCATTGGATTTGGATATGTGCCGTCACAGTATTCATCACTAACCCTCCTCCCTGTCCAGAACGGCTACACCCCGCTTCACATTGCAGCCAAAAAGAACCAGACCAACATCGCATTAGCGCTGCTGCAGTACGGAGCCGAGACCAACGTTCTCACCAAGCAAGGGGTCAGCCCTGTGCACCTGGCAGCCCAGGAAGGACATGCAGAGATGGCCAGTCTGCTGCTGGGCAAGGGAGCCCACGTCAACACGGGCACCAAGGTGCCACATCAACGCACGCACACACGCACACGATACAATACTTGGTCATTACTGCAGCTGCAAGGAGCACCATAAGTGCAGAGAGGAAACACGAAGGATGATGCAGTGGTATTCATGGGCACAATGTCAACAGCGTGGGTGAACAACTCTGTGCTTCCTGTGTCACAGAATGGCCTGACTCCTCTGCATCTCGCAGCCCAGGAGGACAGGGTCAGTGCAGCAGAAGTGCTGGCCAAACACGACGCCAGCTTGGATCAGCCAACTAAGGTGCGCACACGCACACGCACACACACACACATTCAGGTACACAAAAACCCATTTCCAAAAAAGCATACGCAGTCAAAAAACTAGACAGATGGAGACCCCATTAAAGTGAAAAGATGTATTCAATACAAAGATACATTCTCAGAGGAGAAGTTATTCTCTCTTTTTGACTGACAAAGGCACATACAAAATAAGTCAGACTGCCAATTTTTGGCTTAGGGGTAACTTCAATCATAACACTCCTCCGCACGCCATGCGACGATTATTTATTTTGTTCGAGTAGCCCCTCCCAATGAGAAAAAGTCAAATAAATCCAGCGGGATTTGGGAATAACAATTCTTTTCTCTGTGTCGCCCACTCGACGCTTTAGCTGGGATACAGCCCCCTGATCGTGGCCTGTCACTATGGAAATGCCAAGATGGTGAACTTCCTCCTGCAGCAAGGTGCCAGCGTCAATGCCAAGACCAAGGTAGGCGTAAGGATGTTGCAGGTGGAGCGCGTCGCTTTTGCTCTAGCCCCTCCCTGTGCCGTTTCTCCATGGACCACGCAAAATCCTCCTTTATTTCCCCCGACAGAATGGTTACACACCACTTCACCAAGCGGCACAACAGGGGAACACACACGTAATCAACGTGTTGCTGCAACACGGCGCCAAACCCAATTCTACGACAGTGGTAAGAAATGAGCACATAAATCCACCGGCCTCACATTAAATCGTGAAATGAGCGTTTTGAAGACATAGGTCTCACTCTTCCGCAACTCTCTCGCCGGCTTTCTCGCAGAATGGAAACACCGCTCTGTCAATTGCGAGACGCCTGGGTTACATCTCCGTGGTGGACACGCTGAAAGTTGTCACCGAGGAGGTCATTACTACCACAACGGTAAACTCCCCGCGTGATGCTTTCAGGCCGCAGATTTTGGACCACTTGGTTTCCCTTTACATACGCTACAGTAAACCTTTTTTTTTTTCTTTTTTTTTCAAATTAATATGTATCCACCAATTCGAATGGGCATCACGTCAGACGGTCACAGAGAAACACAAGCTTAACGTCCCTGAGACCATGACTGAGATCCTGGATGTTTCCGATGAAGAGGGTGAGTAATACTTAGACTCATTGCAACGTGCTGCTTTTAAGGCCACCAAAAACAATCCCAAACTGTTCAGTAGTAGAGGGGGCTTGCTGTTCTCACGGTCCTAGGTTTCGTAGCTCTGAGGCTGGAGGACGAGCCGTTGTTTGAGATGTCCGTGGAGCTGGAAGGTACCGCTCTGCCTGGCGCGCCGCGGGCTCGTTTTGGGGGTGCCCGTCGCTTCATCGGTGTCGTCAATTTATGCAGATTGCGCTAATCGGTCGTGGCTTCGTTTTCTGCTGTGCGCGTCTAGGCCTGACTTTGCGCAGGTCTCCTTTGGTCTAACGCCGCGTTGCTTTTGAGGGGTTTGGAGATTGTTGAAGATAGTGTTCCAATGCAGTGACGCAAAAACTAACTGCATGTCGCGCGAGTGCATGCGATGACTACGGATGACCGAGAAATGCCGAGATGCGGTACCATTCTTACCGGTCACGCGTTCCCAACGTTCAGGTGGTATTTGCCCTAATTATCGTAGCATCCATAAATCAGCATAAAGGAAAATGATCTCACGGAAGAAACGGCTGCGAGGAGACTAGGTGTCTGGCCCCAGGGACGGAAGAGGAAGGGACAGCAGTGGGACAGCTATACATAAGAACAAGTGTCGTTCAAATGTACGTTTTTTTTTTTTTGTTTCTTGACAAAATATCTCCCAGGTGAGGACACCATGACCGGGGATGGTGGGGAGTATCTGAGAGCCGAGGATCTCAGGGAGCTGGGAGACGACTCTCTCCCGGGACACTACCTGGATGGCTTCAGTTACATGAGCCACAACCTGGACAGGTCACACAAACGACACACGCAGAGCAACCGCAACACACAACAAGCTGAAAGATATACTGTACGCGCAAAGGGGTTCTGACTCGGAAAAAATTGCCTGCGCTTTACCCAGCAGGCAACAGCACACTCCGCTTCACCAAAGTTTCCATCAGAGAGAGGGCGTCCTCATCGAAGACATGCTCACGAGCCACCAGGTGAGTCCAAGACATATTCCCGGCGCGCCGCTCAGATTGTTTTACGTTTGTTTTTTTTCTCCGAGGGTTAGCGGTCATGAATATGGGATATTGCATTTCCCAAGGACCTTTTATGCATTCGTTTTCTCACCGTTGTTCATTGGCCCGTAGGTGTCGGCGCTATCTCGAGAACACGACAAGGACTCGTTCCGTCTGAGCTGGGGCGCGGAGCACCTCGACAATGTGGTGCTGTCCTCCAGCCTGTTGCATTCTGGGTATGCAGCTCTACTCTCTCTTCTTTCTCTATAACACAAACGCACACGTTCGTTGTTTTACTCTTAAAACCGAGACACCATCTCCCGCAAGCTATGGTTTATGCTATCGCCGGTGTTTGAATCTATGTGAATTTATTATTTTTTTTACACTTTTCATGTCCGTGTTTTCTATTCATCTAGCTCTATATTTGCTCTCGTGTATATCATTTTTGTCTGTCCTCGCACAGGCTTTTCTCTCACTCTTTATCTTCTCTTTGATCACTTTTGGGTCATGCATTTGTTTCCTCGTTGTGCACTCTGTCGTCTTGGCTGTTTGTGATTGTGTGTGTGTGTGTGTGTGTGTGTTTTTTTTTGGATCTGCTTCTAGCCGTTCCTCTCCGTGCCTAGACCATGACAACAGCAGGTGATTTTCTCTTTTACTTTGGCTACTCTCTAGTCTCTCCGTCATGCCTTTACTCTTTTCTCATCCACTGCTCAATGACCCTTTCTCTCTCATTTTATGTCTGCACGAATTTATACGAATTTATAATGATTGAATTTCAGTTTCGAACATTTTTTTGTTCTTTGATGCAGATCTGATTGCTTTAATCTTGAGGCTCTGCTGATACGTAGAGCTTTTTTTTAATTTGTTTTAATTGTCTTATTACATATTATGACGGCTGCCTTGGAATGAGCTAGTCCTCTTATATGAGGCTGGTATTATGATCTGCCGGAACCTGCTTATTGTTGTGTCAATACTAACTCTTGGTTATGAAAGTATCCCCTGGTACGTACAGTATATCTTTGCTCTGATTGCCTGCTCTGCATAGAAGTTTAGAGGTTTTAGAGGTTATTTTGTGTTTAACCTTTCACCTTTTTCATATATTGCCGGGCCCCTTCAGCTTCCTGGTGAGCTTCATGGTAGATGCCAGGGGCGGGGCCATGCGCGGTTGCCGTCACAATGGCCTGCGAATCATTGTACCGCCCAGGAAGTGCTCTGCACCCACGCGGGTGACCTGCCGGCTTGTGAAGAGACACCGCCTGGCCTCCATGCCCCCGATGGTGGAGGGGGAGGGGCTGGCCGGGCGCATCATAGAAGTCGGGCCCACTGGGGCTCAGTTCCTGGGGTAAGTGTGCCTTTGTGTGTTTTTCGGTGCGTGTTCTACTTGTGTATTCAAGTTGGTTTATGTGTATATTGCTTGTGTGGGTGTTCATTATTTCCTCTCGACCCCTCCCCCTCTGCTGCGTACGGATCAGTAAGCTCCACCTCCCCACTGCTCCGCCCCCTCTGAATGAGGGCGAGAGCCTGGTCAGTCGCATTCTGCAGCTGGGTCCTCCAGGAACCAAGTTCCTCGGGTAGGACCTTTGGTTGGGGGGGGGGCGACCCTGCCAATCCAGAATCCTGGTCACATCCTTCCCCCCCTATATTTTCCACCATGTGCACCTTAGACACTATGATTTTTAGAGTTTCCGCAATTCATTTTGGTTTGTTCTGTGTTACTTCCCTTATTTTTGGGCATAAAAGTGCAAGCTTAAGTCTGAAAACACCTGACCTGTTGCCTTATGATTTTGAGTCATCTCCATGCTTCCCTCAGTCTCTATTCTAGACCAGTTTCTAGTTGTATTCTATTGTCTGTCCAAGTCTCATGTATACTTTGCTCGGCATGAAATGCTCCCGATTTATATTTTGAATTCAAGTTTGTTGTAAGGTGTGTTTTTTTTCCCCTCCCCTTGATTATTCCCATAAGGTCATGCACAATTCAACCCAAGCATCCTTTTTCCCCAAGTTTTTCCAGCGTCCAAGAACCGCAGTCCGTGTTTGACTTCTCTTTGCCCTCCCTTGCAGGCCCGTGATCGTGGAGATCCCACATTTCGCGGCTCTGCGTGGCACAGAGAGAGAGTTGGTGATCTTGAGGAGTGAGGCGGGCGAGAACTGGAGGGAACACCACTGTGACTTCACTGAGGAAGAGCTGAACCAGATACTCAACGGCATGGATGAAAGTAAGAGACCCTGACTAGACCGCCGGACTTGTTGATACGGATTGAAGTCTCACAGTCGACGAGGGTATTAATGCACTGAATATTTCGCATCATCGCAGAACTCGATTCTCCCGAGGAGCTCGAGAAGAAGAGAATATGCCGCATCATCACCCGGGACTTCCCTCAGTATTTTGCTGTGGTCTCGCGGATAAAGCAAGACAGCCATCTGATTGGGCAAGAGGGCGGGGTGCTGAGCAGCACTCTTGTCCCCCAGGTCCAGGCTGTCTTCCCCGAGGGAGCCCTGACCAAGAAAATCCGAGTGGGGCTACAGGTACATACAGTGCATCTTTTAGTCGGACAACTGTTGGTTAAATGGTGTAGGAAACAATACAGCTGTTAAATGTATGCGTATATGTTTTTTTTTCCTTGTCTTAGGCTCAGCCCATTGATGTGGAGATGGTGCGAAGGAACCTCGGCAACAAAGCCTCGTTCAGTCCAATCGTAACATTGGAGCCACGGAGGAGGAAGTTCCACAAACCAATCACAATGACAATACCTATTCCCAAGAGCCCCAACGCCGAGGAGCCCAGCTCGGTGTACAGCGGGGAGACCCCGACCTTACGTCTGCTTTGCAGTATTACTGGTGCGTATGGCTGTAATCAATTATCAGTAATCCACATCAGAGGAAAAAATGACTTTAATATCACTGGTGTTTCTGCGTTTCAGGCGGAACCACTCCGGCACAGTGGGAGGACATCACCGGCTCCACGCCTCTCACTTTTGTCAACCAGTGCGTTTCCTTCACCACGAATGTGTCAGCGAGGTAAAGTCTCTCTACACATTTAAGTGTGAAACCATTTGTTCTTTGTGAGATCTTTTTTTGTATCTTCGTGTAAATCATTTTTCAATAATATGAAACTGTTCACATTAATATGTTCCTGAATAAGACACTTTTTTGATATTCATAGGTTCTGGCTGATAGACTGCCGACAGATCCAGGAGTCTGTCAGTTTTGCCTCTCAGCTGTACAGGGACATCATCTGTGTTCCATACATGGCCAAGTTTGTCATCTTCGCCAAAACGCTGGACCCCATCGAGGCCCGCCTGCGGTGTTTCTGCATGACGGACGACAAGATGGACAAAACCCTGGAGCAGCAGGAGAACTTCACTGAAGTCGCGCGCAGCAGGGATGTGGAGGTGAGATGAGTGGGGGGGGGGGAAACGATGGCGAAACGAGTCATCAAGAAGTAGTGGGAGGAGAAATGCTGAATAGGCCTGTTTTTTAAATCATGAAAACAACTGTCCATTCACACACAGGTGCTGGAGGGAAAACCTATATTTGCAGACTGCTTTGGAAATCTGGTGCCTCTTACCAAGAGTGGCCAGCACCACGTGTTCAGCTTTTTTGCCTTCAAAGAGAACCGACTGGCCCTCTTCATCAAAGTATGACCACACGCTACAGGGCCATGTATTAAAAATACTAATGCAATCCAATGCATATGTATTTGGCTGAACTCTTCATTTTCTGTTAATGCGCAGATTAGAGACACGGCGCAGGAGCCGTGCGGTCGCCTGTCGTTCACAAAGGAACCGAGGACTTACCGGAGTCTGAACCACAACGCTATCTGCAACCTTAACATCACCCTCCCAGCATACTCAAAGGTTCATTTAAATAGCACTTGATTTGTGCATAAATGGTAACCGTACTCCTTTTCGTTAAGTCCAGTAACTGCATTGGTTTGCATTCCCTCTGTTGATTTCTTCTCTTAAGGAGTCTGACTCGGACCAAGATGCAGATGATGAGGTAAATATTGTTCATTTCACGCCGCAGTACAACAAAGAAACAATAAATGATATTATATAATATATTATAGTAATATTGTATATAGTCCCGCTAACTATACCCTTTTTTTATACTGTTCTTTCTACAGAGTGAGAAGAGTGACAAGAAATGTAAGCTAAACTCTATTATTGTTCAATATTTGTATTAGTGTTTGAATATATTTAACAGCAATTTAAGAAATATATGCAATTATGTTATGGTATAGCTTCATGCACTTGAAACATTTCACATGCTTAACCGGGAGTTACGGTCCAGATGGTAATAGTGCATAATTTGCACACAGTTATATAGTTATTTTTTTCGCACAACACGGTCTCACTTGGACATGAAACCTAAGTGGCCATAAAGGTTGTGCAGAAATATGAAAATCTTTATGTACCAATAGATGCCCCGACTGGTTTATGCCTCTTTCTATAACTTTGAATAACCCTGTTCTTTTAGTTTGCTCTATTAATTCTGCGTATAGTTACCTGTTTGTTACTGGCAGCTATGCAATGGCTGATGTACTCCACATTCCCTTCACTTCAAACCCCACCGACCTCTTCCCATTTAATTTTTGCTAATTGCTTTGACCTTTTGCATGTTTCTGAAACCTTAATTGTATGGCAAAATAATGCTTTTTATTGAAGCCATTCAAAATGTCTGTTCTGCGCATATTTTTGTTCGAATTTCAGCCCAGCATAAAAAGTGTATGATTTTGTGGTAATAATATTCACTGTGGCAAATTATCATACATATACATAACATTTCATAGCGGTTTTACCAGTAAAACGTTTTTTAGACATAAATGTTGTATTTGCTGGTATAGAAATATTATTCTCATTCACAATTTATGATTTTTTTCATATACACATTTGTTTTTCTTTTACACTTTCATAGGTTTATTTCATTCAGTCAGTGAGTTGACAAATTAGATAATTTTACAACACTACTTATTTTCTGTATATACGTGGATATGCCTAAAATATCAGTCAAAATTAGTTAAGAAAGTTTTTGATTGATTTGATGAGTTGACATTAATTACTTACCCCTCTTCTTGCTAACAAACTATGTTCATTTTTATATTTAAAGTTTATATTATTCACTTAGTTTCAATTTTTTTATTTGGAGGCAGACGTGACGATTCATGTCAGCTACAATCTTGAGACTTTTTGTTTGTCTGTTATCTACTCCTCTTGTCCTCCCGGAAAATGATCTGTGCCCTTCTTGTTCTGTCTGTGTATTTTGTGTTAAAGGTTATATATACGAGTTTTTAATCGATAGTTTAGCAGCCAACAACAAGACAAGCTTCTCTGATCTTTGTCCTGGTAGCCCGTCCGGGTGCAAGTTCATGTTATGTGCTTGTGCGCATGCGTGGGGTTTCATCGTTGTTAAACCACTGGCCCGCCTCATCTTTAAAAAATGAGATTGCTCCAGCCAGCACTACACATGATATGCAGGTGGACGCGCAAATAGTTACGCTATATCCGTGTCACCTGCCCATGATGGCTGGGACCATATTTAATCACGGTGAATATCGTATATATAACCTTTTTTGCATTTCTGAATATGTAGTCAAACTATTTAGATTACCATCATTCTTGTCCACATTTTACCTGTTTTCTTTTGACTCCACCTGGCTTTGCTTTTGCTGTCGCTGGTCTACTATCTTCCAAACTCTTCTGGATCCCTTAGTCATCTCCTTTCCAAGACTCAATTATCCTCTGCCCTTTCTTCTCATTACTCTGTGAACTGAAGATGGATTTTTTGATGGCATTGTCTTGACCCAAGTTTTCTGATGTCTCTCTTCCCCACTTCATTTGTCCCTTATGTTCCTTACCCTTTTTTGGTTATGATTTGTTTAACTGAAGATGATGACTCTGAATCCACTGAGACTTTCTCCTTGAGAACTAACCAACCTCTAGACCCCGCGACCCTCGCGAGCCCCGACCTCCTTTCAGACATGTCAGACATCAAACTGTCTGTCAGTCTGACTGCAGAGCATGTGAATGAAGAGGGAGCACAAACACGGAGGTTGGAAGAACAAGGTCATTTAGCCATGGTGGAACAGTACAAAGGCAGACTGGAAAAGCCTCTAGAGATGCAAAGTGGTGGAAGACACGGCTCTGATCGGGACGTGCAAGGGGGCGCTGCCAAAAAAGACCAATGGGGTTCAATCTGCGAGACTAAGGTTGACACGATGAGTCCCCTCGTCATAGAACCAGTCATACGGGAGATTTGCATTGCGAAAGACACTTCGAGTGCATTTGCTACACATAGCAGAGACATGACAGGCCTTGTTTCACACCTCAGCACGGACATGGAAGAATACTTGCATCAGAGACCTGTGGAGATGAGTGGTTCTCCAGAAGACTGTGTTGTGATAGACAGATTTGAACAGGTTGTTGTAAAACACAATGGCAAACGGCATCCCCCGGATATTAAGAAACCTATTAGGAAGAAACTTAGAGACAGACATCTTTCTGGATGCAGCAGCTCTGAGGGGGAGCTGGACAGGATGAGCTCCGACGAGTCTTTAGACGGCGATGTTGTTCTTAACGATGGGGGCCTCGTTCCCGCTCCGGATATGGATCCTCCAGCTTCTCCTGGAGTGGTTGAGACATCTATTGGATCTATAAAAGACAGAGTTAAAGCTTTGCAGAACAGAGTCGAAGAGGATGAGGAGCAAAAAACAACCCAAGTTCCAATACATGAAGCAAAATCTTCGCTGACCACGAAGAGGATGGAGGAAGACATCCCAGAACTCCCCAGACTTCCCAAGTCCCCTAAATCTCCCAGATCTCAGACAGAAAGATTGGAGGAGACTATGTCTGTTATGGAGCTCATGAAAGCATTTCAAACTGGAGAGGACCCATCAAAAAGTAAATTGGGGCTATTTGAACACAAAGTGGTGACTTCTTCTGATCTACCAATCCAACATACTTCAGAGGAGTCACAATCACTAATCCGAACTCAGAGCCTTACAGTGTTCCATGAACAAAGTGATGTCAGAAAATACGACAAAACAGATGATCCAGGAAAGACGATGGAA
Source organism: Colistium nudipinnis (assembly GCA_016785305.1). NCBI lineage: Eukaryota > Metazoa > Chordata > Actinopteri > Pleuronectiformes > Rhombosoleidae > Colistium > Colistium nudipinnis. The sequence continues at coordinate 11,435 of JAFBJU010005158.1, read as the reverse complement.
TCTGTTGAAGCTGATACTGTTCATTGTGATGATGGAAGGGTTAGCCCACAGAGACAGACACCACAGTCACCCGAAAATGAGACGTCTGTGAAGGACCTGATGAAAACATTTCAGTCTGGGCAAGATCCCTCAAAAATGAAAGCGGGGCTTTTTGAACACAAATCTGAAGATTCTGAAGGGATACATATGGCCCAACAACCTACACAGGAACCACAATCCCAAAATCAAGCTCAGAGCCACACACTTTTCCAATCGTCAATGGGTTTGGACATCTCTGAAGAATCACAGTTAAGTCCAAAAGATGCTCCTACTGGAAGGACAGTAACATTTGCTGACACTTTTCAATATGATGACGGAGGGGTTAGTCCCCAGAGACAGACACCAGACTTGGAAGGGAATGAGGCAATGTCTGTGAAGGAGCTGATGAGAACATTCCAGTCTGGACAGGATCCCTCAAAAATTGAAGCAGGGCTTTTTGAACACAAATCTGAATCTGAAGGTTCTGGAGATATACGTTTGGCTCCACAAAGTCAAACAGGGGAGCCAACATCACAACATCAAGCTAAGAGCCACACAATTTTTCATTCGCCAATGGGTCTAGACATCTCTGAGGAATCACAGTTGAGTCCAAATGATGCTCCTGTTGGAAGGACAGTGACATTTGCTGACACAGTTTCATGTGAGGACAGAGGGGTAAGTCCCCAGAGACAGACACCAGATTCGCCAGAAAATGAGACGTCTGTGAAGGAGCTAATGAAAACATTCCAGTCTGGGCAAGATTCCTCAAAAATGAAAGCAGGTATTTTTGAACATAGATCTCCGTCTGAAGATTCTGGAGGGATAGATATGGCTCAACAAGGTCCTACAACTGAGCCAAAATCACACACTGAAGCTCAGAGCGACACCATTTTCCACTCATCAACGAGTTTAGACATGTCTGAGGAATCACAGTTGAATCCAGATGATGCTCCTATTGAAAAGACGGTTACATTTGCTGACACATTGCAATGTGAAGACAGAGGGGTTAGCCAACCGAGACAGACACCAGACTTATCCGGTAAAGAGACAATGTCTGTGAAGGAGCGGATGAAAACATTCCAGTCTGAAAAAGACCCCACAAACATTGAAGCGGGGCTCTTTGAACACAAATCTCAATCTGAGGATTCTGGAGATATACATTTGGCTCAACAAAGTCAAACAGAGGACCCAAAATCACAAAATGAAGCCCAGAGCCACACAATTTTCCATTCACAGACAAGTTTAACAAGAGACACCTCTGTGGAATCACAGTTAAATCGAAATGGTGCTGCACTTGTCAAGACGGTAACATTTGCTGACTCTGTTCAATGTGTTGATGAAGGAGTTATCCCACAGCGACAGACACCAGAGTTGCCACCAAATGAGACGATGTCTATGAAGGAGCGGATTAAAACATTCCAGTCTGGGCAAGATCCCTCAAAACCTAGAGTGGAGCATTTTGAAAAATCTCAGTTTGAAGATTCAGAAGGGATACATTTGGCCCAAACAAGTCTTACACTGAAGCTAAAATCAGAAAATCAACCTCAGAGTCACACAATTTTCCATTCACCAACAAGTTTGGACATCTCTGAGGAATCACAGTTGAGTCAAAATGGTAATCCTACTGGAAGGACAGTAACATTTGCTGACACATTTCAGTGTGATGATGGAGAGGTTAGCCCACAAAGACAGACACCAGACATGTCAGGTAAAGAGGCAATGTCTGTGAAGGAGCTGATGAGAACATTCCAGTCTGGACAGGATCCCTCAAAAATGAAAGTGGGGCTTTTTGAACACAAATCTGAATCTGAAGAGTCTGGAGGGATATGTTTGGCTCCACAAAGTCAAACACAGGAGCCAAAATCACAACCTCAAGCTAAGAGCCGCATGATTTTTCATTCACCAATGGGTCTAGACATCTCTGAGGAATCTCAGTTGAGTCCAAATGATGCTCCTGGAGGAAGGACAGTGACATTTGCTGACACAGTTCCATGTGAGGACAGAGGGGTAAGTCCCCAGAGACAGACACCAGATTCGCCAGAAAATGAGACGTCTGTGAAGGAGCTGATGAAAACATTCCAGTCTGGGCAAGATTCCTCAAAAATGAAATCAATTTTCCATTCACCAACAAGTTTAATTAGAGACACCTCTGTGGAATCACAGTTGAGTCCAGAAGATGCTCCAATTGGAAAGACAGTAACATTTGCTGACACATTTCCTTGTGATGATGGAGGGGTTAGCCCACAGAGACAGACACCAGACGTGTCCAGTACAGAGACGATGTCTGTGAAGGAGCTGATGAAAACATTTCAGAGTGGACATGACCCTTCAAAAACTAAAATTGGGTTTCAAGATGAAGCAGTGGCTTCTCCGAGAATTCCAACAGTGATAACTGAATCGGTATATTGTGAGGAAAGGGAGCAGATTGAACACAGTCCTACGCAGGATCAAACCCCCCCAAAAAAACAAATACAGAATATTGTAATTTACCATCCAGAGAGGGACGGCAACATACGTGCGGAATCACAACAATATGATGATGGAAGCTCTCAGAACAATGAGCTGGACTTCTCAGGGAAGAGCCTCGGCAAGGTGCAGTTTGGAGAACATACCGTAAACAATGGTAAAAGTTTATGGGAAGACTTGCATATCAGCCCTGATCGCAGACCGTCTGAGGATTTCAGTGCCATAATAAGGGCTGAGCTGGAAGACAGTCCTGAGTACCAGCTGTTCAAGCAAACAGCCAATACTGTAGAGGTTGTCTACCACATTGAGGCACCTGAGGAAGAGACCCCGGGGGATGATTGTGATACAAATCCACCGTCCATAGTGACTCCCAGCAGTTCTCTTATTGAGAAGCAAAAGAAAGATGAAATAAGTCCAGAGAGTCCCAAGCATGAAGGCATGGCTGAATCCGCAGACATTAGCTTTGGTGTCAGGGCTCCTCGTTCCGGCTCAGGGGAAAGTGAGTATTGCGAAGAACCCACACAAACCCATCAGATGACCAGTGAAATGCACAGTCACTCTGCTGGAGGAGAAGAAGAGCGCGTTGCACCTTTACAGAAAGATGAAATTGATAAATCGTGGATTGACAAAACTGTCTTTAAACAGACTGATATTGACAGCGTTGAAGAGGTCATATTTAAGGAAGTCCACACTGGGAATAAGGACTCTAGCCCGACAACCAATGCAGGAAAAGACATGTCAGGGATGTTGTCCTTAATGAACAGTGATTTGGATCAGTCTCTACAGGCCAGTCCTGCGGTAAGGCTGCCATCTCCAGAGGATGTTGTTCAGGATACATTTGAACAAGTAATTTTAACAAAGGACAAAGATAAAACTTTCACAATTATCACTGATAAGAATAAAGAAGAAATAATGGGTGGGACAATGCAAGAAACAGCAGAAGAACATTCCATCACAAGCGGAGTTGAACAATTCAGGAGCAAACCAGAAGAGCCAAAATCGTCCAAACAAATAGAAGGTTCATCAGTCATTCAAGATGGTTTGGATCAGTATGTAGAGGCTGTGCCTGGTATTCCAATGAATGATGATAATATGGAGGAGCAAGTTGAAAGGTTGCCATCATTCACCGACAAAAAGAAAGGAGTGATAGGGGATGGCACAGCACCTGTCCGAGATGGTGTTATACTAAAACAGTCGATCACTATGGGAGCTGAGGAAGAAGTGTGTCTCTTAAATGAAACCAAATCACACATGGCTGAAGAACTTCCAATGCAGGAAGAATGGTTAGAGAGAAATGCTTCATATGAATCATCAACAAAAGTAAAGGAGATGTCAGGTATGCTGTCCCTGCTGAACAGGGACATGGACCTGTATCTCAAGGAAAGGTCTGTAAAAAGCAGGATCCCAGAGGAGGATGTTATCCAAGAGAAATTTGAAGAAGTTTATCTCACTAAGAGCCCCAACTCCTCTAGTGATGAAAAATTGATAACAGCATGTGAAGAAACACAAATAGCAGTGATTACTAATGTGGACGATGAGATTAATGAAGAGACAAATGAATACTTGCAGACTGATGCAGTTGCAGTCAAAGAACTGGAAACAAGAACTGCTTTTGAGACAACACTTCAAGAAGTTCGTCTCCTGAGAAAGACACACTACCAACAGGCTACAACTCGGGGAGATATGTCAGGCATGGCGTCACTTCTTAGTCGTGACTTAAATCAGTATCTCAATGAAAATCCAGTGGCGAGCCAACCAGAACAGGATCTACTTCAAGAGAGCTGTGAGCAGGTTATACTGAAGAGTAATAAATTAGAGGATAGGATAGGCGGAGAGTCAAATGAACACCAGCAGACCGATGTGGCAGAAGTTAAACCACCAACATCAAGTTTGGTTCTGGAGACACCATTCCAAGAAGACCGTCACCAAAAGCCTGCATCTGAGAAGAACATCTCTGGCATTTTGTCACATATCAGTTCGGATTTAGATCATTATCTCAGGGAAAAGCCTGCAGCAATTGAACGCAACCCAGAGGAAGATTTGGTCACTGAGAGATGCAAACAAGTCGCATTGACTATTGGTCATTTGGAAGAAATATATGACGAGACAATTGAAGACCAGCAGGCCGATGTGGTTGTAGTCACAGACGTGTCAACAAGTTCTGTTCTGGAGACACCTTTCCAAGAAGTTTTTGTGAAGGAAACGGCACAGGGGCCTGCAGCTGAGAGAGATATGTCGGGTATGGTGTCACTGCTCGGTACTGACTTAAATCAGTATCTCAAGGACAATCCAGTGGCATACCACCCAGACGAGGATCTAGTCCATGAGAACTGTGAGCAGGTCATATTGGCAAGAAATAAAATAGAGGATAGGAAAGAGGGAGAGTCAAATGAACACCTGCAGACTAATGCAGTTGAAGTCAAACAACCGACACAGAGTTTGGTTACGGAGAAGCCATTCCAAGAAGTGTGTATCAAGACAAGGGCACAGAGGCCTGCAGCTGATAGGGATATGTTGGGTATGCTGTCACTGCTCAGTAGTGACTTAGATCGGCATTTAAAGGAAAAGCCAGAGGTAAAAGAATCTCAACCAGAAGAAGATTTAGTGCAAGAAACCTGCAAACAAATAATACTAACAAAAGGCACAGATGAAGATAAGATGATGTCAACTGAAGATACACATTTAGAAACTGATAAAAAGGAGATTTTGGAAAGTGTGGCCCAGGCCTGTTCCCATAAAGATGAAGATCACAAGAGTCTGTCCTCCAAGGAGGATGAGCCTAAAATCTCACCTGGTGCTGTGTCACATTTTGAGGACTTGGACATTACAGAGTTACATTCAACAACCGATGGCTGTAACAATGACCATACAAATGTCAAAATAGTTGTTGATCAATCTGTTATCAAAGCTGACACAGTTTTACAACTACCAAGTAATTCTGGGAAACCACACCGTCCGGATGTTTTGGAGAGCCTAAACAATGTGGTTTATGATGACCCAGAGCTGTGTCAACAAGATTCGTTAGAGTCCAGTCCCCTAGCGGAGGACAGATCTTCAATAAAATCTCCTGATTCAATTGAGCCCAGCCCCACTGGAGAAACCTCCTGTCCAGACTCTCTTGAGGGAAGTCCCACTAAATCAAGTGAAACTGAATTTAAATTACCAATCAAGACAGCTCGATATGAGGATTATACTTCCCAGCTCAAAGCATGTTTTGCATATGACAAAAATATTTACGGGCATGAAAGTGAACATGGTGAAGAAGAAATTGACTGGGCGAATATCAACATAAGTGAAAGTGAAACCAAAGAAGACAAATATTCAGATTCTGCAAGAGTAACCGATGATAACCTTCACATGCTTCAAAGGCAAGTTTCTCTCGACTCTCTTGAGGATAATGAGGATGAGGCCACTAATAAACAGTTCACCCCAGAGGAAGAAATGTTTAAAATGGCTGCAAAGATCAAAACATTTGAGGAAATGGATCAGGAGGATAAAATGAAAAGAAATGCAATTTTAGAAGCGAGTGAGACGACAGATTTTGATTCAAGCATCGTGGCTAAGATAGAAACTCAATCACAACCAACCAAACTTGTTGCTCCATTGTGTTTATCTGCAACACCGACGGAGGAACTCCATCCAGAAAGTGAGGGGTATGTTCCATTAATAACAGAAAAAGACGCAGATTTTTATGCAGAAACAGATGCAACGTTAGGTGACCATTCCTCAGGTGAAGACATGCATTTTTTCAGCTCTGTGACAGATGAGCACCGTCCATATGATCATGATGAAGCTGAGTTGCCAATAACGGACGGTTTAATTCTTCTCTGCACACCTCAGGTTACGGTGTGTAGTGAAGAACTCAAATATGTTATGCCAAGCTCCGAGGGAGACAGTCCTGTAACCTTTGATGCATATGCTGAGGCAGAGAAAGAGCCAGAAAGGAGTCCTGGAACAGACCAAAGAACACATGTTTCAACTTCAGGTGACGAGAAAAGCCCTGATCCGTTTCAATTTCAAGAGGGAAAGCTGTTTGAAATGACCAGGGGGGGTGCTATTGATATGACGAGGACGAGCGCCGATGAAGGAGAAGGATACGGATTTTTTCACATCGCGGAGCATCCAGTGAATGAAGATGTGGCAGAGGAGGATGGGGAAGGTCAATCATTCGCAAAAACTTTAGACAACAGAGGCTCAGTCACCGACACAGCCTTTCAAGATGTACCCGAATCCCCTCTGGCTCAGAGTGATAATGACGACATTCCTACTCCCAAACCCAGAACTCTCATGAAATCCACGAGCGATAAGTCAAACAATGAAAAGACACTTTCTCAAGCTGATCTCGGCAGCTCCACAGAGGTTCAGCTCGGTTCCCCCAATGCTTTGGAGAAACTAACCGACGTTCAAAGTGAGGTTGCAGGTCTTGAAAACCTCGGACTAGACTGTCTAGACTCTACTATAGCTGAACTTCGATCCGAAACTTCGGTGTATCCGGAGCAGAGCCACTGTTCCGCAGTCTCCTCTGATGATGATGATGGGGAGGAAGAAGATGAAGACGACCTGTGTTCAGTCATAGAGATGTCCCTTTCAGAAAAAGACTCACAGATATCTGAGCTGGTTCAAGTTGAAAGAGAAGCGGACAAAAGCTCAAACTTGGATCGCAGGACAAAATCTGAAGCTGATTGTTGTAGTAGTAAAACCTCGAATCAAGACAGTAGGAGTTATTCCGACAGTGGTCAATCCCACTTTCCCCCCTCCATACTTCCTGTCATGCCCTTTCCCGAAAGGAAAGATGGCCGACTCTCCGATATTACCGAAACCTCTGATAGATCCTCTTTGGATACTGACAATATGAGCAGTGTTAGTCACAGGAGTCCAGATTCTGTTATCTTCACTTATGACATTCAAGCCTCAGAAGGTTCCGATTCCGACGGCAATCAGTTGCCAGGTTTGCAAGCATCGTCTGGAAGGGAGGACGTATTTGAATCAAGACCCATCTGGGATGATCACCAGACCCCAGAGCGTACGGCAGGTATGGCCAGACCCACACGGGCCTTTGCCTCTCGGCTGTGAGACCCCTATCCCTCTTCGACTTAATGTCACCATTGGTCATTTCGTGTTGTCTTCATGTGTTGTGATTTGTCTTGTCCCATCATACTTTGCATTTTCTTGGTTGCGTTTGTGTGAATGTGTCTATGTTTCTGTCTGTCTGTGTGTGTGTGTGTCTGTGTGTTTGTTGGTTGTGATGTTTTGTTTATTTTTCCATCTGTTTGTGTATATGCAATCTCAAGATTGAATGAATTGAAGCATTGGGATATCTACTACTAATAGCAGTACTTATCTACATTACTAATATTAGCATGTACATTGCTTGATCAGTGCATTAATGTCAACGCTTACGCTAATGAAGCTGTGCAAACTGCGACCACATAGTCATGGTCAACGAACCGGTCAACTCCTCCTCAGAATGAGAAAAACCAACCTTTATGTTCCCATGCACCCCAGCGTCACAGATCCGCAATTTATTCATTTCACAGTGCCACAGCCCATAACATACTGTATGGTCAGCAGGAAATTATATTTCACATCTTCACTTAAAAAGAATATTTACATCGCTGGTACCTGCAAATTTCGTCACCCAGAACTCCAGATGTGATATTAAAATGTGATGTTTGGCTTTGGTGGCGTTTTTTAGTCGATTGGCAGGATGATGCCGACAGGAAAGAGGAGACATTGGCTATCATTGCAGATCTTCTAGGCTTCAGCTGGACTGGTAAGACATCAAATAATGTATTCATTTTTTGTTTTAAATCTAAATTCTAAAGAGTCAATTCACCTCGGAGATGAGCAATGCCTAGTACTTTCTATTTGAATTGTAACTGATACATTTTCATTCCTTGTTATGCAATTAATCGCCCCAGAGCTGGCCAGGGAGCTGGAATTCAGTGAGGATGATATCCAGTTGGTGAGAGCAGAGAATCCTAATTCCCTCCAGGAGCAGAGTCATGCCTTGCTTCAGCTCTGGGTTGAGCGGGAGGGCAAACATGCCACAGGTGCGTGTCGTTTTGCATCAAACACATTTATACGTTTCTTGGGATTGTCAATGAAGTAATGCAGTTATTTGTTTGTGTTAATCAAATGTTTTTTCACAGAGGACGGTCTGATTAAGAGGCTGACCAAGATCAACCGCATGGACATAGTCCATCTTATTGAAACCCAGATGAACAAATCTGTCCAAGAGCAAACATCTAGAACTTATGCAGAGATTGAGAAGACACTGGATCACAGCGAAGGTAGTAACATCTCCAAACACTTGATTTCCGCAGTCCTAAAGCCTGGATTGATTTATGCCTTTCCCTGCACTCTTTTTCATCACTTTGTTTTTTTTCAGTATCTGTAGCCCTATCTTCAGTTCAAGAGGATGCAGAGAGCCCCCGGATTGTGCGGAGGGTGGAGACCGATCGCAGGCCGCCCCCAGCTGTTTCTGAAGAGGACCTCTCAGTTGCTTCCCTCCTGGACATTCCTTCCTGGGCAGAGCCCATTGGACACACCCACTCAGAGAGCATTCATGCTGACCTGTTGGAGGACCTTGAAATTCCACAGTAAGTTATACATTTTTCAAGATTCCTGAATAAACAGCACACAACAACAACACAATGCTATGTCAATTTGTCATTTTTGTCTCAGTTCAGATAACATCTAGTTTTCAAAACTGCTCTCTGTCTGTTGGTCAATATTTCCTACGATATATTTTCCTATTATAGAAATAGAATAGTGCTTTCATATAACTTAGTAGATGCAGGTATTTTCCTCATGCCCATTGTTTGCTGGTGTTGCTGTCTAGTCTGCTTAGATTAGGGCTTCAATTAACCTTGTTAATGCAAAGTCATGTTTTGTAACCGAGCCTTCATTTTGCATTACAGAGAATTGAACCCTAACCTGTGGACCTCTGAGGATGTACTTACACCTGAACCGACATGTTACGACAACTCGGATGAGCAAGTAAGTAATAAAACACCGTCAAATGACGCAGCAATGGGAAGCCGAGCAGTTCAGACTTTTGACCCCAAAGGGATACGTTGCGCCAGTGCTGACTTTAATTTCATCGGTCCTTGCCGAGGTGGCGCTCGCTGCCAAGTCAAAGATGACCTCAGCCAATGTTTTCCATTGCAGCAGTTTGGTCTTGAAGGTGGACAAAGGCAGATACCTGAAATTCGGGAGTCTCCCTCGTCTATATCTGTTAGAGATTTTAGTCTGAGCCTATCGGAGTCGGAGCAAGCTGAGAATGATTTCAGCGAGCTTTTTAATGAGGTTGGCTATACTCTGCAGTTTGGCGATCCAGATGCTGATAAAGCCACTGGCCACAGCTTATCTGACCCCAGCCCGTTAGTAATGCCATCTCTCTATGGAGCAACTCTGGCCGAGGCTGAAGATGAAACGGATGTTTCTCGTATCGGGAGGCTCTCTCAGCCTTCCAATGAGGTCACAGCCCAATTCTTCAGTGTATCGTCAGGTCATGAAAAGATCCCGCAGGTTTCAAGTGGAGTGAGTTTCCAACCCTTCAAGTCAAACGTGGAAGAAAACACAAAACTTCCAGTATACCGTTATGGGTATCAAGAAAACGTGCCCTTTATCGATGATGAAGATGATGATGATGCTCTGTACAGCTTGGTGAAACCATTTAAATTAAAGGTCCCTAAGACAATGTCGACAAACAATGACCTTGCTCAGATGGCTTGGGACTCAACTTGTAGCTACTGTAAATCTACTTCAGTTAATCCAGACAGTGACCCTCATATAGTCAGGGAAAAAACATCTCGCATTTCTGAGCCGAAGAATGTCTCTTCTGGTCTGTTCGTGCCTGTCGCCAATCTCACACCACAATCTCCTGAGCAAGATGTTGCACTCCCTTTCACAGATTATTGTCATGGCACATCAGACACTGAGAGGGATTTTTTTTTGCTTGACAATCTTTGTCCTGATCAAATCATTTCTTTACCTGATGAATATGAATGTTCAGATAGGGATCAGCGACCATCCTCACGAGAATCTCAGACTTCTCAGTGCAGTTTTTCATTTCTTGAACTCGTCCTCTCAGAACCTACCCGTGCCCAACTTGTGAGTCAATATTGCGATTATTATTTACGCTACTCAGAAGGAAATCTGCCCCCACCACAATTGATATCCTCTACTTGCACTGCAGTCTGCCGTGAGGAAGTGAATAAGAGTAGGCCCTTGACATCAGAATTAGAGGTATCAAATCACAGACCTCAGGAATCTCTTTTATCACAAGGTTGTCTCCAACCACATTTGAAAGTTGAAATCGAATGTGATTATAGGCAAGATTCTATGAATTGTCCTTCATCACCTCTTAATGAATTGTGGAATAAAAAGAGCACAAGTGAAATAGAAGACATGCCACTCACGTCTAAAATAGCTAAAACATATCTAACACATTCAGATGTCAGAAATATACAAGGTGAACATTTAGAGAGTTTAAATAGTACAGAAGAGTCCTTGATGCCCCTGTCAACTGAAGCTCTAAAAGCAAAAGACTCATCCAAACCGGTTGTTTTTAAGATAGTGGAAAGACCAAAGCATAGTTTTAATTTCATTACATCAAAAACAGAGAGTATGAACACAGAATGTGCATCCCTGCCACTGACTGCTACAAGACCCCTTACCTATGCAGATGTTGTACGGGGTTGCACTCAGGAAAGCTCATCTCACGAATTGTGTGCCATCAAATCATTAGTGTTGAGATCTGTGGGCCTTTCTCCAATGTCCTCAGACGAGGAATGCGATGGCTCCACCATAGATGATTGCATCTTGGAATTAAGACCGCCATCTCCAGATTCAGTGATATCTCAAAGTGAGCTTAGACCCCTTTCTCCTGACTCATCTGTTCCTCACTTCAGTGCTCCTAGCATTAGTTACGGTATGGACCTTTT
>JAFBJU010004859.1:565633-621533 GCA_016785305.1 Colistium nudipinnis | reverse complement strand
GTGAAAAAAATATATTTTTTGTTTTTTGTCCAAAATTTGAACAAAACGTCATAGTAAAGTATGTCGTCCAAAAATGAAAAAAAAGTCAAAAAACGAAAAAAAAATTGAAAACATGCAAAACGCTCATATATGACTGAGGTGAATAAAAGTGAAAAAAGTGAAAAAAATATATATATTTGTCCTTTGTCCAAAATTTGACCAAAACGTCATAGTATAGTATGTCGTCCAAGAATGTCAAAAAAGTCAAAAAAATTTAAAAAACTTGAAAACATCAAAACTATCAAATCTATGACTGAGGTGAAGTAAAACAAAATTTAGTATGGCATCAACTTTGTCAAAAAAATGCCTTACCATACCCTTATGTTTTCCAAAAATGTCAAATAAGTAAAACAAAAAAAAAAAATCTGAAAACTTGAAACACGCGTAGGAATGATGGCAATGTGAAAAAATGTAGTCGATGAGAAACTCATAGTAAAACACGTCGTCCACAAAAGTCATGAAATGTAAAAAGTGTCAAAAGAAGCATTAAAACATCAGAAATGGGCATACAGTATATATGACTCAGATGGAAATTAAAAAAAAAAAAAAACATATTTTAGTATGTCATCCAAAATTTCACAAAAAAAAATCTAAAATGGTTTGAAATGTAATTTTGGAAATATATAAAATATGTTTGTTTTTTTTCTTTTACACTCCCCGATATTTAAACTTTAAGCAGCTGTGGTGCAACTCTGACCTGGATGAGGGAATCGAAGGTCTTCTTCTGGTGATGCTCGGGGATGATCTCCGTCAGCAGGGCGTACTCGCTCTGCGCCAGCTTCACAAACGCGCTGATGCAGTGGATGTACGAGTCGATCTCGATGTCCAGGACGTCGTCCTTTCCTGAGAAGGTGCACAAGGAAAAACCCGGAGTCAGGAGGAACGACACAGAGTCACGCGAAGCTTTTAGGTCTTGTTTTGTTTTTTTTTGTTCCCGAAGCAGCAGGTGAAACTACACCCGTCTTATAGGCCCCGCCCCCTTCTCTTCCCCACACGATGGCTTCACTCACCTGCGGCGGCCCCGTGCTTCTCGGTCAGGGCGTCCGAGAGGTGTTTGACCCGCGGGTCGTGATCGTAACCTGGTGGGTGGGGTGGGACAGCAGGAGGCGGGTCTAGTCAAAACCACCTGAGGGGGGGCGGGTCCTGACTAGACCAGAGGGACAAACCTGAACCTGGTACAGCTGTACCGACCACCACCAAGCACCAGAGGGGGAGGAGCAAAGGAAGTGGGACACGCCCACTGAGGCCAGGGGAGAGCGTGTGTGTGTCACAGTCTGTGTTAGTCAGTGTGTGTGCTAATACGACACAAACCAAAACACAACCGTCACAACAGCTTTTTTTTTTTTTTCCAACCGCAGTTCTGTCTCCTCTCACACTCTGAGATCCTACATTTCCCAGAATGCCCTAAACGTTGCACTGTGTGGTTTTCTAATATTGTCCCAAATAAATGATCTAAATGCTCTTTGTTCCTCAATAAAACATGAAGTTTAAAGCTAAACTCCGGAATATTGTGTCCCGTCTTTGTTAGAGCACCCATGGGTGCGGTCACCAACCACACTGCGACAAAACACGCACACACAACATTTACAAAAATGTGGTCACGAAGGAAACTCCCATGAAACATATTTTTTCAAAATCAATATTTGACTGAAGAAAACGATTTAAGTTTTTTTCTGATTTAATTGATCATTTTTAACACATTATATATATATCTCACGGGTGCGGTGCGTAAAAAGCTGCTGTGGGGAGATGCGTGTTGGCCTGCGGGGGAGGACGGGGGAGAAAACGGACACCGAAGAGGAGAGAGGAGCGTTACCTTCCAGAGGAGTGAGGTTAGCCCCCTTTTTCCCATCCAGCCCATGCTGTGAGTACTGTTTCAGAAGGTTCTGAGCCTTTCGAATGGTCCCTGGTCCCATGAACAGAGACAGTGTCCAGAAGAGGAGGAGGAGGAGGAGGAGGAGAAGGAAGGGCGGCGAAGTCCAAGAGAAGAAGAAGAAGAAGAGAAGGAGGAAGAAGAAAGATGAAAGGGGAGCCAGGAAGAGAGTGATGAAACATCCCTCCACCACAGAGAGCAGCAGTGGTTTATATCTACAGACGATACACCGCAGCTCACAGCGCACGTAACCACGGTAACGTGAGAGCAGAACAGACAGGTTAACGACAGCCCATCACACAAGTCAAATGCACAGTGACACTACAGTTGGTTAACAATGTTCAAACAAACCCAGGAGGAAAAAAAAAAAAAAAGATTTTCGGGGGGTTAGTGAACGCGTCGCACACGCACGCCAAGCTGCGTTCAATGAACTCCACTGTCGTGGGAAGAAAGACTGTAAAAAAACAGCATGAACCTCAGACAGCTTAAACACAGCGGCGTGTTAACAAAGACGCCACTCTACACTGCATTTTGTAGCATTAACGTCATAGATAATAAAAATATATATATATATATATATTATCTATTCTCTGTAAATAAAAAAATCTCAGTTTTTTGCTTGGGGAAAAAAAAAAAAAAAAAGTTTAAATCAAAAAGCTCCTAAAAGGTGGATTCTAATTTCACGGGGGGTGAACTGGCGGCAGTGAAGGTCACTAAAGGTCAGTAACATCAGAGCTGCTGTAGAATGAAACCTAATCTCCAGCCGCTCTGGAGACATAAACAGATTAAGAAAAACCAAAGGATGGAAATCGATGGATTTGAGTGTGTGAGTGAAACCTCACAGACTGTCGATTCTGGATTTTACGCGGAGATGAGGTCGGATTTGACACCACGCCATAAAACAGCAGGCCTGCATGGATTCTTAAAAACAAATATACTGGATACCTCTACACAACAAACGCTCCTCCTGTGATTTCGCGTCACTGGACGGACAGAAGCGAGCGAGACACGCACACACACACACACACACACACAAACGCTGAGTTTAGTTTACCTGGGATGTAGACTGTCATCACCACACAAGGATTATGAGAGAGGAAGAGATGAAGGGTTAGTGGGACACACGGTGAACAGACAGTGAATATAACGTGGCCGGATGGAGACCGATGGACAACCTGTCGATGTGGAGGTCGAGATGTGTAGATGGCGTTTCTGATTTGAACGCACAACTTTACGCGCAATCTAACGAGGTCTCCACGGACTGGAGTGGATCATTACAATAACGGGTGTTGGACGCTGACCTGGTCTCTTCGGGGCCTTCTTGGTGGGCGTGTCCTTGCGTTTGGTCTGCACGGCGGGCGAGTACAGGACCCCGGAGGAGGCGCTGTTCTTGCGGAAGTGATCCTTCAGGCCTTTGATGGATCGGTCCAGCTGGTTGGACCGGATCTGGAAGTAGACGTTCATGAAATCTGCAGAGGAGGAAGAGGAGGAAGAGTGGACATTACAGGAGGAAGATAACAGCGTTCCTCTAAAGCAGACACATCCAAATGGACCTAAAAACATCTCATTTCCCATAACCACAATTCATGCTTTATGTCAACGCCACAGTGTGCTTGTTGAGCTAAAAATGAGCAGCTGTGTAGGAGAAAGTCTGCGCGCACCCTGGTTGCGTCCATACTCCACCAGCCAGCCGGCGATGCAGATGATGTCCTGCAGCACGGCTTCGGGAAGGTGTTCCAGCACCACCTCCTCCTGCACCTCCAGCTCCTCGTCCACACTGATGGCGTCCAGGATGAGGATGGGCGGAACGGGTTTACTGTAGCGGGTCAGCAGGCTGCGGAACTCGGCCTCCAGCAGCTCCTTACCCTTCTCAAAACGAGCTTTCTGCAGAGGAGACGCAACATCACACACACACACACACAAATGCACCTTCAAAAGGCCGTGAACGACATTCAGCTCACACACACACAATGTCCTGCTGCTGGGAATCCTCATAATGTGGATTCATCCAACAACAAAAAAACATCTGTTGTTTTATAGCTTTATCTTTATAACATTTTTAAATAAAATAGATAGAATTGAAACTACGTATTTGTGACCTTTTTTTATATAAATGCATCACCAGTCGGAACGGATGGACTGGGAACCACAGACAGGGAGGGGAACTACTGGGAAGACGCACATTTCCCATGTGAATTCCAAATAACTGCATTTTATTTGGTGGGAATGTGACATTAGAGGGAAACTCTCCTGACGATTGGTCAAAGGTCAAGGAAGTGATCCAAAAACACATTCCACAGATTTTATTGACCAGGGAATAAAGACAAGTCATGTGACATGTCAGACGTTCGCAGATCTGTGTGTCTGCTCGTTAACCTGTGTGACCTTTACTTAAAGACATGTTGGAGCTTTGCAGCGAGACATCAAAACATGTGTAAAGGTTAAAGGTCAATACTGTACCACTGTGTTGAGCTCAGGGCTGTCAGGGTTGTTGTCCTGAAAGTATTCCACAGCTTTCTGGATCTTTGCAATGCAGGCCAGATACTCGTCCAGTCTGCCCGTCGGTCTAAAAAGAAAACACACAAAATGCAAATCAAATTTAAATTTGAATGACAGAATCACAGACAGAGCTGGCGCGCTGGTCACGTGACAGGAGGGATGCCTCACCCCTCCCTGATGATCCTGTCCGTGTCTTTGGCCACATGGTAGTAGCTGATGACGTGGTCCATGCAGGACAGGGTCTTGTCCACGTTCTCCTGCAGCCGCTGCAGGTTCTCCGTCTGCTTGTGCACCGGGATGATGGAGTTCTCCAACTGCATGAGGCGGCTCTCGAACGAGGACAGGATGGAGACCTTCCACCGCCAAAAAATGAAGACACTTCCTGTTGGTTTTGTGTCGTGAATAAACTGCAGACTTGGTTCGGATTAATTAGGCAATTTGAGGCAGATGAAACCAGATTTAAAATGACATGAAGACAGTTTCAGTGAGACTCGAGCCTGCCACTCTGACCCATGTGTGACGGATGAAGCTGATTGTGTAGGGGTGAGGCAGGTGTGTGTGTGTGTGTGTGTGCGTGGGTATACCATGCCCTTGGTCAGCTGATCACTCTTCTCCAGATTCTCTTTGATGAAAGACAGTGTCTCTTGTTCCTGTGACCTCACACAGAAAAAAAGCAGGAACTTATTAACACACACACACACAACAAAAACATAAATGTGTTAACATGTTGTTTAAAATATCAGCTGATGAGGATGATGAACCCTGTCGGACCTGCCGCAGCTTCTCCTCGATCTCGCGCTTCCGGGCGGACGCGTCCTCGGTGGGAAGCATCCTGGAGCTGATTCCCATCACCCGGTGATCACC
Organism: Colistium nudipinnis; assembly: GCA_016785305.1. Taxonomy (NCBI): domain Eukaryota; kingdom Metazoa; phylum Chordata; class Actinopteri; order Pleuronectiformes; family Rhombosoleidae; genus Colistium; species Colistium nudipinnis. Next base: position 616,258 of record JAFBJU010004859.1, on the reverse strand, counting down.
GGTGACTTATAACTGATTAATTTGCACTTTTAAAACCCCAATATTCGCCAAAAACGTCACACAAACACTGAGTCTGAGGGCGGATGCAAACAGTTCAGCTCAGGAAGCTGCTACGAGACAAAAGCATCCGGTTAGATTTTCAAAGTAAAGTAGGTCGCAGTTTAGTACTGTTGAATAAAGAATTTGAATGGATTTCTTGGTTTAATTTATGACAGTTTTAAACTTTAAACACTCTCTGTGTCACACTAACATTTGAGTCGTGGCTTAGTTGCGGACGTTTTAACACATTAAAACACGATACGTCTTTTATGATTGAGGGTAGAGACGGGGAAAATGGTATAGCGTCACTTCCGCTTTCGCCCCGATGTGCGGAATAAACCTGACGTAATGTCCTGGTTAATTAGATTTTTAGTTTTTTTAAACAATTATGTTGAAATTAAATGTCATTTAATCTCACAGTTATGTTCTAAAAAGCTCTAAAAACTAAGATTTAAGAAAACATGTTTTTGTGATTACATGTGATTACACGAGCAAACCGCTGGGAGTCACTGCAGTAAAATTTGTTCAACGTTAAATAAAACTGCACATATTTAAACATTGATTAAATAATGACATGAATAAATACTAAAAAGTGTAAAATAATCCAAATACGTAAAATGTATGATATAAATGTCTAAACAGATGTTTGTATATACTTTTGTTATTTTACCTTACTTGCAGGATTAAAAAAGCATCTATCTATCTATGTGTAAAATGTTCTCTGGGGTTTTTATTTTCACATTCAGACAGAAGCAACGATTAATCATATTCAGAGGGTGGAAGAAGCAGAGAAATCCCATGACCTCCACACAGAAAGATCCCGCTGCATCCGGGATAAAAACCTGTGAGGCCCCACAGCTGCGCCCTGCACCACAGTGCCAACCCGCTATGAGACAAACCTGTGAAAAGTAAATGTTCTCAGAAAGTGTCAAGGACATTTGTCTGACCTTCACAGTTCAAGTTTAGAGAAAGAAAAACGCTTTTAGGTGTAAATTATGTCTTTAAGTACCATGCATTTTAAACTGTAGATATAACTACCAAATTAACATAAATTTAATTAATCCTAATTTCAACCAGCTACAACATTAAACCATCCCCACACATAAACACAATTTTTTGTTTTTTTAATAAATAAAAACAATCATACTGTTTAGCTTTTTTTGGAAAATGTTACAAATGTATTTGCACAAAAGAAAAATTCGCACATCGTTTCTTTACACTCATATTCTCCTGGAATACTTTACATTGTCACTGTGAAACCACATCTCTCCTATACAAACCAAAAAAAGTTTGTACAGTTCCACCCAGAAAATTATTCATTTTAAAAAGATAAACGTTAATTGGTTATGGAAAAAAAAGGTAAGTGAAATAATCTGAAGGAGCTGTGATACTGCATGACATATTAAACTATAGTCAGTGTAACATTTCAATCACTTTCATTCTTTTCTCACTCATGCATTAACGCTAAAGGGTCAGTTTATGTCTGAGGGTTTATAGCTGTGCTTCAGTTAAGGAACACAGCTCCCTGACCTCTGACCTCTGACCTCTCTGTGAAAACACTCCGCTGGGACTGACCGAGCCACAAATAATATTAAAAGAGAAAGAAAAATGTCAAAGTCTGTTATTTTCAGTCCATGCTGCAAAAAAAGGTTGTTTTTTTGCCTCTTCATCCATTTGCCAAAAGAATATATATAATAGCATTAAGAATAATGCAAAAGTTAATGTCGCAAAGGTTCACTCTACGATTCCTCTTCTTTAGAAAGCGCCTGCAAAAAAAAAAGCACAAAAGATACATCAATACTTTGTGAGAAACAGACAAAAAATGAAATGTCAAAACACAATTATTCAGATTGTTTGGCTAAAATAACTCAAGTGACCTGTTTGAGGAACTGTCGTCCAAAGTAATTGGTGGCCATGTTCTTTAAGTTGGTTTTGCCTCCGACTTTACACCGCACGTATCCATAGAAGTTGGCCCCTTGCAACACGACACCCATGATCACAAGAGGCTGAGGGGAAAGACACACACATTCATGGTTTGACAACAGTGAAACCTGAGACAAGGGACATTTACCTGTCATAGAGCCCAGACTGTCGACTAAATATGTGATTACATTATTTATAGTTGACACAATGGCGTGTTGGGGTGTAAAATGTTGAAATGTGAGGACTTACCAGCCATTTAATATTGAAAGAAAAGAGGGTGAAGAAGGCAAAGACCACCCAGAGGACCGGACAAACAATCAGACCGATCCAGAAGATGCGCGACTCGGAATCGGATGCTTGTTGTTTTCCGGTGCCCTGAAGAAAATGCACCGGATATTCTCACAGTTAGGGCATCTGCAAATACCACACGGCCCACGGGCGGTCATCAAATTGCTTTTACAGCCCCACCCAGGGCAGAACGTCAATGCGTCTCCTTACCTTCCTCGACTCAAACACCCAGTGGCTTTGTCCGTCATCATCCACCTGGTTCCACCACCTGAGGCCAACCATCAACCTCCCAGTGATGTTCTGGAAAGGTACATATTCGTCACACAATGATCAAATAATGGGAAACCTTAAATGAATTAAAAAATGCAATTCATACATGTGAGCTCTCTTAATATTGTGAGTGTAGAAAAGCAGTGATCAGTCGCGTGATGTGTCTTGTGTGTTTTTGGGTTCAAAATGTTGTATGTCAAAGTTGAAAATAATTGTATGCTCATTTAAAAGTTGTTCTGGATAAGAAAAAAAACAAACAAACCCATGCAAGGTAAGCATTTGTTGTAAAATTGAAAGCCAAAAAGGCCAAAATGGAAAAATCCCAGTCTGTGAAGACTCACCTTTACTGTCCAGAAGTCACATGACAGCAGGAGGATGATTGACACCATGCCGGCGATGAAACTTCGACTGAAGCGCTCACAGAGCAGGTAGACGAGGATGGCGCTGACTCTGAAGAAGAGGTGGAAGAAGGACGCCACCGGGTGCCTGGAAGAAGATTCATTACACGTTCAATTTAAATAAAAAAACAGTCAAGAACTTTAAAAGCTGCAGATGATTTATTTAAATTGCTTGTTTAGTTCAAATCAAAAACTTATATTTGACTTACTTCAGACCCGTCTTCTTGGACCTCTTCCCCGCGTCCTCCTCTGCATCGAACAGAGACACGTCCTCATCATTGGCGTCCTGAGGGATGGATAAATAAAGATAATGAACCCTCTGAGACACATTCTTGTTGATATTTGGAACGTCCACGGGTTAAATACCAACAGCAGTTTTATACCAGTCTCCAAACATTTAATGTTTCCTTTACATATTAAATGTTATTACCATGTGCAATAATAGTTTGACATTAGAATAATATCTTGGCTAAATGTGTCATGATCAAATATCATGTACAAACGTGTAAAATATCAAGTTTCATATCATGCACAGTTTCTGCGTTCAATGTCAAGTGCCATATAACAGAATGTTACTCACAACATCCTCCTTAACGTATCAATGTAACATTTTCTAAATATTCTTGTTATTTTTAACCCATACTGTTATTATATTAGACAAATTGGACTTTATAGTCCTTTTATGCGTTTGTTTACGTGACAACAAAAATGGCTTCTGAATAAATCAGATCATAAGCATTAAAATGATAAAACACAACCCGATGTTTAAATGTGACAAAGATGATGCAATTGATGAATATATTAATTCACATTATAATTTGATTTTAATTTTAATTTTAACGAGGGAGAAGAGCTAACGGTTAACCACCGTTAGCTACAGTCCCAGAGGCAAATTCTGAATACACGTCAGGAAAACAACGACACGCACACAAAAGAGAGAGAGAGAGAGAGAGAGAGAGACACACACACACACACACACACAATGTGGCGTGTGTTTGTCAGCAGACAAACGCACTTGTTTTTTCTTTACAGCGAATCTAACAGCTTATGGAGCTAGCGTGTTAGCTACTTAGCAGCATTAACACGCCAGGGGTTGTTTGAGCGGGTTAAATCAAATTACAGGCCGTTCTCAGTCGTGCTAAGTGACGCCACGTCATCGGCTTCGCCCATTAGCACTTTAATAAAGAATAGAAGATTGGAAAAACAAGTCACTTACTTCTGTTAACATGATGAAATGTCAGCAGACGGATCCTGCTTCCGGGTTACATATCCCGATACACGTCGCACGGAAGTGACGTCGTCAAAGCGTTACAGCTGGATGGGCGTTAGTCTGTAAATAGTGAAATCAAACTTTGATGGAATATACTAACTTTGGTTATTGTTATTTTTTAATATGACATTATTTATTTCAAAGTTTTTATTATTAGTATTATTTTAATGTATCCACTGAGAACAGAACGAAAAAAAATGAAATATTATTTTTTTATTTTCAACTGTGAGTTTACTGTGTTATTCTGTCTGTCTTTCATTGTGCTGGAGAGACCTGACAACTAAAATCAACATTTTAAGGTCCCCCCCACCTGATCCCAGTCCGTCTCCATGACGACGATCGTCTCTGGAGACTGTTTTGTATATTTGGGCTCATTGTCCTGCAGTTTATATCCACCCAGTTCCTTACAAGCCACAACACAAAGAGAACAAATGACAGGATTTGCCTTCTTGTTTTTTTTGTGTGTTTTTTTTTTTAAACAAATGCATACAGAAAATAAAAGGACAATTTTCACAGTGTGATGAAAAGCACAGTAACAGTAGTACCACATGAGATGAACAAAGACAAGACCTGTAAACAAAGTAATGAAGATTTTCCATATCCATATTTTTCTTCTTCTTTCTTTTCCATGTTGTTGACATTTTATGAATCTTTCTGTCCTTTGGATCACTGAGGGGAAAGAAGAAAACGTTTTCCGATTGTTGCCGTTCATGAAACCACGGCTCCGACGGATGGCGAGGTGGGAGGCGAGGGGCTTTTGAGCCTCAGCGGTTCTCCGGGGGCCACCAGGACCACGATGTTCTCCTTCTTGGAGAGCCAGAAGGCCGGGTACAGCGGCTCCAGGAACTCCGCCTCGTACCGGTGGATGAGCGTCATGGCGTCCTCCACGCCGTAGAAAGTCAGGAGGCCTCGCGAGTAGTCCAGGTAAACGCCGATGCGCGTGAACTTCTCCGCGCTGAGGGGCGTCTCCACGCCGCTGTGCCACGCCGAGAAGGTGCGTCCGGTCCACTGCAGGCACCAGGAGAAGTCGTTTCCCGTGATGCAGCTGTTGCTCTCGCCGCCCTTGCGGTCGATGCTCTTGTAGGTCACGCCCACGTGGGCGCCCTCGCCGCTGATGTCCGCCTCGAAGTAATGGCGTCCCAGGTAGAAGCTCTCCGAGGCCAGGACCTGGCGCCAGTTCTCGAAGCGCTCGGGTACGTCGGGGTACGGATGCTGCCACGGCGTGGTGTTGGTCACCTTCCTGTTCTCCTCCGTCAGACGCAGGAACTTGTGGGTGGTGTCGGCGTCGAAACTCACGTGGGCCGCGTCTGGGGAGCGGGAAAAAAAACAGTTGCAATGTGAGTCCGGCGAAACAAACGAAGAAACAGCCGAGGTCACACCTTCCGCTTTGCTGGACGAAACGGAAAATAGAATGAAAAGGAGGAGTCATTGTTTGGGTTATGAGGATTCTGGGCCTTACACTTGAGGAAGTCGGCGTGCGTCTGTGGTTCTGGAATGGTCAGGTTCTCTCTGGACGCAACGATCTCGTGAACGGTCGTTTTTATTCCCATTTTGTCTGCGGCGGAGGAGAAAGACACATTCCACAGTCAGACCACACACGACGACACCTGGATCAGCGAGAACACTCAACAGGTATTTACACCTCCTGCCAGTGACACACCAAAGCGGTGACGCACACTCACGCGTACGCACCCACTCACAGGCGCGTGCACGCAGGTTATGTAATGTTGGCTCCACAGCTGTGACACCCACACGCAGCATTCCTGACACGTGTGAACACGCCCCGGCGCGGCACGCGGCCCCTCACCGTTCTTGCAGGTCTCTTTGACTTTGTCGATGTAGCTGGAGACGAGCATGGCGCAGAGGTCCTGCGTGGACCCGACGATCACGCTGCTGAACGCGTTCAGGCGGTCCATCAGGCCGATGTAGACCCCCGGCAGAGAGATGTCCGCGGCTTCTTTCTTCCACTCGGAAAATTCCTAATTACGAGATGAGAGATCCATTTGTGTCATCTGGTTCTGAATAAGATAACAGGCAAAAGCATTTTTTACACAGTGTGATTCAGGGTCAGAGGTCACCAGGACGTCCCGTGTGTGTCGATCTGGACCCTGACCTTAGTGTAATTTGTTTTACCTGTAAGAAATCGACATCGTTCTTGTTCCTGGAGATCTTCTCCACCTGGGCCTGGGTCTTCTTCAGCTCGGTGCACCTCTGCTCCAGGTGGACCCGGATGCCCTCGGCCTGCCTCAGGGCCTGCTTCTCCTCGGCCTCCAGGATCTCCGTCACCTCCCTCTTGGCCCGCTCCACCACCGCCTGTAGCTCCTCGAACTGGCTCTCCACCACGGCTCGCACCTCCGTCACAGATTGCTGCCGAAATTTTTTAAAAAATGAATTGAACACATGCAATGTACCATACTGACTGGACCCTGACCTTAGTGTAATTTGTTTTACCTGTAAGAAATCGACATCGTTCTTGTTCCTGGAGATCTTCTCCACCTGGGCCTGGGTCTTCTTCAGCTCGGTGCACCTCTGCTCCAGGTGGACCCGGATGCCCTCGGCCTGCCTCAGGGCCTGCTTCTCCTCGGCCTCCAGGATCTCCGTCACCTCCCTCTTGGCCCGCTCCACCACCGCCTGTAGCTCCTCGAACTGGCTCTCCACCACGGCTCGCACCTCCGTCACAGATTGCTGCCGAAATTTTTCAAAAATGAATTGAACACATGCAATGTACCATACTGAGGATTAAATACAATTTGATGGAAATTATTTTCCTGTGTAAAATGCGTATATGCTGCAATTTCATTTTTTTTTATTTTGTTTATCAGCACGGAAGAAGAGTCGGAGACTTCAGACAACCCTGTCTGTAATCGTATATGACAAATCAATTCCTGAATCAACAGGGACTGATACCAGCTCAGGAATGCACGCGATCACATGACATTGTTGTACAGGAGACACTTTATTGCCCCAACAGCCTGAAGTGGATCTGCCGCCCACGCTCAGGGAAACCTGTTGCGTTTGAGAGGTTGTGATTCATCAGGGTTTTTTCTCACTCCCAAAATAGACTCATATTCTCAATTCATCTTTCGTCATGTGACACACACAAACACACGGTGCGGTGAGGTGTGTTCACCTCTATGGAGACGGTGTTGAGTTGCAGTTTGTTGATGGCGTTCTCTGCTGCCGTCACCGTCTTCACCATCTCCGCCTGCTTGTCCCTCAGTTCCCTCTGAGAAATAATAAAAAGAAAAGAGGTTTCAGCACAGAGGAACCACAAACCACGATGTCATGCTGAAAATAGGCCACAGACGGAATTTGCAGATGTAAACCCCCCCCGACACACACACACACACACGCACTCTGATATTTATGTGTGTTTTTTTTTTAAAGCTCAAACTTGTTTGGTGATTCCTGTTTGAATTCCTTCGGGCAAGTTCAGACGACTCCGGAGCCGAGGCTGAGAATGCCGCTCCGTTGACAGCAGGCCAAAATGTGTTTTGTTTAAAATGATTTGATTATCCGGTCGGCTTTAACAATAAAAACAAATGATGTCATCAAATGATATTATTATTAAAAACTCGGCTCTTCGGCTTTCTCTTTATTCCAGTGAGTCCATATGTCCCACAGCAGCGTCGAAACAAACAGAGGAAGGAGTTATGCAGCCGGTTCCTCAGTAACAGAGTTGATGAAGTGGAACTTGAGCCAGGGACAGGAAGTTATTTCACTCTATTGTCTTCTTTGTTTGTTCTCGTTCTCGTGTCTGTCCTGTGGAAATGAATCTCTATGCTTGAGGTATTTCCTCTCACCCTCTCTGAGGTGATAAAAAAAAAAATAATAACTTCAGGACAGCGAAGGAAACATTTGGTGGTTTGTGGCGCTTCTACCTGGATTTAAATAACAATGAAAACTACAAAAATGTGTTTGCTATTCAGCTCCTAATGGAGCAAATAACAGGTGTGGGGGCACGAGGCTCCAGATCTGCGCAGGAATGTGGTCCAGTGTTTGAACCTGAAGGTCACAACTTGTCAGAAACAGAGACTGATGAATGAAGCCGCAGCGGCTAAATCCATCCCGGGGGTTCAGTTTCCGCCAAAGCCGCTCCAAAGCCCACAACACACGTCGCGCACCAGCTCACGACTCGGCCTTCTCTGTGGAAACGGTCGCCATTAATGATTGAATTGGATTAAAGTCGTTAGCGCTGAGTCGTTGGAGGCGTGAGAGCAACTGTGATGGATTTGAGGTACACAGCTCATCCTTCATCAGTCCGCCGTGGCTGAAAGCTGCTCAGCTTGACACATCTATAAATATATAGATACGTCTTCCTCTCTATGGGACAGCGCCAGTGTCGGTTTAAGGATTATTTCTGACCTCTGACCTCCAGTGCCACTTTTCCAGCCACGTCCTCGTCTATCTGCACACACTGTGCTGGAGTTTTTATGTATTCAGCAAATTGCCAAACGCAAGATAGAAAACAAAATCGTTTTTCCCAACTAACATTGATCTTACAGTGAGATCAAAGAGTGAAAAGCAGAGATTTCCAGCCTTGGTTCCAACACACAATGAGTCATGCCACTGTGAGGAGACTCAGGATCACCCTGAGCTCTCAATACATGGTTACAGGGGAGAATAAAGAAAAAATATTTTTCTGGTCACAAGCAAAGAGGAAAATACCTGCTGATAATTCATGTGACGAGAGGTCAAAGGTCACAAATGGAGTTTCAGAGAAAAGTATTTTTTTTTTCCTAGTATCACAAAGACACATTTTAGAGACGTATAAACCGAAAAAAAACGAAAACAAGAGGGGGACTCGCCTCGATCTGCCGGCGCGCCTCCACCACGGGTAGCGTGTTGTGTCCCGTGTGCTCCTCGCTCACGCAGTCCTGGCACACGCAGCAGGCGTCGGCCACGCAGAACACATCCAGGGGCCACTTGTGGCTCTCGCACGTCCGGCGCTCGATGTCCCGCAGCGGTTCCACCAGTCGGTGGTTCTGGAACTTTGGGTTCTCCAGGTGCGGCCGGAGGTGCGCCTCGCAGTACGACACCAGGCAGGTGAGGCACGACTTCAGGGCCCTGCAGGGGCTCTCGATGCACGAGTCGCACACCACGTCGTCCGGGCCCAGAGGTTCCTCCTTCTTCACCTCCTCCTCTTCTACTTCTTCTTTTTCTTCTTTCACCTCATCAGTGGTCTGTTTCTTCTCCTCCTCCTCCACTGGTTTCTCGGGGTCTTCACACTCCTTCAGATCCTCCTGGATTTTGGTTTCATCTGCCATCTTGCAGTCCTCACTTTGCTCCTCTTTGCTCTTCTCCACAGGCTCTGGTTGTGATATGTTGAAATTCACAGCGGGTGTGTGTGGAGGCTGCAGACACTGGGCACATCCTGTACCTGCGTCCCCCGGCCCGCTCGGCACACCTGAGCACACGCCGCAGATCTTCTGCTGCTGCTGCAGTTGTTGTGTGGGAGCTGCTGTATCTGCCATGTCTCCAGTCCGTCTCTCTGCTGTCGAGTGAAAGAAGAAAAGAACTGGCTCAGCCACTTGTCTCAGTTCCTGGAGAGCCACACCTAACGTGATGAGAGCCTCCGAAAGGCTATCCGCCCCTTCCAGCACACTTAAATGCAAGCAGGTCGGGCAAACAGTGACACACACGCACAGGGTGGAGAATCCAGAGGGAGGAGTCACGCACACACACACACACACATCTGTGAGGAGGAGGAGGAACAGGGAGAGGAGGAGTTGCGTTGTTCATGAAGTGAAACCCTTTTTTTTTTAACTCACCACGCTGATGACCTCATTGTTTGCATTGTTGATGTGATTCCACTGATCAACCCGTGACAATCGTTCATGCAATTGCGTTTCTCATTGAGTGAACCACCAAGTGACTTTCTCACAGACTCACCCTCAACTCCACTCTGCAAACGTTATTATTATCATTATAAGGAAATTATATTTAAACAAAGGAATGTGGGATGAGGATCTTCTCTTCTTGCATGGATTCAACTGTACCATGTGGATCCAATAAACAGTTTCAACCAGATGTCAACCTGCAATATGTGCAGGAATCCATACCTGCTCTTTTATGGCAGGTTATTGAATATAACATTTCAATAGCTATCTCCTGTCTTGATTCTGACTGCATGTTATGAATACTAATGAGTGCAGTACTTGAGTAGTCTGAATTTATTCAAATTTGAGGTGGTTTTACTTCTTCAATCCACCTTCAGGTGAGCTGTATGGCCAACAATTCTTGATATAGTACACACAGCTAGCTTGTCGCTTATTTTTGTTTTTGACACCCTCTTAATCCGGAATATCAAATGCTATTCCTACTTTTTCCAACATTTTTGATGCATCAGCATATATTTGAAGGACAACTTTCATAATTATAATTGCTTACTTCCTCCTTGTCCGTACTTCGCTCCCTTTTCCCCTCCGCAGTAGACGCAAGTCGACTCTGGCTCCCCCTAGAGCCCATGGTGGCCTCTCCGCCATCTTGACTGTAGTACTCTGTGAACACACCCACTACACGAAGTACGGTGGCCGGAACAGGTCAAACACTGCGTGAAGTATGGGGTGACGCTGCCTCCACGTGACCGCAGGAGGAACTGCAACATCCCATTTCATCAAAGTGGAGTTTTTATTTCTTTCTTTTTATTTAGATTATTTAACTTGAACATCACATCATGTTCCCCATGACTAACTCCATGAGAGCAGGCCTCATCAAGCAGTGATGGCAGACCACACAGGTTTATCTAGATTTCTTTTTAATGTAAACACAAAGAACAATGAACAATAAGTTGTTATATAAAAAATGTTAAACAATAAATGATAATGAATTCATAATAATAAATAAATGTTCCTTTCAAATTCAATTATTCATCCAGAGGCGGCTCCTGTGATGTGTTTGGGGGTCCTCCTCCTGTTTGGAAGAGTTACTAGAAGCCAACTTTCACACATTTCCACAGAGAAGCTGGTGCAGCTGAATTTTGTCAATCTGAGGAGAGTGGAACACAGGGTGAGTTGGATTTTGACATGAACATGTGATCCTCCGTGTGTCAATGTGTTCCTCTGATCACTCACCTGACACTCCAGATCCTCTCCTCCGTCTGGACCAGGAGTTTATCTTGGTCTAGCCTCCCTTCCGGCCGGAAGAGGGCATTCCTATTTAAAATGTAATGTAATGAGAGCATTACTTGACTCTGAAAATAAATACTGTTGAATAAAGCCAGTTGGGGTCACGGTGTATTGTGATTGGCTGAGTGAGTTTGTTGTGATGACGTAATGCGGGAGTGCTGCAGGATCAGATGGACGGGATGGCGTTCTAGAAATACTTACGTCCAGTGCTTGTGTGCGGAGTAGTAGTCCAGTCTCCCTGAGGATTCGTTCCGGGTGTTGCCGGTGGCTGTAGGAGTGGCGGTCTGAGAGGGAGTACAGCGGTGACAGAGAAGAGCCGGGGGACCGGGGCTGGAGCAGCGGTGATGTGTAAAGGTTTCCGCAGGATAATCCATAACATGTCGGGGACACGATGTACGCGGATCGTGAAGGGGAGCCAGGGGGGAGCCCCTCACTCGTGGTGCTCACGTGCTAGCAGCTAATGTGGCGGGAGCCCGGCGATGAAAGCACGGCCGGCGGATCACCGGGACGGGAGGACCCTAGAGATCTCGGCAGGCTGGCTGGCTGGGAGTGGTCGATGTGCCAGAGCAGCTGGACATTTGTTTTGTTTTTTCTCTTTTTTATTCATTAGAATGATGAGAAATTCTGCAAAAAGATCCATCCCATATCCCCAAGTAACTAGTGCGTTAATAATTTGTTTTTACTTTCTATATATACTATCTCTACTATATACTGTTATTAAAATCACATATACATGATTTACCTATAATATTTTTGACATACCTTTTAATGTAAACATTGTGTGTTATGCTAAATGTTGTATGTCTGTGTCATGCATGTCCTGTGTTACACTGTGGGTGGTGGGAACGATGTCTGGTTCCCCTGTATGCGTGCCCTACATATATGGAATGAAAATAAAGCTGATGACCGAGTATTTGGTCATTAACAGGAAACACTTGAATAATACAACACCGTCTAATACAACCGTTAACTGTAGTTTAACTACTACTCACAAGCAACGCTTCTAAAGACGCCAGCAGAAGAAGGATAACGACGAGGTAGCCAAAGCTGCAGGCTGGCCGCGTCAGATTCAACTGAGCATTTTCTGGTGGGCGCGGCTAAACTATGACCCAACTGTGTCACATGACTAGGGCAGCCAATAAGAATAGGAGCAGGAAACCCAACACGGAAGAATGCTGCACTACTCCTGGGCGACCACCAGAGGGCAGCAACAAAGATCGTTCTACACTATGTCGACATTATAAAATATGATACACACGCACTTCGATGTGAACGCGCACACTTTTGGCCTGATCACCTGCTGCCTGCGCTCAATCTCTGCACAAAATAAACCCAGAGGGTGTGAAAAAAAACACAGGTTCACTGTAAACGTTTATAAAATCGACATGAAGACATAGGTTTGATGAAATGACGTCACTCATCAGTGAGATAAACTGATGTACACTTTGGTGACACGGAACTCCCAAGACACAAGCTGGAGTCCTTCTTACACGGGCGCACATCTGCATGAGGACTTCCAGAATATTGTTTAACAGTTATACGGCCACAGATGAAGATGATGGTTGGAGGTCTACCAGTTCTATCGCTCCGGCGTCTTCCTGGGACGTTCCGGCTCTGAGAACAAAGACAGAATCACAGTTCTTTTTAATCCACCGTGGTTATTTGACATAATATACAATCTGTATAATTCATATATACATCCTTCAAACAGTCACTGACCTTCTGCTCATCTGGTAAATCTGCATTTCAAGAACCTGAGGAGAGAGGGACACAGGGTCAGTGGGATGTTTACATGTGTGTGTGTTCCTCTGATCACACACCTGACCCTCCAGGTTGAAGATCCTCTCTTCGGTCGGGTACAATAGTTTTTCCTGGTATATCCTCCCTTCCAGCAGCAGGGCGTCCCTATTTAAATCCCAACAGGAGCCAAATCAGAGTTCAGCTAAAATACACAATGTGTCCCATGAAAAAAACAAACAACAAAATCAGGTGATCTTAATCAAGTGAGGGAATGAATTACAAAAAACTGCACGCGTCATCCATTTCATTGGATCTTCGTGTTTCTACAGAGTAATTTTTCCTCTCAAACACGGACCTGACACGACAGGGGACACGCGGTCCTTGATTAGCCATGGATTTCTGCACTCACTTCTTTTTTCCATCATTCAGGAGCTGCTGGAACAAATCTGTGTCATTCTCCATCTGTGTGTCTACATTCCTCTGAAACTGCCTCGCAGTTTTTAATCTGACACTTTAGTTCCTGCAGCAAAGAGACACACACACACACACTGTCGGTGTGAGGCGCAGGGCTCACCTGGATGACCTTGTCCTCCTCCGTCACTGGGCTCTGTGCGTTGTTCCGATATAATTTCAATGCGTTTCCCATGGTGACGCCGCAGGAAGCGGGCAGGACGGCACGGGCTTACAATTTGTAACTTTGATCAGACAAGATGAGAATAATTAAGATTGAAACAGGCCTTGATCATTGCTATAATCTGAAGGAACTTTGATCCCGAAGGTCGCGACGTATTCCTCTAAAGTGGAGAATAAGCAGCATTTGTTGTGAAGGAGCAGATTTCATGGAGCTGTTCCAATTCTATTTGTTATTTTATTTATATTTATTTATATATTTTATGTTATAGTTATGTGTGTTTTTATTTTTGTATTTTATTTTATCATGGTTTCCTGTCAATAAATGTCATTCTTTTCTAAAAGATCCAGTGTCATTCATTAAGTGAATTTATTAGGACTTTGTGACATTTAGTGTTGAACTTGCATATTTCAGGACCCACAGATAACAGGAAATGCAACGATTTCTACTTTAATGGAGCTATTTGGTTAATTTGTCCAACAAAAAACAACAAAACTTATCAGGTTCAAAAAAAAAAGAAAAACACTAACTACCGTGCGGTGCTTGTGCTTTTAAAGTCAGGACAGAATTGAAACCTCAACTTAATTAATGTAACACTTTGACAAAAAAGAAAAGAGAAACAGCACCACAGTCAGTTGGTCTAATGAAGCAGATTCAGTGAATCTGGCAGCAGCTCCGTTTCCGAGGTGACCACCACGACCAGTAGTTTGGTATTCTGGACATTTTTGCTCTTTTTCCCTCTAAATGTCAGTAAAGTAACATTATACTCATTCATTATCAGCAAAGCACCCACAGTTAATACGTGGTAGTGCCAAACACTGTCAAAAACAGTTCATAATATAACAAGTCATTCATTTTTCTGCTATTAAAATGTAATGCAATGCTCATTAAATCTAACAACCTAAACTTAATTCTTCGATTGAGGGCTTAAAAATCATATAAAAAAATCTAAATTTAAATTCTTAAAGCAAGGCAAACGTCATCAATCGGTGACGTGAGGTGGACTGTGGACCTGGAGGCAGAAATGCACCTTGACGGTGAAGCTTGTGCTTTTGGAGGAGATCACGTCCATCACTGCACGCCCACCAGCTCCGTGATGGGAGGAGCAAACACCATCAGCTCCTGGTACCTGTGGAAGAAGAAGCTCAGGCGGGACAGGTAGGCCTCCTCCTGGTACGGAAGCTTTTTCTCCCTCAGGTACCGGGACACGACGGGCTTCACCTGGAGACGGATGACACGTACACGCACGCAATGACCATCATCATTGTGAGATTTAGTGTCGCACGTTCCATAGAGCAAAGTCAAAAAGTAATTTGACCAAAAATATAAATAAATAAATAATCAAACATTTGAAAAAGAAATAAAAGATTATGATAAAGATTACCTTATCATAAAATGCATGGGATAATATTTAATTCTAATCAAATAATAAATAACGCCATTGTTGTAGAATGTTTTGGCTTTTTGTGTTGTTTACGACCAAAAGTCAAAGATATTTCATTTAATATGTTGAAAATAAATATCACACTTAAGGATGGATTGATTATCAAACCAATAAATCGATTCATTTGCAATTATTTACGGTGCAAAGATCATTTAAAGGGCCAGTTCAGATATTTTTCTCTTCCATAACAGATATCCTGCACTTTTAGTACCTGTAGTGAGTCCTAAACCCCCATGATGCACTGCAGTAGCCCAGCTACCTACCTTTAAACACATGTTATCAGAGAGGAATGGGAAGAGATGGTGCTCCACGTGGCAGTTGATAAGCGAGTGTCCAAAGGTCCAGTCCAGCACGGGGTTGCGGGGCAGGTTGAGGACGCCGTGGGTCATCTGGTGAATCCTCTTGGGCCGCCGGGTCGGGGAGAACATGGGGAGGCCGATGTGCTGCGGATCACACACACACAGAGTTTCAGAACCAGGTCCCCTTTTGAGTTCAGAGGGCTTTTGATCACATCCCCATGAGCTTCATCACGAGGAGCTCTGCTCAAAAATCTGAGGAATTTATGTCGAATTTATGTTTTTTTTTAATTGCAAACAAAAAAAACCCAGAACAACCAAGAATTTAAGATTAGATAAAAAAAAAAAAAAAGATTTTAAAGGTTGCGCAATACATTCACACTTGTTTGCATTTCCCCCAAAAAACATTGAACCAGACCAAAGGTCATCCGGGGGCTTTCTGTGGGACTTTAAACAGCCAACAACAACCTGGAGGTTTTTTCTTTTTGCGTCCCCGACAGAGAACAAAGTCTTCCACGTCCAGAATCTGAGTTCTCTAGTCCACCTCCACGCACTTTGATCACATGAACAATGAACAATGAGCCGTCCGGTTAAATCAGGCCTGAGCCGTTCATCTCTTTGAATTCTCTGCGTTCAAAGGCCTTTTTCTTTAATTATCAAATGAAGGCGAGGCAAAAAAAAAACAGAACAACCAAGAATTTAAGATTAGATAAAAAAAAAAAAAAGATTTTAAAGGTTGCGCAATACATTCACACTTGTTTGCATTTCCCCCAAAAAACATTGAACCAGACCAAAGGTCATCCGGGGGCTTTCTGTGGGACTTTAAACAGCCAACAACAACCTGGAGGTTTTTTCTTTTTGCGTCCCCGACAGAGAACAAAGTCTTCCACGTCCAGAATCTGAGTTCTCTAGTCCACCTCCACGCACTTTGATCACATGAACAATGAACAATGAGCCGTCCGGTTAAATCAGGCCTGAGCCGTTCATCTCTTTGAATTCTCTGCGTTCAAAGGCCTTTTTCTTTAATTATCAAATGAAGGCGAGGCGGCG
This sequence comes from Colistium nudipinnis, assembly GCA_016785305.1. Taxonomy (NCBI): domain Eukaryota; kingdom Metazoa; phylum Chordata; class Actinopteri; order Pleuronectiformes; family Rhombosoleidae; genus Colistium; species Colistium nudipinnis. Next base: position 599,782 of record JAFBJU010004859.1, on the reverse strand, counting down.
GCCTGCGTGAGGTCTTTATCCGTTCATTCATCACAGACCATAAGAAAAACGAAATCACAAAGAAAAACCTCATGTTCAGACCTGCCATAATAAATACACAATGTAAACATGACATGTCATAACGTGCATGTGGTCACAGGACAGAAACAGGAAGTCACACTTGATTGATTTTTAAGATCAAATAAAGCAGAATTTTATTTATCCAGAAAGAATTTGTTTTCTGCTAGAGTTCAACAATCGACACAACAACACAAAATATACGTTATATTTAATGTTTAATAATATATATTTTTTTAATTGCACCCGTCTAAAAGGACGAGTCTGATACTTAGAGTTTTTAATCTCTATTACTGGTGACTTCACCATAATCATTGATGCCATATTTTTGATTCTGCATGTTCACTCAAAAAAAAAAGCCTTTCACGGTTTCTCCTTTGTGGAGCGTGTGCCTCACCTGGAAGATGTTGACGTGTATGTAGGGCACGGAGAAGGCGGCTCTGCAGAGCAGCATACAGAGCAGAGCGCTGTGAGGCGAGCGGAACCCGGAGACGTGGATCAGCAGCCAGTACTGCGAGTACAGGCCCAGCGCCACCATCAGGACGGTCCTGGAGACCTGGGCGGCGGGGTGACCTTTGACATGAGCTGCAAAAAAAAACGAAACACACGATCAGAGAGAGTCACGTGTTTCTGTATAATCACATCTGATGTGAAATGAGTCGAACGCATGTGTGTGTGTTTGGTTACCGAGGGCGACGAGTGGCGTGATGATGGGCACGGCCAGGGGAGCGAGGAACAGGTAGACGGAGCGAGGCAGGAAGGGAACCTTCCACACGCTGGAGTCGCCCAGGCCCACCACGTTGGTGTGAGCGTGATGCATCTTGATGTGACCCTGCACGCCGGCCCGCGCCGAGAAGGAGCCGCAGATCTGTGTGGGTCAACGACGCACACACATGTGCAAAAACATCGGTGATGCAACACGGGAAAAACAATCAATACCAATGATCAAGTAGGAAAATCCATTTTTTTTTTATTTTTGCTCTGATGGGCAAAATGATCTTCAAAGGCTGGAATGAGTTGTTTCTCCAACTCACAAACTACAGAAAAAATAGCAATATTTGGTGAATACTTCTCTTTCCAAGGCGATTCATGTAAAAAAGACAACAATCCAAAAAACGCGCTAATGACGATGAGGAGGATACGTCACCTCGATGAAGAAGACGGCCCAGAAGCGGGCCCAGGCCGGGGACTCGCTCAGGGAGCCGTGGCTGGCCAGGTGCGTCCCTTTGATGGTGATGACCCCGTGCGCCACCGCCATCAGCAGCAGGCCGGCCGAGAAGCTCCCCGTCCCCGAGGAGGCCAGCAGCAGGAAGGCTGCGGCACACGGGGAATCCACATTCAGTGCACTCCTCATTTTATTGGGGAAATTCCGTTCAGTTGAAATGATTATTTTTCTGATCATCCAAATCGGTGGAAGACAGAAATCCTGCGGCAGGTTCGAGTCTGGCCCCCCGCCCCTTACAATATTGTTGATTTTATTTTTCCAGTACTCTAAAATGATTTTGTTTTCTTATCCATACCAAATATAGATACTTTGAAACATTTAATTATTAACAGTTGCTTCACACCAAAGACGTAATGCACCGACAGACCAAAGACCAAAAAAAGAAAGTGGATTTCTACATTATAAAAACGACTTTTCTCTCCAAAATATTGATTGTGCTCAAAAAGAACCTGTAGTGTGAATTTTACTGGTTCACGTTCACGCCGCAGAGAGACACACACGCACACGCTTCAGATCATGTGAAGGAGGGACACTTTATCCCCCTCAGCACACGGGAGGTTCCTCGTAACGTCGCGGCAGGTGTCGGGTGACGCGTCAATAACCCCAAAAAAAGGGGGGGGGGGACACCTCCGCTCTGCAGTTACATTCAGTCATATCAAAAAGCTGCTGCTGCGACCCAGAGACGTGGTAACCATGGATACGGGGAATGCCGTGACCACAGGGTTCATTTCAAATGACAATGAGGCTAATGGCGCTGAAATGACTGATCAGTCCACCGCAACGGTTTTTGTATGATAATCAATAAATATTTGTCTTTTTTTCTTTTATAAATAAAAAATAAAACTGAATATTTAAAAAGTTTTGGACATTGGCTTCCTGAAGACATGCTGGGTTCAAATGTTGTTTTTTTTTCAACATTTGTAGAAATAAAATTAGGAGTACTTCCCTCCCATCAATACTTGAAACCAATTAAACTGTTTATCATGAATTAAAAATGCCCCCGTTGAGACTTGAGAGAAGATAATACCAATGATTGATAATCATTCTTTAAAAAAAAACGTTTTGAGTTCATTTCCGCTGCAAAGATTCCATGTTAGCCTGCTGTGTAAGTTCCACATGTGATGTTCAGGTATGTGTCATGTATGTTCACAGTGATAGTTCCACGCGTGTGCGGGCGGGAGTCTTACCGGGCGGCAGGCAGAGGAACGCCGCTGCCAGGATGCTGCAGTCCACGCCCCTCCTCTCCCACCAGCTGCTCTCCTTCACCACCTCCTGCACCATCCTGCTCAGCTCCATCATCAGCGTCTCCCTCTCCACCTCCTCCTTCATCTCCCCGGGCCTCCTCCGCTCCTCCGGTAGGTGCTGCATGTCGGGCCCCTCGCCTCCGAAAGCAGCTCAGCGCGCGGAGCGTCCTCCGTGTCGGGTCCACAGGTCGAAGTCAGCATTGCGAAAGGGCCTGTTGGCTCGAGGCGTTTTTTCAGGACCCTCCTCCTCCTCGTCAGCTGACTCCTCCAGCAGAGGAAGGAATTTCTCGTCCCACAGTCCTGTGATGGGATGGATCTAAAAAAAAAAAAAAAAAAGTGCACCGCAAAACTGCAGCTACCCGGCTCAGAGTGGACTCCTCCTCCTTCCTCTCCGGTGTCTCATGCATTCTGCATGTCGTCCACCCCACGCTGCATGTCGTCCCCCCCACGCCCCCCCCCCCTCCCCTCCTCTCCCCTCCCATCACCTTGGCAAGTGTCCTGGGAAAGGCGAGGGAGAAAACAATGGATTAACAGTGTTGTTTCTCCACTGGGTCAAAGGTCAAAGTGAAAAAAAAAAAGAAAAAAGAAAGATAAGATGTCGGTGTGGTGTGCAGCTTGGCGCTCGGATAGAGGAAGTGTGTTTACGTCTTGGAATATATCTGGTGTCAGTGTAAGCATTTCTTTTTCCATCCCTTCTGGGCTCGAGGCCATGCTGGGTCTTCTTTGAAAGAGTGTGCGTGTGCGTGCGGACACCGCAGAGACGGGACGGTTCGGTTTACATCCTGCCACAAACACCGCCCGTCCCGTGTCAGCCCTCCCGTCAACAGCGCAGATCCTGGAGGCTGCAGAGGGTGAACGACAATGAGTCACAGTTAGTCCATGACCAGCCACTTTCCAGGTGTGCGACGAATTGTCATTGTTTCATTAACCATAAGGTTTCATCTTACTGTAAACTGAAGATATATGGAGGGTTGGTCAGCAAAGAAAATCCGAAGACACGTTAGACAGGGACGGAAGGACACTGATCTCAAATAAAGCCAAATAAGTTAGGAATGCCATAAAAAGAACATTATTTCTGTGGAGGAAGAAAGAAAATAAATAAAAATGTTACCTAAATATTCCACTTTACATCTCTGGCCTTTTATGAACAAATCACGCAGAAAACAAATACACTTTCATATATATATATTTTTTTAAATGTATTCATTTATTAAAAGAGAATTTCGTGTGCACATCGCCCGACGTTTGTTACAAAAACAACATTGAAATATTCATTCATGCTCAGTCATCCATGTGAAGTGTTTTCATGCACACACCCACACACACACATCACCTCATTCTTTCTCACGGTCAGTGGCTCGTTTCACCATCACACGCCAAATATTGTATCTGCGCCGGGGGGGGGGGGACAACAACATTTATTTATGTTTATTAAAAAGTAATAAAAGTGTATAACAAAGTGTAATAAATAGACAAAATAAACAATAACACAAGCGTCATGCTGCTAAAACCCGGCTCTGAAACGTCATCTTGTTATATTTAGAAACAACCACAAGATGGTGCTATTCAGCCGGTAGAATAGTATTTATCATTTCCTTTCTATTTTCTTTATATATATATAGTTTATATATTTTTATTCAGTTATTCGCACAAATTACGGATGAAGTAAATACCACAGAATAAAGACCTGGACAGATTCCCTGATAATGATTCTTCTGTGACCTAAATGCATCATTTAAAGGGTTTTGAATTGATTTTTTTTTTTTACCACTCTGTATTTTTATTATATTATACATCTTATTATCTCTTCATGTTGTCATCCACAGTTAACACACAGCAGCTTGTTTTTTTTTGTTTTTTTAATTTCTCAAATATTATTAATGAGTCGTGCTTAGAAACGAAACGTGGATTTCCGCTCACTGACCTTCACAGCTCAGTGTCTCCAATGGTCTCGGGTCGGTCCAGGGTGTCCAGACGTCTCCTGCAGGCGTCCAGCAGTTTCTTCCTGGGACCCAGCGGGAGGTGGATGCTGGAGAGGTCCCGGTCCGAGCACAGCAGCAGGGCCTCCAGGTCGATCTTCTCCCTCCTGAAGACGGTGAGGAACTCCCCGAGGCTCTGAGAGACCAGGAACGTCTCCAGGGGACTGGTTTCTGGATCCACGTCCCGGTCCGGCTCCTCCTCCCAGGGCAGCTCCTGCAGGTTCCTCTCCTGAAGGCTCAGGGCGCTGCCGATACTGTCCCGGTCCAAACTGGGAGAGCGCCGGGGCAGGCGTCCTCGTAGACGGACGTTTGGCGCCCCACCCACCGGGTCACTTCCTGCTACGCTCCCCTCATCTTCTGCCCCAATCCCAAACACGCCCCCCGTCAGATAGTTCCTCCTGAACACCATGGTGCCCAGACCGGGCCGGTTGAACAGGGAGTCCCGACCCGAGTCGGCGCTGACCTCGGAGTACGCGGCCTCGTGGAGGCCCGGGTCGCTCATGGCGCGGGACACGGTGTCGGCGCCGTCCTCGTCGTCGTCCCGGGGGAACATGTAGCGTATGTTGAGGCGCGACCTCTCCCGGGGGTCGGCGTACGTGCCCTGTCTGAGGAACATGACGTCGTTGCTGTGCTGCAGGCCGGACAGCGAGCGCACGCTTTTCCTCCCGTCCTCGTAGATCTTGAAGGTCCCGTCCACCTGCTTCTTCTTCTCCAGCTTCTTCTGGATCTTGGCCTTGCCCTTGGCTGTGGACTGCAGAGTGGCCTGAGCGGGGAAATCAGAAATATGGAAAAAACAACTTAGTAAATCAAATCATATAAATAAAAAGAAAGATTATGGCTCAAATAGAGCCACAACAAGCCTTAGAGCAGTGGTCCACTTGGGTCACTTGGTACCGGGCCGCACAAAAAAAAGATTCTGATTGTTTATCAGAGTCGTTGTTTTATTTTGAAAAATGACCGAAAAAAAGGCTGTGGACCGCTGCTCTAGAGGATTCATCTCCTGGATCAGAGGACGGTGGAATCTGGAGGAACCTGCGAGTATGGCATGTTGGAGGTGACCGTGTTGAACTTGCGGCTCAGCGTGCTGCCGCTGCTGTAGCTGGAACAGCTGATGGCGTCCGTGTTGTCCGAGACGGCCGACTCCTTCAGGAACTTCCTCTCCATGCGCTGGCGGTGCTTCCTCTGGAGCTTGGCGCACTCCTTCATGCGGCGCTCGGCGGCGCGGAAGGCGCGCTCCTTCAGTTTGCCCACCAGCTTGGGGTTGAGCGCGCCCTGCTTGGCGGCGATGGAGTCCAGGTAGCGCACGCAGTCCATGTGGCCCTTGGTGGCGGCCATGTCCAGCGGCGTGTGGTAGTCGTTGTCCAGACACCACACGTTGGCGCCGAACGCCACCAGGAAGGAGAGGCAGTGGTGGTGGCCGTTGGCGGCCGCCAGGTGAAGCGGCGCGTTGCCCCAGATGTCACACTTATCGGGGTCACCTCTGCGAGACAGGAAGCCATTTTTTTTTTGTCAGAAATAGGACTTTGAACAAAAGGACAACTAAATATAATCACCTTTTAATAAATAAGAGTCAAATGTATAAAACGAGTGATATGAGATGTAGTTATGTCAGGCCCCTCCTCTTCCTGTTTAGTCTCCTCCCACGCCACTGAGTCCTGATCAATAATTGAGACAAGGCAGGTTAAACAGGACGGAGGTGACTTTACATTATTTATCCCGTGTGAAGCCTTTGGTTCCCGTCTACAGCGCCACATCCTGGAAAGGTGCACAAACTCTACATTAGATATTAATAAACCTGGTGGTTTATTTCAAGGGTTTGAACAAGAAAAATAATCAACGGCAATGGATACGTTATACCTCCAATTTGGACATGTAAGGGTTTCATTAAGATGAATTAAGTATTTGTATTCAACAGTACACTGGATTTATTTGTCTTCGTTTGATCAATAAAAACATATTTGTTTTGGGAAGATGCTGTAATATCATGTAATCAAACATTTGCCGCAACAAATCTCCCCACCTCCTTCTTTTTGCTCTTTTTGTCTCTGCTGTGATTTCCCTCTCCACTCTTCAGTGAATCCATCCCTCCCTCACCGTGACCTTTCCTGACCTTTACTGCTGGCCAAATAAAGCTGCCACCGGATTGATTGATATTGCCATTAAAATTGCTGCGAATTTAGAGCATCACACACAGGCCGAGACACATTTGTAATTCAGCACATGCCAGTGTATTGTTTCGTCATTCAGTGAGTGACCTTTGCCTGTAATAAGGCTGTTAAAATGTATAAGCCTCCATCTCCAGCAACTGAATTATTATTTTTTATTTCTGAGTTGACATATTTAAATTCTCGATTGATTGGTGATTTCATTTTTTTTTCAGTCAGAAAATGGTGGAAATGTCTCAAAACTAATGTGACGTTTATTAGAGTCTTAAAATATTTCATAATTTACTTACGAAATCGTTCATATTTTTTTGTAAAACGGATTTGTCCCTTAATTACATTTAAACAATCTATCGATGTATGTACCAATGATAAACCCGTTTCCGGTATATGTCACAGGACATGAACACAGACCGTGTGATTAAAAAGCACATTATAGATTATAATCTTCATTGTAACATTTTAAAACTTGAATTCGGACTCACCCCCGGCCCACGATGGTTCGCAACGCCTCCAGGTGACCGTGGTACGCGGCCCACAGGGTCGGCGTCATCCCGTCCTCGTCCGGCGCGTCCAGCTCGCGCCGCGCGGCCTCGCGCAGCACCTCCAGGTTCCCGTCCCGCGCCGCGCGGTGGAACCGCTCCGTCATGGCGGCGCCTCGGACCCCCCGGCACCCGGCTCTCTAGTCGCCGCGCTGAAGCGGGTCCTCCATGGAGGCTCCGGAGCTTCCGCCCCGATGCTCAGGAGACTCTGTGCCCGGGACGGACACAAGAGTGGCGGACAACTTCGAGGAGGGCACACGCGTCCGGTGTACAGGTGCTGTTGCTAGGAGACGACAGCGAGGCGTGTTGGTGGTCAGGAAAGGGCGGGGCTACTAGGACAAGGACCGCGCCCCTGAACACATCAACACGGTTTAAGTACCTGGGGAAATAAAGTTAAGTTCATTCATTTTTTTGTTTGTTTTGTTCGTTTTATGTTTAAAAATGTACTTTCTCCTTTTCTATTATTAATCAAAAAACAATGTTGTAAAATATAATTGACTTCTAGTTAGCTCAAATTCCTCTACTGAAAAATGATGATAAAGTCTCAAATAAAATCTCAAATTGTTTTATTGTTGATTTTATTGTTAATTGTCTTTCTTGCTGAATGTATTTAATTGTGTATTTTACATTTTTATATGACTTTTATCTTATCTTTGCTGACCAGTCTTTGGTGTTCTGGCTATGCAATTTGATGAGATTCAACAGTTTATGATAGCAATACGTGAAATAAAGTGAGCCATTAAAAAAAAACACTTTTGTGGGATCCTTTAAATCTGAGAGTGAAACTAAAGCACAGACGTTTTATCAGCTTTGATAACTACTCTACCGGGGCGGTGCGTGTGATAAGAGGTTACACATTTAGGAATCAGTTCCTGGTGTCAACCATACGCAAACAGTGACACTGCACGGCAGAGAGCTGGGCCGATAAAAGACTTGCAGGGTAAAACCACATCACGAGTTTAAGAAAACAGAGCCTTGAACAGATCAAGTTGATGTGAAGTCATTGAAGGGATTTTTTTTCCAATTGGGGAAAAGGGTCAACATGAAAGGTAAACACGATACCTGTCATTTTCTCCGTGACGTGTTTCCTGCTCTGGATCATGAACACACCTCCGGCAGCTTGTGAAGGTTGGATTCCCCGTTCATGCCGTCACACGTTGAACACTGAACGCTGAAGAGCAGCAGAAAAAGAACCGGCTGGAGACACTGAGTGGAAACAAGAGAGAAAATCTCAAGTGAGTCTACGCAGGGAGTAAAACCTGTAGGTATGAATCCCGATCCTGGAGCCACGGAGCTGGGTTCCTCCTCCTGGGTCACTCCTGGAAGTCCTGCCAGGGATGAACTAGACCACCGCATCCGGGATCCGGACCCGGTCTGGGCCCCCGGCGGGCGGCGTCTGATCTCGGGCCTGCTGGGGCTGAACGTGGTCTTGCTGGGAGCCGCTCTGGTGGCCGGACAGGCCTTCAACCCCGTGGGCCTGAAACACCAGGAGCCTCAGGTGTTCCTGCTGCTGCTGACGGCCTCCGGTCTGGCCTGGATGCTGTGGTACCTGCTGTGGGCCCGGAGGCGGCCGGGCATCAGCCCACACAAAGACCACCACGCCGGGGGAATCGCTGTCACCTGTAAGCCCCCCCCCCCCCCCCCCCCCCCCCCCCCCCCCCCCCCCCTCGCTGTCACCTGTAAGCCCCCCCCCCCCACCCCACACACACACACTGTGTGTTACCACGACAACACAAATAATGGAATGTAATAATGGAATGATTGTGTGCCAGCGGTCCTGGTTCTGTTCGCCGGCTTCAGCGCGCTGCTGTACGTCTGCAGGATGGGTTATTTGATCAGTGTGAGGGAGTGTCGGCCGCTTGCCGAAGTCCTCTCGGCGTTCATGGAGGCTCCTTTCATCGCGCTGCAGGTCACTCACTCACTCACTCACTCACTCACTCATTCACACCAAACACAAAGAGGGAAACCTTTTGTTTGCCAATAGCTTTTGAGTGTATGGATGGATGAAGGCGTAGAATACACACAGACCAAAACTCATCAATCATACCATAGGCCTGCGTAACTGGTCAAACCAGTTCGAGTCATTTTTGGGGTTTTTTCATGTATCAACGTGAGAAAAGGTTGGTATTTATTTTACATTTTTGATCAAGTCATCCAGAAAACTCAATTTAATTTCTTCTCATAGCCTTCATCAGCTCATCAAATGTATTTCTCGTAATCGAATAAATTGTAAAAATTCAACTTAACTTATGAACCAAATGTAATTATTTAATAATGATAATGATGAGTTTTCAGTCACTTTTCTCCACAAGAAAGATAAAAAAGTTTGAGATATAAAGAACAAAAAATTATGATTTATCTTTTTTTTTTTATAGACGTATTTCCTGTGGGCTCACTCCAAAGACTGCATCCACAAACACAAGATCATCACCAGGTACTTCACTCCAGCTTTTTAAAAACGTTTCTACATGAACCTTAGTTGATATTCAAAGGGTGGCTCACGGTTCTTCTTCTGAGGTGTGACTTTGACAGTGGTTTCTGTCCCCGGGTCCAGGTCTGGCCTGATGCTGGTCCTGTCAGCTGACCTGCTGCTGTGGCTCAACGCCGTCACCGAGGACACAATCCACCAGGAGATCCAGCTGGAGAAGGAGGACGGCCTCAGGTTCACCAACTACAGAAACTCCTCGGAGGCAGACGCACCTGAACTAACAGGGGGTCGCTGTAAGTAGCCGATCAATCAATCAATCAATCAATCAATCAATCAGCCAATCCATTGAGTGTTTCTCCATGTGTGACCCCAGATAACTCGACGTGTGGTGAGTGCGGTGCCAGCGCGGTCTGCCTCGGCTTCAGGAAGGGCTTCGAGATCCTGTACCCCTTCAACATGGAGTTCTACCTGATGGCCGGCTGCATGACCTACGTGATGTGGAAGAACGTGGGCCGCAGGGCGACGCCCACCCCGCGTCACCACGCCACCCCGATACCGACCCTTGGCCTGGTGCACCCAGGCGGGGTCCTTTACGGCCCGGTGTTGGGCGCCCTGGTCCTCGCGGCCGGGGTGGGCGTCTTCCTCCTCTACCAGGTGTGGGTGAGCCAGCAGAGGCTCCGCCTCCACGCCTTCCTCCTCTTCTACGGCTTCCATTTGGCCGTCATGCCCGTCATGTCCCTCTGCTCCCTGGCCGGGACGCTGGTCCACAGGTGGGACAGGCGCGCTCACGAGGGGGGACCCAACCCGACCCGGAGCCTGGACGTGACGCTGCTGGTGGCGGCGGCTCTGGGCCAGCTCGCCCTGTCCTACTTCTCCGTGGTGTCGGCCCTGGCCGTGGGGGCTGATGGGACGCTGGGGAGGCTGGACCTGGCCTACGCCCTGCTCAGCCTGCTGGAGCTCCTCCTCCAGAACATCTTCATCATCGAAGGCCTCCACCGGCACCCCCACCTGCCCGCCAAAAAGAAGGAGGAGGAGCGGAGGAGCAGCATATTTAAGGTACATTTTTTTCCATCTGAATGTATGTGTGTCATGGGACATGAAAAAAATCTCATATTTCATGACCAACTGTCCCGCAGCTGAAGAAAAAAGTCCCCGCACCGGCACGAGAGGAGAAGGCGGCGGATATTTCACTGCTGGACGGGAACACGTCGACACCGCCTGCCGTTGCAGTGCATGATGGGAAAAACTCCTGGCATAAAAGAGCCATACAAGAAATCTGTGCTTTCCTCGTCTTTTCGAATGTCATGGTAAGGTCACGTATGTTTGACCTTTGAAGAGTGTGTGTATCATGCTAAGGTCACGTACGTTTGACCTTTGTAGAGAGTGTCTAGTGACGTGGTGTGCCCCTCCCCCCTCAGCTTTGGGTCATCCCTGCCTTCGGAGCTCACCCTCAGTTGGAGAACGGCCTGGGGAAGGAGTTTCTGGGCTTCAGCACCTGGTTCGTTCTGGTGAATCTGGGCCAGCCGCTCGGCGTCTTCTACAGGATGCACTCGGTGGGAGCGCTGATGGAGCTGCTCATCTCTGCGTGACACACGGGACATTCATCATACATACGTGATTTAGCTCCTACGTGACGCGACCAGCGAGTGGGCTTCGAGTCTCATAGTCCTAATAATACTGGTTGGAGATAATATGAAAAGGCTGGTGTGGCTACAAAATGTTTTTAGACTAAAATGAAATATTTCCCAAATGACCCAGCAGGCACGGCGGCCATTCTTCAAGACGCCATTCGTCAAGAACTGCCTGAAGATATTTAAAAGTGGTAAATACATCTCAATTTGTTTTTATGAAAGAAAAGTTTCAGTGAAAAGAGAAAGTCTCTGGTATTATCACTAAAATGTATTTCAGGAACAAAAAATACTTTGGAAAATGAAAAAGATTGAAAAGAAAAAGAGGACGAGAGGTGATGCACCAAAAAGTACATTAAATAATCTCATTGTAAGTCTTTTAATGTAAAACCTTCCATTCAACTCATAACTACAGCAGTCAGATAAATGCACCTCATTTGCACGGTGAGGAAGAAGCTCGTTGATTTATTATTTGAAGGTGAAAATATTCAATAATGAGATATAACCTCATATTCACATCTCAACGTGGTTTTCTTGCTGTTTCGGTCTCCATGTTTGAAGCATGTTGAGTTCCTCTGTTTCCTTTCAGCACAATGTGAAATCAAATAAATAAAAAGAACCGTGTCCTGAAGACGAGGGAAACATTTCAAAAAATACACACAAAATCTTTCCTTTTGGCAAAATGTCCAATAAATCACATCTGGCGGTTACATTTGGCCTGTATTCTGCTGCGTGTTTTTTATTAAAAAAGAAAAGAAAATGAAGGTCGTCTTTAAGTGGCGCCTCTCAAATCCTCTGGATCTCAAACAGCTTTATGTCCGTGTCGTACCAGATTGGTGGATCCACGTTTCTATGGCAACAGAGTCAGAAAGGCGAAAAATAAATCAAAACAAATCCAAAACTTCGGCGGCCAAAGGTAAAAAATAAAATAAAAAAATAACTTGTTATCTGCACACGTTTACCGTAAGTAGATGACGCCCCACATGTATGTGCGGAACCAGGTGACGGTGCCGGCGTTGGCCTGGTACTTCCTAATGAGGATGGGGTGGGGGATGGGCAGGAGGCCCACCAGCGTCCCGTGCTGGAGGAACTTGAGGATTTCCGACTCATCTGTCAAACCCCTAAAAAAAAGCAACCATTTTATGGCCACGGTTAAATCTACATAAAAGTCCAATTTGAATTTTATTTTCATTTCTTGAATTTGGATTTTTTCTTACTTGTCGATGCAAATCTTCTCCACCTGAGGCACCAGCACTTGCAGCAGCCGCATGATGGTCTGCAGAGGAAGTTTGGCCTTCCATGACATCACCTGAGAACACGCACGTGGCATGATGGAACCCAACGCGCCAAGACAACACGTGAAGGGACGAACGGACTCCAACTCACCCAGTCTGGATTCACGCCGCAGGTCGCCGACGAGGCCGAACTGGACAAGCGACTCCTCCCGCATGACGCTGACTCTGTGTGGAACACCTGACGACACAATAATAATAATAATAATAAATCACAGGAGTCACTTTGAGCGTCGGGGAATAAAAATATGGAGAGAGAGACGCTTCACCTCGTGGTCCCGCTCCGAGTTGGACTCGGTGTCGCTGGCTGCAGCCGGGGAGTCTGAAGGTGGGACGGCCACCAACGTTCCATTCTCACTCAGCTGGGACTTCTCTGTGATCTTATCTATCCCTGCACGACACGAATCATAATAAAAAAAATATATATAAAATGTAAGAATAGAAAACATTTTTTTAAGCATCACAGCATCTGTTAGAATGAGAACGTTAACCTGGTGTGGCCTCTAAACTGGTTTTGAGAGTCCCGGGCTCGGCCGGAGCAGCCGGTCTGGATCCCTCCATGGACTCGTTCTCTACCGAGTTGGTCCTGGACACCCTGGACTTCCTCTTCTTCTGCAGGGCCTTCTGGATGGAGCACATGTCGGAGGGCAGGTTGGCCAGATGGTGGAAGATGTTTCTTTTGCGGATGATGGCGTACACCAGGTTGGAGTTTCCTGGAATTTTTTTTTTTGCAAAGATTCCATCGCTGAGGATCTGCTGATTGTGTTAAAGCGAGATGAAATGTGCGAGCTCCTCACCATCGAACTGATACTGGATGATGTTGTTGAAGACCTCCAGCAGGAAGAAGACCAGGTGGTGGTTCTGGGTGGACGAGAAGAGGAACCACGGCGTGGAGAAGGCCTCCAGGAGGTGGAGCAGCTTGTTGGCCGCCACCATGGAAAGACTCTTCAGGTAAGGAGAAACTGTGGGGTGGGGGTGGTTGCTAGGTTACTTTTCACTGTATATATTATTATTGTTTATATTTTTTATTTCCTGGTTTTCCTCTTTTTAACCAGCAGGTGGCAATATTAAACACTTTTTAAATACTCACTGTTCACGATGATGGTGAGCAGACAGTCGAAGAGAGGCAGGAGACGCTGGTGTCCACTGGTGATGATTTTATGGAAGATCTAAAAGATGGAAAAAAAAAGGAAAGGGAATATTCATAAAAGTACATATTTCGCGAATTCATTAATATAATATATGCTCAAAATTAAAACGTAAATAATAAAGGTGTGGGAACCACAACATAAAAAAAACTGGTAAATCAGAAAACAATAAAAACACAACAGTATAGATTTAAAAAATGAGTCACAAGCTGAAGCTAATTTGCCACCAAAATTCATCAGTCATTACATCATGGAAAAATGTTTTTTTCTAACCACGATGAGCAGGTCGGCGTGGTTTCCTGTGAAGACGGGGATGTCCATCGGGACGCGCAGCGTGTACGGCTTGTTCAGACGGACGCCAAAGTTTCTCTCTCCGCTCAGCAGCAGCAGGACGAAAACGCCGATGTGCATGAGGCCGACCAGAGCTGCGAACACAATCGGAGCCCGAGTTTACGACGCGTCAGTGTGTGCGTTTTTTTTTTAAGATTTGATGGTTTTTGGAACACCTCCCACTCACACTGGTCCGCTCTGGCATCGTTCAGGTAGAAGAGGACGGGAACCAGCACGTCCAACACGTCACTGCTCTTCAGCACAAAGAAGAGGAATTTCTACAAAAAATTTAATAAATAGAAACAATTATAGATGTATGATTTATAAAACAACACCATGACTCCCTCTTGTGGCTGGCAGGCCCCTCACGCACCTTGTTTAAGTCGCAGAACTTCCAGAAGAGGATGAGCAGCTCCTGGTGGAACTGGATCTTCTTGGTGGAGCGGGGCAGGTAGGTCTGCAGCAGAGGGTTGTTCAGCAGGCGGGCCAGACCCTTCAGGATGAAGCCCAAGTCCTGAGGAACCAAAAGCCCCCTCACTTCAAAAGTGGAATATCGTCACTTTTTAAAAATCTATTATATTTTCTGTGTTATTGTCTGCCATTTTGATGTGGCACCAAGACACCACAGAAAATTCCTTATGATGAAAAATGAATTCGGATCTGAAACCGATGGAATATATATATATAAAATCATATTTAAATATGCTCTGTGCTCAATGGCTCCATCTCACTGTACCTCCTCCCTGTGGATCCTGGACAGATAATTCACGAAGAGGTTGTCAGGTCCGGCTGACTGAAAAAAAAAAGAAAAAAAGAAATAGTATCCGTTTATTTATTTATTTTAAGCCGATGAAGGAATGAATTCATTGCCAGCGGACCTCCTGCTCCTCTTCCTCAGCCGCGCCGGCCGAGGAGGGGTCCAGCGCCTGCAGGGCGGCGCTGGCGGCCGAGCCGGCCTCGTGCTCCAGGGTGACGACCAGAATCTGCAGCGCCTGCTCCACCAGCTGCTCCCGGTGGTCCCAGGACAGCAGGTGGTTGTACGGGATGCCGTAACCCACCGGGTCGTAGGCACACACCACGTTCAGTAGCGAGGTGAAGAGAGGCAGCGCGTGCCTGAAAATGTTTTTTATCAATATTAATATTAATAATAATAACAACAAGAATAATAAATAATAATAATAATAATAATAATAATAATAATATAAGTGTCAATATTTATTTTTAATCCAGAAACACAATGCTTTTATTTTATATAAATTCTATATAACGGACTTAATAGGACTTTGAACAAAAGTACAACTAAATATATTAAAGTTTAAATAAATAAAAGTCCAATGTATAAAAATACAGCTGTTATAAGCAAAAATACAGATTTATCTACAGCTCTTAGCTACAGATATTATCTGTGCTGTGATTTATCGGGCTCTAACGGAGAGGTCACGCCTGGTGACCTTTCCAGAGTTTTCCATGTGTTCAGAGCAGCAGTTATGTGTGGGTGTGTGTGTGTTACCTGTTTTCTGTGGAGCAGAAGAAGGAGACCCAGGGGTTGAGGTTCCTGCTCTCGGAGGACGGAGGGAGGTACATGGCCTCGGAGAAGCAGGTGAGCAGCAGCTTCAGCAGCTCGGTCCTGAACAAACAGGTGGACGGATGAATGAATGAATGCATGAATTTAAATGAATATGAACAGTGAGCGTCTCACCTGTTCAGGTCGTGGACGTAGTTGGGCGGAGGCGACTGAGCGAAGCCCACGCCGGCCTCCCAGATGAACTCGCAGCTGTCGATGGAGCGCGCGTCCTCCGGCGCGTCCTGCGGCCGAGAGACAAAAACATCTGGATCATTACAGTTCCTCGAAGGGGTCCGCGCAGGTACTACAGGGGGGAGGAGCCAAATTTTTGGTTTGTAAGATATCTCTATCAGTTGGGGGGTCCCTGGACGAAAGCGTCGTCATAGAAACCTTCACGCGTTACAGCAGCTGGACAGAGTCCCGCTGGCTCAGTGCCATCCGTGTTCCGTGTTCACACACACTTCCACCGAGAGAACACGCGTGACACCTCGACTCTGATAACGACAGCTTCACGAATAGATCGGACGAGGTGCCGCCTGGGGGCTCTACGCAGGAGAGTGACAGCGAAGGGCATCCAGCCACAAACAGATCCGGAAAAAATGGAATAAAAAACGGATGCGAGTGTTTTATCAAAGAAGCTTTAAAAGAGTTTTTTATAGTTTAATTGAGATTTCAAAGTTGAATTCAAGTTGTTGTTTCAAGGAAAATTCCATTGATTGATTTTTAATCCATACTCCCTTTATTTATCACCCTTTACGTTTTAGATACTTTTTGTCTGAGCATGTGATTTTTTACTTTTTCTGTTTAATGCTACAGGAGCCGGAGAATGTTTTTTATTTTATTTGAATGCCATAAGCTGAGGTCTTTTTTTTTATCCTCTGGCCTCCTGTACATTCGCTGTTTGCTGAGGAGCGTCGGACCTGTTCTTCTCAGCCCAGTTAACAAACACAGCCGCCGCTGCTCCTCCTCCTCCTCCTCCTCCTGCAGAGTCACTCATTAACCCCAGCTCCGGCTGGAGGAGGCGGCGCGGAGAAGATAACGCAGCCACAGGCCTGAGCCTCGGCAAACAGCAGCCGCTCGGAAACAAACAGTGAGACGCCGGGGGCTCCCAGGCGGAGCGCTGAATCATCTCAGACACGATCGTTATTTGACTGAATTTGATCATCTTTGAATTTAGTAAAAAAATAGATTTATTTTGCTTTCCTCTGTTCTGTCCATCTGTGGCTCTTTCTGAGGATTCTTCCATTATTTCATATAAATGAAAATGACTTTTAATGTTTAATTTGAGAATTTTTTATTCTTATTACTATTACTACTCTTATTCTTCTCCTTATTGTTACTCCTTTTATTATTGTTGTTGTTATTATTATTATTATTATGATTGTTACTCTTATTATTATTATTTTTATGATTGTTACTCTTATTATTATTATTTTTATGATTGTTACTCTTATTATTGTTACTATTATTATTTTATTATTATTATTATTATTATTTATTAAGTTTTTCCTAACTTGACGTGAGGATCTTTAAAACTGATTTAAAGTCCATTGAGGTAAATGTGTTTTTTTTTACTTCTATGTAAACGAAACAAGATCCATTGATCTGAAAGGGCTCCTGTGACGCGACGGTGGTGTAGCGTTGTGCGACTCACCGCCGCGCTCTTCTTGAAGCCGTGCACGGTGAAGTCCGGACAGAAGAGCAGGTTGGCGACGGCCAGCAGCAGAGACTCGGCCAGAGGACGAGCCTCGTCGTCTTCGTCGCCGTCGGCGTCCAAGCGCTGGAGGAGACACGTTCGGATTCAAAAGGACTTCAGAACCATTAAAAACAAGACGGAATCAAAGCCGTAAATTAAAAATAGGCAAAATGTGCAACAGAGTCAATCACATCACATGATCTTCCTCCAGGACAGCTAAAGGTTCAAATCCCCATTTTTCTCCAAAGCCAGCAAATTGATTTTTCTTTTTTTATAGATATATATATTTAAACATTCCCGCTGCATGTCAATTTAAGTGTCTGATGGCCTTTGGTGTTTTTCCTTCAGATTTACGACGTGGACTCACACGCAACAACCCAGGAGCTGCAGCTCGGTCCCAAACTTTAATCAAGCGACATTCAATCCCCTGGTCAGAGGGACACAATATGGACAGTGTTTGGACGGAGGTCCCCTACGGACCAGGTAATCAGAGAACCAGCAGGGGGGGGGGTCGAGGGGGGAGGAGCCTCCACAGCATCACCAACTCTTACACCGTGAATCTCAAAGAGTTTCAAATCCTCAGATGTGCGTTCCCCAAAACTAAAGACTCGACTTTCTGGACCCATAGTCAACACCACTACACAACATGTGCACACAACCACGACACGCACACACCTTTGTCTTACAATAGTCTTCAACACACCTGAATTCAAACCTAAAACCAGGTCTTGAGCTTCCAGACGTTTTGTGTGACGCTCTGAGAAAGGTGGAAAATGTCCTCACTACAATCTCATGAATACACAATTGTTCCTCATCACTGCACACAAACACACGCACACGCACAGAAGTTGGTTCGTAGTTTAACTTAACGATTTCCTCGTTACACATTCCGCTGCTATTTTCCTTCCGCCCACAGGACTGAAGCCGACACACACGCGCCTGACAGAGGTCAAACAGGAAGTGGGCGACCTACCCCGGCGCGGCCGGCGCCGGGCACGGTGGACCAGAAGAATCCTCTCCAGTCGGCGTCCTCGAAGATGTAGGGCAGGATGCGCGTGAGCAGGCGGACGCAGTTCAGGACGATCTGGCGCTCCGTCTCCGAGGAGACGCCCGAGGCCGCGGCCTGCACCAGCCTCTCCACGGCCTGAGGACAAACACACGAGAAAATGCAGTCATTTAAACGACCTTTAACCTTTACAAGCGCACACGTTTGCCCACACACACAAAGTGTGAACAACAATGGGCCGCGTTCCTTTCGGCTCGGCCCGCGGTATCCAGGACGCACGGGAACCTCCTGCAGATGAATGTGTGTGTGTGTGTGTGTGTGTGTGCAGGTCACCTTGTAGCAGAGGGTTGCCAGGTTGGACGGGGACTCCTCTCTGACAGCTCGGATCTCAGCCGCCGGAACCAGAGCGAAAACATCCTGGACGGTGGTGGAGGCGTCGGCCCAGAACTGGTCCCAGAAGGCGTCGTCTGTGGCCTCGACGGGCTGCGGGGAGTCGTCAATACGTGGATCAATACACCCATAAATCACACCCGTATACCACTCGTATACCAAAAAGGACTAAGAGACAGGGACACAGGTGGCGGTCTCACCGGTCAACATCTGGAGTCTGACAAATAACAAATAAAGAGTGTAAACAAACAGAGGAGGAAGAATTGGATCCTCCATGAACCACACACACACACACACACACGATTCATCAGTTAGTTAAATAATAGAATGTTTATTCACACCAACTGTCTAAACTCTTGTTAATTTTTTTTTTTATAAAAATGAGATTTAAAACCTACTTTTGCAACTTATTAAAGGGTCAATTCCTAAAAAACACTACTGATGAATCAACCAACGGTGAATTTTCAGTTTAATCCACAGTCCGTGTTTCCAGCCTCCAATAAAAATAATAATAATAATAATAAAATAAAATCAACTTTAATACACAATGATATTATGACGTGTTGTGTGTGTGTGTGTGTGTGTGAGAGAGAGAATAAAGTTATTTTCTACTCAGTGTTTCGCTGTTTTTTTTAGTTTATTCCCTGGGGATTCTACCATCTGGAACCAGCTTCATCTCCTCGGGCACCAAATAAAACAAAAAAACAAAAAAAAAACACACACGCGCACGCGCACCGAGAGACACGCGTGAATAAATAAAAGGGAATAAAGGGAAATAAACGCCACCTGTGTTTTGGTGGTGAGCTGGATCACAGCTTTCCTGAAGTGAAGTTTCGTGTCCGTGTTTCCCATTTTCTCTTCTCCAGCCTCAGCTCCGCGTCCACGCCGATAATCCGCCTCTAATCCGGGGGTGCGTTCACCTGCTAATCCGTCATCTCACACCTGCCCTCCTCCTGCTCAACGTCACACACACACACACACACACACACAGATGTGTGTCCGGAAAAACACTCCATCCTTATTTTGTATTATGGTGAGGACATTTAATAGTACAACCAACACACAACTACAATACAAATAAAAGAAACGTGTTGTTCAACATTCAGACCAAAAAAATGAACACAAATAATTACACATGTTGCATTTATTTCTATATCTATCTTTAAGAGGTATAAAAGTGCTATAATGAGACAGCAATATTCAATCGTGTCCGTCCAAGAGTTAAATAAAACCAAATGAAATTCAAGAGAATATGTCAATGACTATAATATAGAGAAATATAGCACAATGAAAAAGTATGCGGGGATGCTTTAAATGATGTGTCTGCTTTTTTCATTTTTTTTTAAAGAAAAATATATTTTAAAAGTGCATCATGTTTTAACAACACGTTTGAGTGAGAAAAGAAAAATCCGACAGCCCTTGAACGCAGCATCGGCCAAGCAGGATCCAGACTGAGTCACTTCCGGGATCATAAATTAAATATTTACTTGAATTCACTTTAATTATTATAATAAGTGTCTCTCATTTAAAACAATGTCACAGGTGCAGGAATAAAGACACACATCTTATTTTTTATTTACAATAATAATAATTATAATAATAATAATTATTATTATTTATTTTTTATCTCCCCCTGTTAAAATGTGTATTTCTCCAAACTGAGACCGGGAAATTGACAGGTCCTTCTTAATTATTGTATTTATTCATTCTGAAACCTAATTAAATAAAATGAGCTGTGACATAAACAGAGTCACAGTGACCTCCGGTGGTTTAATGCTGGTTCTCTCAACTTCACGTGCACTCTAATTATTCATTAGGTGGGCTTGCATTTTAAAATATAATCTTTAATATTGAGTTGAGATAAATGGAAATATCACATTTCTATTTTCAATACTTCTTGAATGAAAATGAAAACTCAAAGTTCTAATCTAATCTTTATCAAATGTCAAACGTGTAGCCAGTAAGTACATCATTCGTTAATATTATTATATATTATTAATAAGTACATGCATTATTATATTTATATTCATTTACAGTGTAATATTCATCTTGGTAAGATAAGTGATGTTTTAGGCTCCATTCCTAATTGACCGGTTGTGTCACCAACGTCCTTCTTAACGCAATTTTGTGAAAACTGTTGATTCAAATAAAAAGAATTGAAATAAAGTCAACATTTCACCATGCACCAGCATCAGTTACCCAACACACACGCACGCACACGTGGTTGTGGTCGCACAGGTGATGAGGCTCACACGATTTGGAAAGGATAATCCAGCAGGTGGTTCATGTCCACACAGAACCGATCTCGTCCCTAATCCAGGTTCTAATCCGCAATCTGGTGAATTCACAGCTGCAGGTCTGACATGCGAGACATATGTATGATACGTGATGTGTTTTGATTTGCTTCCTGCGTGGGACTAATGAGTCATGACTCATTCGTTGGCCCAGCCAACAGATATTTCCTCAGAGCGGATGCCAGCCACCTCCTCCTTCTCCTCCTCCACCACCCGAGGAGTCGCTCATACAGATGCAGTAGAGTCCGTCTGGATTTAAGTGAGGCAACATGACAACAAGGGGCGAGCTGCTGGTTTTAACCTGGACCCTGGTTGCCATGACAACACCCCAGGCGGTAAAGTCGTTTTTTTCATTTTCCTCTGACTGGAGTTGTGAAATAGTTTTCCTTAAATTCCATTTATTTCCGGTTCTTCTGATTTCAGGCTTTATGGAGGGAAAGAGGGCGGATGAAAAGATCTAGTTTCTCTTCCTCCTCCTCCTCCTCCTCCTCCTCCTCTTCGTCGTCTTTCTCCTCGTCCTTTGAGACTTCAGGTGAGAAACGTCTCTCTCTTTTCTCACCTCTGGTTGAGTTGGATGGATTCTTGCGATGAAGGTTCCTCCTCTGCTCGGACAGGTGGAGTGTGTCTGAACGGAGGCTCCTCCGTGCCGTCCCTGACCTCCGGAGAACACATGTTCTGTTTGTGCGTGGCTGGTTTTGAGGGGCGACATTGTGAAACAGGTGAGGAGCTCAAGGTCATTGTCAAAACATTTAAATAAATAGATAAATAAATAAATAAAGAATACACAATAAATAAATAAATAAAAATAAAATGAAAACATGTAATAAATAAGCTGCTGCTCCCTCAGTGAAGAGTCCTCAGTGCTACCAGGGCGTGGGCCTTTACTACCGAGGCACGGCCTCCGCGTCCCAGAGTGGACGGAGGTGTGAGGAGTGGGACGAGGACACCAGGAGGAGATACCTGTCCTCAGACGTCCACTCGGGGAGACACAACTACTGCAGGTTATTCATCTGAAGACAAACATAAAAAAAATATATATCGTTTTTGTCTTTTTGCGGAATTTAAGATAAAGTGTAAATAAATAAAGTTTATCTCAGGTGGAAATCTGGTTCATGTCTCATTCACTCCGGCTGTCCTGCAGAGCAGAGGTGACTCATGGGAGATTTTTTCTTTTTCTTCTTCCCACAGAAATCTTTTCTTCAGACGTCGTCCGTGGTGCCATGTGAGGAGAAACCAGCAGCTGCGGCGCGAATACTGCGACGTCCCACGCTGTGACTCCGAGTCACGTGAGTTGAACTTTCCCAGAATTCCTAAGAAATCTACCGCTTCAAAAAATGTAAAATAAAAACTATCTCAGGTCCTCCAGCTCCACCATCACCTGCACCCACAGACCCAGAGCCCGGTGAGTTACTGATCCAACAGGAGATGTTAGAGGGTTAAGCCCAGGAGGTCAGAGGTCGGGCCTCCCACCCTGAATATAAACCGTTTTTAAATGTGACCCTGCGGCTGCAGAGTGGACGTGCGGCCAACGCACCCGGAGGAAATTGATGAAGATCGTGGGTGGCACCGTGTCCACCGTGGAATCCCACCCGTGGGTGGCCGCCATTTTCTGGCGCAGCAAATCCAAGGAGAAGGTTTTCCGCTGCGGGGGCAGCCTCATCTCCTCCTGCTGGGTGCTGACAGCCGCCCACTGCTTCCCCGACGGGTAGGAAGTGACATCACTTCCTGAAAAAGAATCCAAGACTGACTGGGGTTGATTGCACTCATTGGACTATGTGAACCTGTTGTTGTTGCAGCTCCGAGGCCAAAGAGCACCGCTTCTCCGTCACGCTGGGGAAGAACGCCCTGAACGAGTCGGACCCGCAGGTGGAGCAGAGCTTCAGGGTGGAGAACATCATCATCCACCGAGGGTTCGACAACACCGAGGGGAACTTCAACAATGACATAGGTACAAAAAAAACAACACATCAGGGATTAATAGAGGCTTCTAATCTGGACCTGGAATATTATTATTGTTAGTTGTTATTATTAGTTGTTATTAATGTTTATAATAATAATAATAATAATAATAATAATAATAATAATAATAATAATAATAATAATAATAATAATAATAATAATAATAATAATAATAATAATAATTATTATAGTTATAATTATAATTATAGAAATAATAATAGAAATAATAATAATAATAATAATAATAATAATAATAATAATAATAATAATAATAATAATAATAATAATAATTTTCTCCTGCAGCCCTGGTGAAGCTGAAGGCTCGACGAGGCCGGTGTGCAGAGGAGAGCCAATCGGTGAAGACGGTCTGCCTGCCGCCGTCTCAGCTCCGCCTCCAGCCGGGAGTCAGCTGTGAGATCGCAGGCTACGGGAAAGAGAAATACGGTGAGGAGACTCCTCAAAGTAGGGAGATAAATTAAATTAAAAAAACATTTCTTTCCAGAGGTGAATTTAGACAAGCCTGTCAGAAATAAAACAAAAAATGCCCAAAGGTCACGTATAAATCCTAAATTAAAAGAAAAAAACTAATATCAAGGTTAAGGCAAGGTCAGAGGGGTCAGAGGGATTCATCCTCTGAGGAGCACGAAGATCTGCACAAAATCTCATCAATGTGATCCAGCCAGGAGATGTCATTTGCCCTAACCAGCAGTTTAAAGACTCCTCCTCCTCCTCCTCCTCCTCCCAGGTTTGTGGTACAAGTCTCAGTACCTGAGAGAAGCTCGGGTGAACCTCCTGGCAGACGACGTGTGTCGACACAAAGATTATTATGAAAACATGATTACCCACAACATGTTTTGCGCCGGCCGTCCCGACTGGAGCCAGGACGCCTGCGAGGTATTTCCCCTGCGTGTCCCGACTCGATTCCCAGATCCACACAGTGACAGAAAGGGTTTTGATTTGGTTTCCCGACTCGTCTCCGTCCCCACAGGGAGACTCCGGAGGGCCTCTGGTGTGCGAGGTGGACCGGCGGCTGGTCCAGTTCGGGGTCATCAGCTGGGGCGACGGCTGCGCCAAAGAGTTCCGACCCGGCGTCTACACCAGAGTGAGCAACTACCACCAGTGGATTGAAGAGCAGACCAACCTGACCTCCACGTTCCCTCTGAAGTGAAAGGTCAGAGGTCATTCGTTAATCGCATTAAAAAAAAACAAAAAAAAAAGAGAAGACAACAACAAAACCACTCCCTGAATGTTTGTGTAACCAAAGCCTCATTTCTTCTCAGCGTCAAATGCACAAAATGTGTTTTTAATCAGCCGCTGAAAACAGTTTCCAGGAAATGCACCAACAGATGGAGCTCCTCGTTAGATCTACATTCCAAAGTGACGCGGTGTGAATCCAAAAAGGATGTTATTGTTGTTCACTTTGATTTGTAGTAGATGGTACTATGTTCAACTTCCTGTGAATCCCAACCAGACGCTTCCATTTAAATCTCTGCATGTGTATTTTTACAAAGTGCTTCTGCAGAGATTTTTTTTGTATTAAATGTTATCTTTGTGTATCCAAATATTATTTGTTTGTATTATAAATGTATATAATCCATGTGCATGTTTTACCCCGGTCAGATTACTATGTTCTACTGTGATAAAAAAAAATAAAAAAAATCGAATTAAAATGTTTGAAATACAGTAAATTCCTGAGATCGCACTGGCAGATGTGATTAATTTGATCTTTTCGTCTATACATGTGTTTGACCATAAGGTGGCGCTAAAGGTGCACAAATAACAGCTCAACTGACGAAACATTAACCATCTTTCAGTGAATGTATACAGATTGTTTTTTGTTTAGTTTTCATTGGTGAATGAACTAAATTTGCACCTCGAGCTTCTCATGTAAAGACTTTTTAACGTTAAATCGATTTTTTAGACGTTAGCCTTGTTTTTCTATGTTATTATAATCGTAGGAGTGGTTCCTAACTTTCTGACTTTGGAGACTGTTGTTAAAGCAGCTGAGCAGGTGAACGAGGACGACCGGTGCCAGGGACACGTGATCGGATGTCTCTGTGGTTTGGTCAACGTCGTCCTCTTCTCGTCCATAATTTGACACAATGCACGAAGGGACAGTAAACATCAGTCTCCATGGGAGGACCAAACACGACAGATTATTCTTGGGTCAGATTATTCATCTCGAAAGGGTGGCTGGTTTCTGCAGCAGGTCACAAATTATTGTAAAAAACCACATATTTCTGTCCTTTTTTTTTTTGCATAATAATTTCAATCTAATTGATGTTGAAATCTCTTTGTAGGGTCTACTTTGTGTCGGCTGTTTTCTTTGTTGTTTAGCATATGTTCTTGTTCGGAGTCTTGTTGTGTGTCTCTTCCTGGCTGCCATTGTCTCTTTTTGCTTCTCTTTGTCTCACATTGCACATTTTTTCACGCCTCTCTGACTGTGTGTGTCTCTACAGTCAGACTGACTGATCGGGGCTCAGTACGAGACAAAGACTGTGCAGCCAACCCGCGCAACAATAACCGACGGAAACACACTTTCTCACCAGCAGAGATTGAATTTTGCGGATGAGTCATCAGGAGCCGGGTGTGGCTGCGGCTCTTTATTTATTCTTTAAAAAATCTCAGCAGACACTCAGGTATTTCCCGCCCGGCCAGCCCGTGGGCCCGAGGAGGATTTTTCCGCCGCGCTCCGATTGGTGCAGATCAGAACACACCTATAGGAGGCAGACTCAGAGCCGGGTTGGGGCGCGTCTCCTCACAGGACTCTCCGGCACCCAACGCGAAGCCACTGCATTTGTGTCGTTTTATTCTGTGCTCCATCGTCCCTCCGGCCGCCACCATGCCTGAGACCGCCGAGTCCCACTCCCACCACTTGACCACCAACCGCAACTGCACCATCGAGATCACCAACGTCAGCAGCTCCTTCTGCCTCGTCAACCCACAGTAAGGACCACTGAAGTTGAAATGTTCTTTAATCCTCCTAAAAAAAATGGAATGAAGCTTCTTTTTTTTTTTTAGCACTTTGTTCTCTTCTTCTTCTTCTTCTTCTTCTTCTCCTCCTCCTCCATGAATCATCTCAGGACCCCTCCGATTTAGAAGTGGCGATCCCCTGGATCCAGGTCCTTCAGAGAGCAGATTCTCTGCAGAACGAGTCCTTCTGCTTCAGATTCCCCAATTTTCCATTTGGCTGGAGTTGCTTCTCGGGGATAAATTTCAACCAAAACATCTTCAGGGCTTTCACAAAGTTCTTCTTCTTCTCTCCAGGATTTACATGAAAAGCGGCTTCTCCTTCAACCCTCCTCAGCCCACCGTGCGCACCAACAAGTCGGAGGTGTGCTCCTTCATCAAGGACGACAACACGGCCTCGGGCGCCGTGGGGGTCATGACCTACGAGCTGTTTGACACGCGCAACAGGCACTGCAACGAGCTGATGGCCGTCATGTTCTCCGTGCCCTTCGACTACAACTTCTACAAGAACTGGCTGAGCGTGGGCATCTTCGAGCACACGCGCACCTGCGACGAGAAGCTCTTCGACCACATGTACGACGGCAAGGACTTCACCAACTTCCTGCGCCACGAGGCAGACGGCTCGGGCATCAAGTACGGCGGCAGGTCCCTGGACGTGAGGGGCTGCATGTCCGACGAGGGCAAGGCCATCATCAAGCTGGAGCTGTACGACAAGATGGGCTGAGGGGGAGGAGCAACCGGGTCACGTCATGTATGTGTCATGTATGTGGGCTCGAAATCAATAAAAACAAACAAAACTCATCCATTTCCTGTCTTTGTCGTTGTTTATGCCAAACATTTCAAGTGCATGAAAAGAAAAAGACACACAAACGATAAACCCACAACGCAATCAGGGCTGCGCCAAGGTGTCTTCACACAGAACCAGAAAACTCAGAAGGTGTGGTGCCGGGAGACAACGAGTCAAACCAGATTCTGTCATCACAAGACAACACAACCGCACAAAAAGAAAAAAATTGAAGGAAAAAGCTGCAGGGTGGGTTCTCGGCCATGTTCACACCCTGTCGCCGCGTCTCCGTAGCAACCGCACATACCTGAATTAGACATGGCGACAGGAAGGTGTGTGTGCGCAACAATGGGGGGGCGGAGTCAGGGAGGGGGGGGTGGTTGTGGGTGTGGCACATTCCCTCAACGGGGAGCGAGCCCAGGAGTTTGTGAAGCTGCTTCACACCTTCACACGGCGCGAGTGAGAGGAGCAGCTGAGGTTTAACGCACAGGTAAGAGTTGTGTAGCGAGTCGGTGTTGTGTAGAAGGCCGAACGGTGCGTAACTGCTCCGATCCACAGATCTGCTGCCGTCACAGCTCCGACCAACCCACAGACATCATGAGCGAGTCCGCCGAGGCTTTGTCCGCCAACCTGAAGAGCAGGAGGAACGTCACCATCGAGATCACCAACCTGACCAACAACTACTGCCTGCTGGACCCCAAGTAGGAAAAATGGAAAATAATCATAATAATCATGCATGTTCAGTGCCTCGCCCGGTGGATTCCTCTCTGAACCTCCTCCGCCCCGTCTGCCTTTTGTTTCCGTTGAAAAAAACAGGATTTACCTGGAGAGCGGCGCGGTCCACAGTCCGCCGCAGCCCACCGTGCGGCCCCTGAAAACCGAGGTGTGCAACTTCACCAAGACCAGCGCCAAGGCCTCGGGCGCGGTGGGCGTGCTGACCTACGACCTCTACGAGAGGCACAGCGGCCAGGCCAGGGAGACGGTGGCCCTGATGTTCTCCGTGCCCTACGACTTCAACATGTACAAGAACTGGATGGCGGTGGGCGTCTTCGACCAGGGCAAGGAGTGCAACGAGGGGCTCTACAAGGAGATGTACTACAACAAGGAGACGGCGGGCTTCGTGCGGGCCGAGTGCAACGGCTCCGGCATCACGTACGAGGGCTCCAGCCTGGACATCAAGGCCACCATGTCCCCCACGGGCCGGGCCATCATGAAGGTGGAGGTGTGGGACAAGCTCTTCACGCCGCCCATGCACCAGCGTCACTGAGGCGCTGATTCACCGTCTGTCTGGGGGAAAAATCCAGTTTGACACGCCTGATGTGGTGATGTCCGTGTGATCGTTGTAAAATGAAAAATAAACTCACTAAAGTGAAGAAGGTTGTTGAGTGGCTTTTCTTTGACCTTTTGTTTTATTTTTATAAAAATACATTTTATACTTCCACACGTGCTTCATGTGGAAAAAAAATTAAAGGTATCGTTATTACATTATTCTGTTAAAACAGAAGATAAAATATGACATAATTAGATCTGGCGTTTGTCGGCAGCAGCCGAAGACAAAAAAGGACAAAAAAAAAAAACCTCACTTCCAGCAGTTGCACGATGACGCCACCTAGTGTTCACGAGCACTGGCTGCAGTTTGGCCTCTGAGAATAAAAGCCACCAGTGTTGCTCAATAGGATCCGGAGCAGCGCTCGTAGAAGACCCCGACGACTGACCTGAACCTTTCCTTCAGATACATCTCCAGAGATTCCAGAGACATCCGTCTCACGTCGTAACCTTTGAACTGCTCTTTGGCCGTCCCGTCCACGGGAACGATCTCCTGGCCGCTGTTGCGGTCGTTGCGTCCGATGGCGGCGCGCGTGGGGAAGGCGTCCCTCAGCTCCTCCGGGAGGCTCCTGTTGTAGTTTGGGCAGCAGTAGGCCGACCACATGTACTCCGGCACGGCCACGCGGCGATTCTTTAGCCAGGGATCCTGGTCCAGGTACGGCAGCACCCCGGTCACCACGAAGGCGTCGCCCAGGCAGTAGGCCGACAGGGTGGTGTGGACGTTCTGCTCCAGGACCTCCCAGGGCCCGTCGTTGGAGCCGACCTTCTGAGGAACCACGTTGGTGAGGGTGAAGGTGGCCACGCGGTCCTCGTGGCTCCGGTGGTGCAGGCTGGGGTTCAGGTGTCCACGGGAGAAGGTGGAGTTGATGTAGTCCAGCTCCACCGCCTGGCTCTCCACCACGTTCTGGTCCGGAGGGCCCGGAGGGAAGGGGGCCATGTTGCCATCCGCCCCTGGGTAGGCCAACTGTGAGTGGATTTAACATTTATTTGACTAAATTACAAGGCGGAATGTTTTTTTTCATTTTTTCATATTTTTATTCAAAAAGCTTTTGAGTATTTCCTGAAAAGGCATTTTGGACCAAAAACCTTCTTCAGGAAGATTTAAAACTGTTTCAACAAAAGCAAATACTGCGTCAGATCACACAGATTTATTTGAAAAGGAAAAAAAATCTTTACCTGAGGCTCAAACTTCCAGCACGCCGAGGGCCTTTTCCCCTCCGGCGCCGCATACACGTAGGCGGAGAACCAGGGCGAGCGGCGAGGCCGACTGTACAGCGTGGCGAAGCGGTGCTGGTTGTCAAAGCGCTGGCACAGGGGGGTCCCGCTCAGACCCTTGGGGGGCCACGACCTGTAGAAGAACTGCAGGCACGGAGCGAAATCTCCAACATCGGCCACGGAGCGACATCCGGAGCAGAGCAGGAGGACCAGAGAGACCAGACGGGACATCCTGAAGGTCCTGGAACACACAGAGTGAGCGTTAACTCTTGATCATCGTGTGACTTCTTCGTCTCTCACAGGAAGGAAGTCTCTGGCACTTCCCCACGTGTCACATCTCTGGTGACCGCTCATAAACTGTAACATAAAAGAGTCAGTGAACCCTGTAGTGTGTGTGTGTGGGATCACATTTAAAGGATTGAATTCCTTCATCGAGTTTAAACATAAATGAATACAATTGGAGGCATTTGGAATCACTGGAAAACTGATTTGGGAAAGTTTTGTGTGTGTGTGCGTTTGGTAGACTTGTTAAGCTAAGCCCCCCCGCTACATACAGCTGAACTCCCCTTCTCTATAGACCCCCACCTCCTCCTCCCGTTCCCTTATGTAACACGACCCGCCTTGGAATTTGGAATTGTTCTTTTTTTTTCCCCACACAGACGCTCAGCTTCTCTGGTCCAGCGAGGCATCCAAGAACATTTCTGCAGCGTTTCAGGGTTTTCCAGGTGGGTCACAGCTGTTTTCTATTTTCCAGAATGCACCAACAACCTCAGCAACAAAGATCGGGAGGCTGTAATAGTTCCGCTGGCAGTATTCTGAAATATCTCAGCTCAGTTCTTGATTCTTGTGTCTGATGTGTCTGCAGACAAATTCAGATCCTCGTTCCACTTTCTCTACAGTAAATGTGCAGAAACTGGAGGCTGAGGTTTGTTCCCTGAGTTTCCATGCAGCCGAGATTTAAAGAAAAAAACTAAAACCAACGCCAGAACGCCAGACGTATTCATTCCATGAGCGCCTCTGGACTTCGAGCTGGTTAAGCAACACCTCAGGGATTTCGACCCACTGAGACCGCCATGGGTTTAGAATGAAAGCATGACTCACACAGGAGGATTTTCTGTCAGGCCACAGGCATTTTCATGATTAAAAACCCAAATGAAAAACCCCAAATTTGAGAACCAAAATATAAGTTTGCTCATTCAATATTCATTTACACATCTGCAAAAAGAATATTTCCTACGGGCCTGCAGTCAGTGGTTCAAATAACACAGAAGCAATGAGAAGAATATAAATGAAATAAATAACAGTTGTTTTCCAATTTGCCTATTCTTCCTTTTTTATGTTTGTTTGTTTTGGGGAAGTTATTTTCTTCCTCTCTTATTTTCTCTTTTTTCTACAATGGAAGCAGAAAAACGTTATTTCCCCACTTCTGTGTTTCAAATCATTGTTTTTTTTTCTGATTGTTGTTTGACTGTGAAGAATCAGAGATGCATAAAAAAACAACAACAACTTACTGATTTAAAACAGGTTATTCTGGCCCTTCTGTGTGAAAGGTAAAACCTTTTATCAGCCGGTCGTGTTTCTTTCGTTCTTTCCGCCTTGCTTCCTCGTTTGCTAGCAATAATGGAACAAGGCTGTTGCGTCACTTCCTGTTCCCTGGTGTAGCGTCATGTCGCGTCCCCTCTCACTGATCTCTCGGTTCATTTTGCTTTTGGAATAACAATTGGTGTTCGTACACTTGTTTGCACATGATCCAAACACAGTTGTGGTAGTTGTTGTTGTTGGCTTTCCCTCAGCAACTCTATTGCTAACTCACAATCCGTCCACTCTAATTCATATCCGTCCTTAGCGTAGCATATTAGCATAGCAGCTATGTGTGTCACATGGTAAGTTGCTCTACTTCCTCTTCTAACGATAACGGCCTTTGTATTAAATGGAAGGTTCCACTTCCCTCATATTATATCAAATCTATTATATATCATTACTACTCTTTATTCCACCTCTCTCTACTCTCATACTTTTATTAGATTATATTAGGTCTCAATCATCAGTCTGGGACAAATATCCTAAACGCGTGTCTCTCCAGGTGGCAGTTTTTCAGGATGAGAATCAGAGGCATCTTTATTGCCAGACAATGTATCCTTACAAGGCATTTTAGGTGGTCTGGTAATGAAAAACTTGGAACAAACACAAAATCATCGTAAAAGATAAGTCATAAGTGTAATTGATTAATAGGTCTTATAATAAATACGTGGAAAAAACAGTGACAGTAGTGCAGGTGGTAGTATCCAATAAAGTCATCTGAAAAGTAGGGGAAAATAAGGCAAATTGTAAATTGTGTATGTGGGATTTATAAATAAACATCTGTTTAAATACAACTGAAATGAAATAAATATTACTCAACTAAAGGTTTTGCATTATCTCCAACATTAAAATTGACTTTCTATAAAAACACAATATTTGTTTGGAGAGAGAAGAAATACTGAGTATTTGAGAGGATGCAGTGATTCCACAGATGAAATAGGAGTTGGATTATAACTGTAATTATTGTTATACACTTGTGTTGTCTTTGAAAGCTGTTTCTGTCCCTCGTGTTCCAGGTAAATTTGAACCAGTTCAGGGTCGCAGAATCTGCTGGTCGTAGTCCTGTGTCGTTTTTCATCGGGAGGTGGGTGAAACTGCAGGACAGGCTTTTTGACCTTTGACCTACTTCCCAATGTTGGAGCCACACGGGACCAAGACCAACGGGTTCGGGGGGCCTGAAAACCCCTATTTACCAAGTCCCATCTCTCTAGCAGCATACCTTCACCGAAACCCTAACCCCAGTTCCATACTTGTAGGGGTCATAAGACTGGAATTAGGGTTTTGGTAACCCTAACCCTAACCCTAATTCCAGACTTATAAGAGTGGAACTAGGGTTAGGGTTTTTTGAAGGGGAGCTGCTAGAGAGAGATGGGAGTTGGTCCTGGGGGGTTGTCAGGGATGCCGAACGCGCTGGTCTTGGTCCCGAGTCGCTCGGACTTCGGGAAATGGGTCAAACTGCGAGACACTTTTGGGCGTTTTGACCTTTGACCTACTTCCTGATGTCAGAGCCACACGGGACCAAGACCAACGCGTTCGGGGGCCCTGAAAACCCTTAGTTGCCAAATCCAATCTCTCTAGCAGCATCCCTTCACCGAAACCCTAACCCTAGTTCCATACATGTAGGGGTCATAAGACTGGAATTAGGGTTTTGGTAACCCTAACCCTAACCCTAATTCCAGACTTATCAGAGTGGAACTAGGGTTAGGGTTTTTTGAAGGGTAGCTGCTACAGAGATGGGAGTTGGTCCTGTGAGGGTTTTCAGGGATGCCGAACGCGTTGGTCTTGGTCCCGAGTCGCTCGGACCTCAGGAAAGGGGTCAAACCTCAAGAGACTTTTGGGCGTTTCGACCTTTGACCTATTTCCCAATGTCGGAGCCACACGGGACCAAGACCAACACGTTCGGGGGCCCTGAAAACCCCTAGTTACCAAATCCCATCTCTCTAGCAGCATCCCTTCAGAAAACCCTACCCCTAGTTCCATACTTGTAGGGGTCATAAGACTGGAATTAGGGTTTTGGTAACCCTAACCCTAATTCCAGACTTATAAGAGTGGAACTAGGGTTAGGGTTTTTTGAAAGGGAGCTGCTAGAGAGATGGGAGTTGGTCCTGTGGGAGTTTTCAGGGATGCCGAATGTGTTGGTCTTGATCCCGAGTCGCTCGGACATTGGGAAATAGGTCAAAGGTCAAGAAGGCCAAAATGATCTTGACCTTTGACCTACTTCCCGATGTCGGAGACACACGGGACCAAGACCAACGCATTCGGGGGCCCTGAAAACCCCTAGTTACCAAATCCCATCTCTCTAGCAGCATCCCTTCAGAAAACCCTAACCCTAGTTCCATACTTGTAGGGGTCATAAAATTAGGGTTTTGGTAACCCTAACCCTAACCCTAATTCCAGACTTATAAGAGTGGAACTAGGGTTAGGGTTTTTTGAAGGGGAGCTGCTAAAGAGATGGGAGTTAGTCTCCTGGAGGTTTTTAGGGATGCCGAACGCGTTGGTCTTGGTCCCGAGTCGCTCGGACGTTGGGAAATAGGTCAAAGGTCAAGAAGGCCAAAACTATCTTGACCTTTGACCTATTTCCCGTTGTCCGAGCGACACAGGACCAAGACCAACGCGTTCGGAGGCCCTGAAAACCCCTAGTTACCTAATCCCATCTCTCTAGCAGCATCCCTTCAGAAAACCCTAACCCTAGTTCCATACTTGTAGGGGTCATAAGACTGGAATTAGGGTTTTGGTAACCCTAACCCTAACCCTAATTCCAGACTTATAAGAGTGGAACTAGGGTTAGGGTTTTTTGAAGGGGAGCTGCTAGAGAAATGTCAGGTGGTCCAGTGGGGGTTTTCAGGGATGCCGAACGCGTTGGTCTTGGTCCCGTGTCGCTCGGACATCAGGAAATGGGTGAAACTGCCAGACACCCACATGGTTTTTGACCTTTGACCTACTTCCCGATGTCCGACTAACACGGGACCAAGACCAATGCGTTCGGGGGCCCTGAAAACCCCTAGTTACCAAATCCCATCTCTCTAGCAGCATCCCTTCAGAAAACCCTAACCCTAATTTCATACTTATAGGGGTCATAAGACTGGAATTAGGGTTTCGGTAACCCTAACCCTAACCCTAAGTCCAGACTTATAAGAGTGGAACTAGGGTTAGGGTTTTTTGAAGGGGAGGTGCTAGAAAGATGGGAGTTGGTCCCGTGGGGGTTTTCAGGGATGCCGAACGCGTTGGACTTGGTCCCGTGTCGCTCGGACATCAGGAAATGGGTGAAACTGCCAGACACCCACATGGTTTTTGACCTTTGACCTACTTCCCGATGTCCGAGTAACAGT
>JAFBJU010004859.1:538546-565454 GCA_016785305.1 Colistium nudipinnis | reverse complement strand
GATGTGTATAAGAGACAGGGACCAAGACCAACGCGTTCGGCATCCCTAAAAACCCCCAGTTACCAAATCCTATCTCTCTAGCAGCATCCCTTCAGAAAACCCTAACCCTAGTACCATACTTGTAGGGGTCATAAGACTGGAATTAGGGTTTTGGTAACCCTAACCCTAACCCTAATTCCAGACTTATAAGAGTGGAACGTTGGTCTTGGTCCCGTGTGGCTCCGACATCGGGAAATAGGTCAAACTGTGAGACACTTTTGGGCGTTTTGACCTTTGACCTACTTCCCGATGTCGGAGCAACACGGGAGCAAGACGAACTCCAATCTCTCTAGCAGGTCCGCTTCACCAAAGCCCTAACCCTAATTTCAGCCTTGTAACCCCTATAAGTTGACCCAGAATAGGGATGAAAACCCTGATTCCACCAATGTTGGATATGGACACAAAAGTTGCGGACATTGAACTTTTGTGTTTTCTTCTTCTCCTTAAAGTTAATCCATGGGGAGCGTCCAAGGACTTTCTGCTATTTTTCTGGTGGTGACTATCCTGACGAGTCCCACCGCGCGGGGCGGAAAGATCCTGGTCTTCCCGGTGGATGGAAGCCACTGGCTCAACATGAACCTGCTGCTCCAGGGTCTCCACGCCCGGGGCCACGAGGTGACGGTGGTCCGCACCACCACCAGCTGGTACGTCAAAGAGAGCGCACCCCATTACCACTCCATCACTGTGGCCCTGCCAGAGGCCATCAACATAGAGAATGAGGATTTCTTCGTCTCCCTCCTGGTCAAGATGCTGGAAATCAAGAAAGACGGCACCTCTCTGATGGGCTTTGTGAAGTTTAACTGGGAAATGCTCACCCAGCTGTCGAGAATCCACCAGCAGGCCAGTCAGCTGGGCGTAGAAATCTTTGAAAACGAGACTCTGATGCAGAGTATTCGTGAGCATCGGTATGACATGGTTCTGATTGACCCTGGTTTGCCTGTCGGGGTTCTGGTCGCCCACCAACTGAAGCTGCCGATGGTTTTCAACGTAAGATGGATCACCAGTGGAGAGGCGCATTTCGTGGTTGCCCCGTCACCTTCTTCCTACGTCCCGCATTCAGGAAATGCCGTGTCGGACAAAATGACCTTTGAGGAAAGAGTGAAGAACGTGTTGCACAATGTCTTAAACACGTTCATTGACAAATTCATAGTTTGTCCTCACTACGACAGACTGGTGGAGCGGTACTTTGGTCCCGATGTGAACTTCTATCACCTCCTACAAGGGGCCGACGTCTGGCTCATGAGGGTGGACTTTGTCTTTGAATATCCCAGACCCACCATGCCCAACGTCGTTTACATCGGAGGCTTCCAGTGTACACCGTCCAAGCCTTTATCTGCAGAGCTGGAGGAGTTTGTTCAGAGTTCAGGAGAGCACGGGTTCATCCTGATGTCTTTGGGTACTCTGGTTAAAGGTCTGCCTGTGGAAATCACCTCGGAAATCGCCGCCGCCTTTGCCCAGATTCCTCAGAAGGTCATATGGAGACACTTGGGCGAGCGGCCCAACAACCTGGGCAACAACACCCTGCTGGTGAAGTGGATGCCGCAGAACGACCTCCTGGGCCATCCGAAGGTCAAAGCCTTCGTGGCCCACGGCGGCACCAACGGTATCTACGAGTCCATCTACCACGGCGTTCCCATGATCGGCATCCCGCTCCTGTTTGACCAGTTTGAGAACTTTTTGAGATTGGAAACGCGAGGAGCCGCCAAGGTGGTGGACGCCAACAACATCACCGGCCAGAACTTCCTGGAATCCATCCAAGAAGTCCTGCAGAATCCCTCGTACAGGAATAACATGAGGCGCCTCTCGGCGCTGCAACGGGACAAACCCGCGCCCCCGCTGGAAACTGCGCTTTTCTGGATCGAGTTTGTCATGAGGCACGGAGGTGCTTCGCATTTGCGCACTGATTCTTATCTGATGCCCTGGTACGCTTATTATTCTGTGGACGTTATTTGCCTGTTGTTGGCCATCTTGTTGTTGCTGACGGCGACTTTCGTGGCATCGGTACGATTCCTGTGCTTTCGATGGTGCAGGAGGAGAAAAGCCAAGCGGGAGTAATGACCGACTCCTCACGTGAGCCACATATTTCAAATCTGCTGATATTTGATATTGTTGCCAAGTGAAAAAACCCCAAGCGGAAAAAATCGGGACGGACGTTGGTGGTTTCACTCTGTAAATGGGATTTATTGACAATAATAAAGCAGCTTTTTTATTTCTTGAACTGATTCAACATGCAGACATTTTTGAAATAATCCGTTCTATCTTATTTCAAGATTTTTTTATGACGAATCCACAATTTAACATTTTATTCTGCAATTTTATATGGTGCAATTATCCGTGAAAATAAAGTCCGAAAAGAGAAAACACTTGCGCTGCTGTTGTTGTATAACTCTAATAACTTTCATTTCCTCCAGTGACGTGAAAGGAGAAATAAAAATAAGGATGAAAAAGCTAAATGTTCTTTTCACAGATCCATCTGTAAGCTATCCGACAGGATCCGTCCATCCAGGACTTTAGAACGTCTTCGCTGACGTCCATGAGTCCACAGTCTTCTCCCTGAGGGTCCTCCAGCTTCCAGTCGTCAGGCTCCGCTCCGACTCCGGCTCTGCTCAGCCAGAACCTGCAGGTTAACAAAAAAGATATTATTAGTTTGTGAATTGCACATTTTTAAAGGTTTAAAAGGAATAAAATAATGTTATTAAGATCAGAAAGTTTCAAGAGTACAAATGTAGGATTTGCCTGAAATGTTTTAATTTTTTTTTACAGTGTAGCAAGTGGAGTGTAAATATATACATGTAATACATAAATCACATTTTTTCATGTTTGTATTCATTTTTATAAAATATTTTATTTGAGTTCTTCTATTCATTTATTTTATGGTATTTATTATAAATATCTATATCTTTTTTTTCGTAAATGAATTTTGGACAATGCCACAACCTCTGGACATATTTTGTGCTGCTGATTCTAAAATGTGTTATTTGAATATGATCTTCTTTTGCATCGTGTTAGGACTGTGCGGTTGTGACTCACTGCACATCTGCGGAGGACACTTGGCTTCCGTCCACCCATCTCCAGTCTCCCTCCTCCTCAGCATCAGTGGCACCGATCCACAGCCTGGAGCCGGGAACCTCCAGAGAGCGGCTGCTCTCAAAGACAAACCTCTGGAGAAAAGAAAAGAAAAAGTTCATTTGACTTGATTATTCTATATTTATACATATGTTTCAAAATCCATCGAGCCGCATGTGTCCTCCACCTGCTCCTGCTCAGTGGTGATGAGGAGCAGGTCGCCGCCCTGCGCCCGGCACCAGGCTCTGCTGGAGCTCCAGGTCATGGTGCGCGATGAGAAGTAATAACACTTTGTCTCAAACTGCTTCCAGCTGCTTTGGCACTTTTTACAAACTCGCTCTGTGGGGGGGGGGGGCAGAAAATAGAAGACGTTGAGGAAGTGGCAATTCCTCCACATTAACATACAATAACAAACATTTACATACATTCAAAAATGTCTGCTTTCACACTCACTTGCAAATGCTGTCATTTGTTTCACTTTCTTCATTTCTTTTAGCTTTTGATCTTTATTCTTGAGTATATTCTGCCAAATTCCACACGTTTTTTAAAGGAAAAATGTAAAATCTCCCTCTACACTGATATTAACTTGGAGAGCATCAAACCTTTGGTCCTGTGGTCGACCACGGGACAGGAGAGGTCCAGAGAGCGCTGCGCCTCCTGCTGCTCCTTCTCCAGCGCCTTGCTCAGGTTCCGGTTCTCCTCCTGGAGCCGCGTCACCGTCTCCCGCAGCTTCTGGCCCTCCTCCGGAGAGAAAGCTCCGATCCTGGCGCTCAGATTTCTGATTTCTCTCTGGAACTGGTCCCTGCTTTCCAGAAGCTCTCGCTTCTCCTCCTCCACGCGGAGCAGCTGCTCCTGCAGGAGGCCGCTGGCCTCGGCCATCCGTCGCGTCTCCTCCTGCAGCCCGGCGTTGGAGCTGAGGAGCTGCCGGACGCTGTGGGACATGTTGAGCCTGGTCTCCTCCTGCTGGGCCCTCCGCCGCTCCAGATCTTCACGTTCTCCCGAGAGCCTCGCCTGGACGGAGGTCAGGTTCACCAGCCGCTCCGTCAGCTCCTCGCTCTCCAGACTCAGCGCCTCGTTGGTGGAGCGCAGTCGCGCCGAGGTCCCGCGGAGGAGTCGGTTCTGCTCCTGGAGACCCACGCTGAGCTCCTTCAGCGCCTGGTTGTCCTTCTGCAGCTGGTGGTTGGCCGCGGTGAGAACCTGGACGCTGTCGCTCATGTTCTGGAACTCAAAGAGTCTGGGCCACGCCGGCTTCCTGTTGGACCCGCTCATGTCTGAGAAGAACAGTTCAACGTAGACGTTTAGCTTTTTTGGAAGGCACAAAACCACGCTGGAGTGTGTGTTTGTGTTGATTCCAGGGTTTTTGAGGTCTTGGGCTTCCCATGGCGAATATCATCAGAAAACGCGCAAACATTGTCGCGCGGCTTGTACTCACAGAGGACGCACAAAGTAGCGCAGGCCACGAGCAGCAGCGAGCAGACGACGGGCAGAATAACCAGCGGACAGATGGATTTCTTCTTTCGGCTGCAGAGGAAACCTGCGCGCGCGCACACAAAAAGACACACACACACACACACGAGTGGTTTATTCAACGTCTCAGTGGAGATCTTCATGTTTGAAGTCACACATTTAATTCCCAAAAAATGATGTAAAGATAAGATGTGGATTCCATTTAGAAAAACGGTAGAAATTCAAATATAAAATATATAAAAATCGAAATGTATTTGCAGAAAATACAGATTTCACGATAAGTCATAAATCCCAAAGAGCAGTAACGTACTTATTTCGTGCTCCTGTTTGGCGGAAGTCGCTGCTCCTTGTGTTGCATTATTATTATTATTATTCATCCAGGGGAGCCACTGGTGACCCACCATCGTACCTGTGGACTGACACACACACACAACTACCTTTTTGCACATTCCTGCATTTCTTTTCTTCTTTTTTTTTTATCTTCTACACTTTTGCATGCTCAAAATGTTTTCCCGGCCTCCTCCTGAAGGACACGCAGAGGTGCACACACGATATATAAAAAAAAACTGAAGAAAGTGGACTTACCTGTGGTGTGGCGTGTGTGTGTGTCCGTGGGTGAAGCCGCAGTGAGGAGTGAAGTCAGGCTGATGTATCCAGGCCCTCTCGTCCCCTGCGGCTTGACTTCAAACAGCGGGAATCATAATGGCCTCTTCCATTTGATGTCCCCTTATCTGTGTCCGAGACAATGGTTGGATTGTGTGTCTGTGT
The DNA here is from genome assembly GCA_016785305.1 of Colistium nudipinnis. Lineage (NCBI taxonomy): Eukaryota > Metazoa > Chordata > Actinopteri > Pleuronectiformes > Rhombosoleidae > Colistium > Colistium nudipinnis. The sequence goes on along the minus strand of JAFBJU010004859.1, from coordinate 560,114 downwards.
TGGGCCTGTAAACGACACAATTGATTTCTCCCTGACAGGATTAATGATTTGTCTGGTGCCTCTGGATGTGGATTTTCTTTTAAAAGTGAGTGGAAATGTAGGAAATTGGACCTTTTAGATGAAAAGGTTTATTTGATTTGATTTAAACCAGAAGTGTGATATTATCCGATTTACGACACATATTGAATCCAATGGGATTCGCGACAACAGACCCATAAATGATGGAATAATGTGGCCCCCATATATTTGTTGCTGAGTTTGTATTTTGCAGAGGGGCTACATTTAATTACATTTTTTTTCTGACACTTTAGAATATTAGAAAAAACCTATTTGTAATATAATGATTGTAATTGTAATATAACCATTGATTCCATGGTAAACAGTTTAAAATGAATTTAGTTAGAAGACATGGCTGTTAATATTGCACTTATATATAACATGCATTTATATTTGGGACTTTTCACTTTTTCATTTATGGAAAAAGGAATCATAACTCTACAGGAAACGCCATGATAAATCCCACCAGTGATTCTGAACAAAATAATGGTTCATTTGTTTCTTCTAATCTATCTAAAATGAATCGCTTTACTCAAAACTATTAAATATATATATTTTTTTTAAATTGGATATTTTGGATTATATTTCGGCAAAGCTCAAATAATCTGTGGTTGTGTAGTAGACGTTAAAGCATCTCAATAGCCCGGGTAGGCGTGGCGTCTACATACTTCTGGCCTGGTGCTGAGACCAGGACGCTCCCAGTGAGTGTTTATTGGATGTATAATGGTGGCATTCACAGATCCAGTAAAATGCCAAACATGCAGCAATCAGCGGGACATCTGGTTTCGACTGAGGCCGAGAGATAAGACCCAACAAAGCTCTTTCTCTCGTGTGCGTGTGTGTGTGTGTGTGAGAGCAGTTTTTTGAATTATTATTTATTATCTATTCATTGCTGCATTTTGTTAATCCACCAATAATAAGAGCAGATATACAATATTATATACGATAGTTGTCTTACCACACCCAGGATGTATAAAAAGAGGGTGTGGCATTGGCTGGTGTGTGTGTGTGTGTGAGTGTGCATGCATACAGAGGGCGAGCAGAGGTGTTGCCAGCAAGACTCTGTGCTAATGGCTCCTCCTCCTCCTCCTCCTCCTCCTATCTTCAGCATCTTTGTTTTTTTTTGCAACTGAGCAGGAACCAACAACACCACAGGACTTTTATGTCAGCACAGAGATAGCACACCCACGCACGCACACACAGCCATTGACAGGCAATAACTTTCACTCAGAGTCCTTTTGGTGGCTTTGTTTTCAAACGTTTATTCTTTCGTTTCCAATACATCACGTATTCCACGTCATAATAACACACACACACACACACACAGTACACACAGAGCAGTAGTATATTGTAGATAGATAAAGGCGCAGTTCTGTATATTCCCCTATATTCAGATGAATAATCTCAATGCTCAGACATGTTATATTTCAGACCTGCTTTAACATGATGTGTTTTTTTCCCCAGTTGGCTGTGGAAGAAGATTACCGACAACAAAAAACAACCCCCCCCCCCCCCCCCCCCCCCCACCCACACACACACAGACCCCAGCCCCCCAACCCGAGCATATCCTTTTTATTTCAACTGATTAATTAATGGCTGTTGAACGCACGCACACGCACACGCTTCGTGCCTCCGGTAAAAACCTCAAAAGTGGAGTTTCTTCACTCTTGGACTTTGCTCTTCCACACCACCAGGTAGACCAGGACGGGAATGAGGCTGACGGGGACCAGCGTGAGCACCATCACCACCCAGTGGGGCGCGTCCTCCAGCGCCAGCTCCTCCTTGGAGCACTTCTGGAAGTACAGCTTGTGGATGTAGAGGAAGAAGTCCTGGGTGTCTGCGTTGGGATAGTAGCAGTCGCACAAGTTGCTCAGCCCCTCCAGGCAGTTGGTCATTTCGTGGTATGGTCTGGAACAGATGGAATTATATATTTATATATTATTATTATTATTATTATTATTATTATTATTATTATTATTATTTATTCAATTATTCATTTATTATAATTATTTATCTATAATAGTGGAATAATATAATAAATGCATGGATGCATGGCAAAAATATTTCACATTATTAGGCCTGGGCTTTGCAGAAAAAAAAATTTGACGTGACCCGGGGTGAAGAGATAAGAAAATCTGATGAAATGAGGTCGTGCCTGGTGATGCTCTCCAGGTGACACCACTTCTCCGGGCTGAGCTCCGTCATCCTGAGGTGGAACCTCTCTCCACAGGCGATGTGGCTAAAGTTCAGCAGCAGCTCGCGTTGACAGTGTCTGTGCGGAGTCTCCAGCTCCTGGTTCTGAAAGGTCTCTGTCAGAAACAACACGATCAGCAGCTGAAGCTTCAGTTTTTTAAAGACGTTTTCTGTCAAATCTCCAGTCTTTCAGAGAATGTTTTTTATTTTCGACTTTTTGGCCTGCAACAAAAAAAAAAAAAGCACTGACAAGGAGGTGAATTTCCGCGAACCTCATTCTTGTCCTCTATGATCTGTAGCATGTCTTTAATTTATTCAAACAATATTTGGAGAAGAAAAAACGTATCTAGATGATTCCATTATTTGTCAATAAGTGGACGAATGGGGTTTGAAGCGACTTACCGTCGGTGGACTCCGTGAACGTTTGGTTCCCCCCATTTAATACCAGCCCGTCCACTGTCACGTTGGTCGTCTGGGACTCCTCCACACCTGCGAACACACATTTAGCACCACAACAACGCACATTTCGAAGAGACGCTCGCCGCTGTTATCGGACAGTGAGAACAATGGACGCTCATGGAAGACCTGCAGGAAACACCCTCCCCCCCCCAAAAAAATCCAGGAAACGCCCGCAGAGAAGCGTTCAAAAACAAAAGTGGGCCTTTTAATGGATAAAACGTTAACGAACCTGTGACGAGGAGATGGAAGAGCAGGTACAGGATCATGATGAGGAGCAACAGAGACCTGCGAGGGCCAAACTGACCTGAGGAGACACGGAGAGAGGGGCCCCGCCCACTGTATCCTGTGTGTGTGTGTGTCTACGTGTGTGTGTCTGCGCGCGCGCGTGTGTGTGCTTGTGAGTTTGCGTGTGTGCGTTTTTGTGTCGAAAGGGAAAAAAAAATCGGGTTAAAAAAGAAGATTTATAACAGGAAGTGCCAGTGTGTTCCACTAATTCCTGTGGCTCGGCGAACATAAACACATGATACACATCTCTTGCACTAATGGAAGTGGGACGTCCTGTAGTGGCGAGGGGGTGAGTGGGGGTGAGGGGGGGGTGAGGTTTCCTGCTCCTCCTCAGAAACTGTGTCAACGCTTCAGGGATTTCCTCCTTCATTTTGTGGGCGGCAGTCAGGAAACAGGTTGAGGCGCTAAAACCCAAAAACACAGTATCACACTGAGAGCTCCCACACCCACACCCACACCCACACACACACACGTGCACACACACACATGTACAAAAATTCTTGCATTTTTCTTACTTGTAGGAGCTGTAATTGTGTATTTTATATGTAAAGACTTTTCGAATGTGTTGAAAAAAATGATCAGGACAAACACACTTTTTTTTTTAAATATGAATGAATATTAATATTAATTAACTTCATAATAAATAGTATATGAATCATTATAATTGACATTTCATCGTCACATTGTCTAATATTACTTTTTTATTTTCTTGAAATAAGCCATTTTCTGAATATCCTGTGAATACGCGCTTTAGAGATATTTTCTCTAATGTTCTACATGATAATAGAAATTCCACCAATTTTTTTTTGGCAATTTTTCAATTTTAAAAATCATTGGTTTTCACTCTGTCTTACGATCTAATGTCTGAGAAACGAGACTCTTTTTACTGTGATCTTTTGGAGGACCTGATTAAACAATTTTATGTTAAAAAACGTTATGCAATACCTGCAACTGTAAACTATTCACACATCATTCCTTTGTAAATAATTGATTCACATGGAAGTGATTTTATATTAAGTTTTAGGCGTCGATAAATCAAAATCTTTAAATAAAGGTTTAAACCAATTTAAATGATTTGATTTGATTTAAAAATAAAATATTTGAAATAAATTGATGAAAATTTTACATTCACTAGAAGTCATGCAAATGACTATTCAACGTAGCTGTTTTCAGGTCGAAGAGGTGACAAGTTTCACAAGAGTTTGAAAAAACCACAAATAAAAACACGTAGCGAGGTTTTAACCACAGCGAAGGATCAAGGTCATGTCGAACAACAGCAGACACAAATGGCACAAAATACGACGGAGGGGGGATATGCAAACAGAGACCAAAAAAAAGACAGGTTAAGATAAAACAGTCCTGAAGAACACTTCCTGGAGAAGTTGGTCCTAAAAAGGGACACGTACAAACAAGAGTCACAAACAGAGAGGTTACACCACCGCCAACATGTCGACAAAATGATTTATAATAGGATGAGATAATCAATAATATATAATAATAATATATATTATTATTATTATGATTATTATTATAATAATCAAATCAGAAAATACAGTGGAATCAGGTACACAACGAAAAAAGAAAATCAGCTGCAGATTGTATTGATTATTAGAAGGCAAAACACCAACAACCAATGAATGAGCTCAGTTTCTTCTTCTTCTCATCCTTCAGATGCGGCTCATGGAAAAAACCTCAGGGTACCGAGAGGTCAGGGCGGTGAAGGTTCAAGCTGCTGCCTCCTGCTTTTAAGGAGCCAGCTTCTCAAACCTGCACCACAGAGACAGGAAGACCACCCCCAGGACCAACAGCACAGGTACCACACAGAGAGACATTTACTATAATATATTTAAGAGGAATGTGCATGTGCAAGTATGTAGTCTATCAATGATCTGATTTATATTTAAAAAAAAAATCACTCTTTGATGATACTGGGTCATTAGAGGAGCTAATCATACAGCGAGGGCTGATATTAAATGTTTAAGTTGTAAAATCTGACAAAAATGGATTTATTATGAAGATGAGCATGTTTAACCATCTGAATAAAGAAGAAATAACTCCCCGACGGAGATGGGCTCGCATGCAACAGTGAAAATTGTTAATAATGTGATATAATCTAATATAGATGATGATGATACAACATTTTTCTTAAATAGAAATAGAATAGAAATAGACTTTATTGTCTTTGTATGTTACACACACAACAAAATTTGGGGAGCTACTCCGCATGGTGAAAAATAGTGCAAGTTACAAAAGATAAAAAAAAATACACATATTTATATATAGATAAAGGATAAAATATAAAAGATAAGAGGTGGGTAATAAGTGAGGTAGAAATAATTTAGCAATATTAACAGGTTTGAAAATAAAGCGAAACAAAAAAAAATAAAACACCTGAATCTGCCACGGTCAATTCCCAGAGAGGGAAATCCTTCGGTAAATAATCAATAGATTTTGCAATAATAGGCCAATTTAAATTGAGACGGAGGATCTGAAACTGTCCGATTTATCAGACAAATGTACGAATAAAGTCATGACAGTCATTCAGTGCAGCGATACCACCAGAAATTGCAGGCGAGACAAGCTGGGTCTTAAAATGGAAAATAAACTGAGTAAGTTGGTGGGTATGAAATGACAGCGTTTACACACATGCAATAATAATTAAAAGACACTTTCAAAGGTGAGAAAACCTCAATCGGGATTAAAAAAATATATATATATATATAAAAGTTCGAATTTGAAGGCAGTCGGAGCTGAACCGATGAGTCAAAATTAAAAGTAATAACATTCAAATATTTGTTACTGTCATTTACATATACACAAATAATATTCTGTAGCGATGCTCCATTATTCTTATTCTTATTTTAGATGACATTTAAATCACGGCGTTTGTTGAAGGACATTTTATCATCTGCGAAACCCCACTAAAGAGATATTGTGTTATTTATGAAGACAATATTCTGAACAAACGCAAGCTGATATAATGTAAGATTTAATATTCTAACAGTTACTTTTTGTGGAGGTTACATTTAAACGAAACAAAAGGATTGCAACCGCTCTTCGCTCGCACTTCATTCTAAAATTCCAAAACTGCATCATTTCCAAATTACAACTACACAGTCACAAGACATGTTTTGTTCTCACACCTTTTTACAGCTTCTTTTTAAATAATAAAAAAAACATAATGGGGCCCTCTTACCTGCCGGGGCAAACGTCTCACGCATGGTGTCCAGTAAACTAAAATAAAGCTGCTGTAGAAGGACGGCGCAGGATCTCAGCTGAGCTCTCGCTGTTTGTGCGAGTACTCGATATAAAAGCCGTTGGCACGCGACTCTGAGTGATCTGTGGAGCTCGGCGCTGCCCACGGTTTCCCCCCGGGTGCCAACGACCTGATGCCAGTCTCACGCTACGTGACTAAAACATCACCGTGGCATTTCTCTCACTTTCAACCTGACTTGGTGTTTCCTGACACTGCCGCGCACAATCTGCCTATTTTGTTTGTTTTTTTTCTAAAAGAGAGGAAAAAATGCGCTCAGTTATTAGTTCTCACGAAAAAACAAAAAACCTTCTCGCCGTGACACGGTTGACTCATGATGATCTTTCACAAATATACATTTTTATGTTTGCAGGATCCATTTCTGACTCATCTCCATTTTCGTTTTTTTTTCCCTCCTCCAATCAGCCATGGACTACTTCGACGAGATTTCCGGCTTTTTGAACTTCTCGCTCTTGAACATCAGCAACGTCTCGGAGCTCAGCTACTACGACCCGTCCTGGCCGGACTGGTGCGAGGCCGGCGACCAGGAGTTGACCATCAAGATGTTCCAGACCTGCGTCTTCTGCCTGGTCTTCCTGCTGGGCCTGGCCGGGAACTCCTTGCTCATGGCCACCTTCGCCCTCTACCACCGGCTGCACCTGCGCTCCATGACGGACATCTTCCTGTTCAACCTGGCGCTGGCCGACCTCCTGCTGCTCCTCACGCTGCCGCTGCAGGCCGTGGACACCCACCTGGGCTGGGTCTTCTCCGACCCGCTGTGCAAGGCCACGCGCGCCTGCTACGCCATCAACACCTACAGCGGCCTGCTGCTGCTGGCCTGCATCAGCGTGGACCGCTACCTGGTGGTGGCCCGCGCCCAGCAGATGTCGAAGCTGCGCACTCAGATTTTAAAAGGCGGGAAAATGGCCACCGTAGGCGTTTGGGTCGCCGCCGTTCTCCTCAGCCTCCCCGAAATCCTCTTCTCGGGCGTGACCGAGCTCGACAGCGACGAAACCACGCAGTACTACTGCGGCGTGCTCAAGAGCTGGAAGGTCAAAATGGCCACCAATGGCGCCATCATTGGCGTCTTCTGCTTGTCCTTCTTCGTCATGGTGACCTGCTACTCCCTGATTGGCCGAGTGCTGTGGGAAGGGAACGTCCATTGGCGAGGGAAGCGGTCGCATCGTCAGCGTACCTTGAAGCTGATGGTGGCCCTGGTGCTGGTGTTTGTGGCCTTCCAGCTGCCGTACACCGTGGTGCTGTCCCGCAAGATGGCGGGCCAGTTCTGCGGCCTCATGCTGGAGTACATCACCTGCACGTTGGCGTACACCCGCTGCTGCCTCAACCCCATCCTCTACGCCCTGGTGGGCGTGCGCTTCCGCAACGACGTGCTGAGGCTCGTCCGTCACCTGGCGCCACGCACGGCGAGCTCCGCCTCCATGTCGGCGTCTCCGACGTACTCCAGCAACGAGAGCGCGGTTCCCACCAAGTTTCGGTAACTAGGAAGTAGATAACGTCCTATGAGGGGGACTGCGTACTTCCTGTCCACGAGTTATTGTTTAAATACACATTTTGAATAATAATAATCATTGTTGTCTCTGGAAAGTTTTCATTGTCAAAATCATCAAAAAATAAATATATTATAAATGTACTACTTCGCATTTTCCCAGGAATGATCCCGTTTACTTTTGGGCATAAAAATCCAAAAATAATGTCATTTGTCAAGTGAAATATAACAGTCTATTATTGTTGTTATCATCAAAGTTGGAACTGCTGATTTTATTTCTCAGAAAGTTAAATAGACAAATTTGTATTTTGGTGAATATTCTTCTTTTGCTTCTGTAAATAAACTTTGATTTGTTAATCAGTAGTGATGAAAGGACTTGTATTTCCATCGCATTAGAGACATAAGATTTTAAAACAGTTTAAATATTGACATATAGAATTAATGAATATATATTTAATCGAACCTTTTATTTTTAAATGTATCATCTGGATATAAATCCGAATTAATCACCTCCTTTCCGATATGTTGCGTTCTTGAAACAAGCCAATCAGAACGTTCGAGCCTCGGGACACAATTGGCTCCAGCTCTTGACCTCATATCCGCTTTCTGTCTGAGACGTTGATTCTGATTGGAGCAGCAAGTGGCAGTCAAGTCCGCCCCACAATCGAGTCCGGACTGAAAATGATTCAGTCAGACCATCGTTATGTTTCTATTTAGGATCATTTTTATGTATTTACATTATTTTGTGAGTTCTTTATATATTTCGTTTTTTAGTTAGTTATACAATTTAAGCTCTGCGTTTCTAGCCTTCTCTTTTATTTATTATATTGTTTTATGTAAGTTTATGTATTAAAATCTCACATTATGGCCATGCTTTCCTTTAACAGTGAAAAATAAAGTGAAGCACAAAAACACAGAATGTATGATTTTAATAAGGTTAATCTAAAAAAAGAAAACAACAACTCTCCAACACGGGAACCCTTTTGTAATGTTGTTTCCACTCGTCTTGGTACGACGTAACACTTCCGTTCACTTCCGAGTCGGAGGTCAGGTTACACACGTGAAGAAAACAGACGAACTGCTGGAGGTTTTATCTGCAGGTAAATAAACTTTTGTCGTCTTTATTTTGCTAAATTAAAATGTTCCATGCTTCGGATCTAAACCGATCAAATGTTTTTTTAATCAAGGTTTGTGTTTATTTCTTTCGTTTTTGTGTCGGTGCAGAGACACAGTGCCGGTCCATCGACCGCTATTAAACGTTCCTGGGAATAGATACAAATATTTGACTAAAATACTACTATTTTACTTTTCATTCGTTTGGATTATTTGCGCTCAGACTGATTTTGTGTATTTAAAACAAAACCTATCACTGTATAATGAGTGGACGGCTGCAAAGTCCTCATGTTTCCTGATTTGTTCCCCAGTGGACAGGATGGACGGGAAGGTGAAGGAACAGAAGAAGCACCAGCAGAAGCACAGCGGCCCAAAGGCAGAGAAGAAGAAGCAGAAGAAGCAGGGAGGCCCCGCGGAGGAGGATGAACGCAGGCGAAACCCCAAAGCGTTTGCGGTTCAGTCCGCGGTCCGCATGGCCAAGACCTTCCACAGGTGCAGTGTGTTGGATTTCCGTATTGATATATTTTGTATTTTTGTCAAATACGCACATGTCCACAAAGACACATTATGAAATGTGTGTGTGTGTGTGTGTTTTCTTCTACAGGGCCCAAGACATAAAAGCCAAAAAACACCACATCCCCCACGTGGACAGGACGCCTTTGGAACCTCCTCCGGTTGTGATTGTAGTCGTCGGACCCCCCAAGGTGGGAAAAAGTACCCTGATCCGCTGCCTGATCAAAAACTTCACGCGCCAGAAGCTGGGGGAAATATGCGGACCAGTGACCATCGTCTCAGGTGAGTGAGTCGGATGTTAGATCTTGTCCAGTCCCCGAAAAACAAAACGTGATGTTTAAAAATCCCTTTTTATCGAGCATATTTCGGCCTGTGCACCATCTGGTTGTTTAATGTTTATTGTGTGACTCAATGTTGTGTTTCTTTTCAGGAAAGAAGCGTCGCCTCACTTTCATGGAGTGCAGCAATGACATCAACACAATGATTGACCTGGCCAAAGTGGCCGACCTGGTAAGTCTTACACTTCTTTTTAAGTCTTTAATCAAAATATTTTTTTTAAATAATCCTCCACTCTTTAAAAAAAACATTTGAAATGCCTCTGCTTTAAATAACTTCTTTTTCACTCTCCAGGTTTTGATGTTGATCGATGCCAGCTTCGGCTTCGAGATGGAGACTTTTGAGTTCCTCAACATCTGCCAGGTTCACGGCTTTCCTCGTATCATGGGCGTGCTCACACATCTGGACTCGTTCAAGAACAACAAGACCCTGAGGAAGACCAAGAAAAATCTCAAGCATCGCTTCTGGACAGAAGTTTATCAGGTAAAGGCCACGCACCCGAAAGACCTGTAAATAAAACTGGAGGACGCCATGATACCTCTGGAGCGCCCCCTGCTGTTTGCTCAAGTGTTGAGGTGTGTTTTCAACGGGTCAGGGGGCCAAGCTGTTCTACCTCTCGGGGATGGTGTACGGCGAGTATCAGACGCAGGAAGTGAAGAACCTGGGACGCTTCATCTCTGTCATGAAGTTCCGCCCCTTGGTGTGGCAGATGTCCCACCCTTACGTGTTGGTCGACCGGTGAGTGACGTCGCGTGGCGTTCAAAATGATCCGTTTCTGGGTCGGAGTTTTTTTTTTTCACCACTTCTTTGTCTCTGCACTGAATGCAGCATGGAGGACCTGACGGACCCCGAGCGGCTGAGGACCGAGCCCAAGTGTGACCGCACCGTGTCGCTCTACGGCTACCTGAGAGGGACATATTTAAAAAACAAAGGCCAAGTCCACATCCCAGGTACACAGAACATAGTGCGACTCACCTCGTCCTGTTTTTTTTTTCTCCTGTGGAATTCATATTTGGAGTAACTGTGTGATTTGATTTTTATTTTTTTCCTCTCCAGGTGTGGGAGACTTCCAGGTGGCAGATGTGAACTTCCTGCCCGACCCGTGTTCGCTGCCCGACGCCCAGAAGAAGAGAGCGCTGAACGAGAAGGAGCGCCTGCTCTACGCGCCCATGGCCGGCGTGGGCGGGGTGGTGTACGACAAAGACGCCGTTTATATCGACCTTCCTGCCAGCCACGTCAAACAACAGGAGGTGTGTGTGTGTGTGTGTAATACCAGTTGAATTTCCAATCTGATGGATACATGGATGGTTGAGTGAACTGGTCCTTCTCTGGTTTCAGGAGGACACGCGTCCCACCACAGAGCTGGTCCAGTCTCTCATCGACACACACACCACTCTGGATGTAAAGATGGCCGCCAGCAAAGTGTCTCTGTTCAGCGGCTCCGCCACCCTGGACCAGTCTGACGTGGACGAGCAGAGGGGGTGAGAAACTCCTTTTTATATATATATACTGTATATATATATATATATACTGTATATATATATATATATATATATATATATAGAACGTTTCTAACTTTTCTTTTCTTGTTAGGGAGGTCGAGGGTCTGCAGGAGAAGCTGGTCTGGGATCCCAGCGCTCAGAGGGAGAGGAGGGCGGTGGTCTTCCCCGGGGAAGAGAAGGAGGACGAGGATGGCAGTGGGTCCAGCGATGGTGAGGAAAGTGACGAAGAAGTAGAAGAGGAGGAAGAGGAGGACGAAGACGAGGAAAACGTTTCCGCTTTTCTCAAGGAGGCGAGAGACAAATCTGACAGGACAGAGACTGAGAGCCGCCCACCGGTGAAGAAACCGAGACGGGAGGAGGGAGGAGGGAAGGAGGCCGAGGTGCCGGTGTTCGCCGACAGTGATGATGACCTGGAGAAGAGTGGGGAAGAGGAGGAGGAGGAGGAGGAGGAGGAGGAGGAGGAGGCTGTGAGAGCGGCAGACTCTGGACACTGTTCTGAGGAGGAGAGTGATGATGAAGAGTCGGACGAAGAATCGGAGGAGGAGGACGCAGCTGAAGCTGCAGTGATTGAACAGAGGAGTGAGGAGGAGGAGGAGGAGGAGGAGGAGCAGGAGGAGCAGGAGCAGGGTAAATACCATTTAAACCTCTGTTTGAAGTCAGGCTACTTGAAATGTAGTTTAGAATCCGTGTTGAGACGCTGAAGGTTTTTCGACCTTCTCCTGTTTCCTCCTCAGGAGCTCTGAGGTGGAAGGAGGGTCTGCAGCAGAAAGCGTCGGAGGCGTTTCTACGGCAACAAGAAGCCGCTCCTAACCTGAGGAAACTGGTTTATGGTTCAGGTATTTCATGTCCTACCTATACGCGAAGTTTCACGCCAGAGACGGGAAATGTTTCGCTCGCTGTACCTAATAAACTGCTGTGTTCTGTTCAGTGGTGGAGGCGGAGGATGAAGAGGAGGATGAGGAGGAGTTGGGAGGCCTGTTCCGAGTCAGCCGCCCCCAGAAGAGCAAAAAGTTCACGGCGAACTCGATGGACTGTTCCCGCTTCAACGCTGACTCCTCCCACAACTGGGACCTGGAGGAGGTAACGCCTTCTTATGGTTATTTCTATTGTGCATTATTAATATAATTATTATGATTGGTAATATTCGTGTTTTCATAAATGTATTATTATTATTTATCGATTTTCTTATTTTTATTTTCTTGTTGTTTTTTGACCCTAAAACAATTTCCTTCGGGATAAATAAAGTATTATGTAACCAATGCAGAAAAGAATTCTAAAATAAAACGTGCGTTGTGTTTTTTTTTTCTCCAGATGTTAAACTCCATCAGGGACTGTTTTGTAACAGGGAAGTGGGAGGAAGGCCAAGACGCAGCCACGCTCCTGAAGGAGGACGGTGAGAGGAGGAGCACCCTCTTAAAAAATACAAATCTGTGCTTCTCATTAAATCCTCTCGTGTGGAGCCACAGTTTTTGTTTCTGGCTTTTGAGACACACTAAACAATCGTGTGTCCATCTTATTATTTCAGAGGAGCTCTACGGAGACTTTGAGGATTTGGAGACGGGAGAAGTCAACAAGGGTGAAAAGGGTCCGGCCCAGGTATGCCCCCCCCCGTTCAGTGGTCCGTGGTCACCACGTATAAACAGAGGGGGGGGGGGGAAAGGCGTTTTCTGATCCGTGCACATGGTGACCAGCAGGATGATAATAACGAGGAGGAGGAGGAGGAAGATGATGGTGATGACGAAGCTGAGGAGCCTCTGGTTAAAGTGGACGATGCCGAGCTTCTGAAGACCAAGCGCCTGGAGAAGAAACGCCGACTGAAGGAGAGATTTGACGCCGAGTACGACGACAAGGACGCCACTTACTTTGACGACCTGAAGGAGGAGATGCAGAAACAGGCCGAGGTATTGCGTCGGGGTGTGACCTGATTTCTGGTTTTCCAGCTCCTGTGATTTGGTGTTTTTTTTTTTTATCCTGAGCGCGTTTGGCTTCGTGTCTCAGCTGAACAGGGCCGAGTTTGAGGACGTGGACGACGAGACCAGAGTGCAGTACGAAGGATTCCGGCCCGGAATGTACGTCCGATTAGAAATCTCCTCTCTGCCCTGTGAGTTTGTGGACAACTTCGACCCCCATCACCCCATCATCCTCGGAGGCCTGGGCTCCAGCGAAGGCAACATAGGATACCTGCAGGTATGATGATGATAATAATAATAATAATAATAATAATAATAATAATAATAATAATAATAATAATAATAATAATAATAATAAAAAAACTAATAATACTAATCAAAATATAATAATGATTTAAAAAATGAACGGAATTAATAATAATATTTAAAATAAATGTATAATAATAATAATAAAAAGTATAATAATACTAATTATAATATAATAATTAAAAAAATGAACAGAATTAATAATAATATTTAAAATAATATTAATAATAATAATACATTTCATAATAATATAACAATTTAAAAAATGAAAGCTATAATAATAATTATTTACAATTTGTTTTATTTTGAGCACCTTTCAAGACACCCCAGGACTCCTTCCAAAGAATAAAATGTGATAATATTTAAAATAAATGTATAATAATATTTATAATAATGATAATAATAATAATTAAAAAAAGTATAATAATACTAATCATAATATAATAATAATTAAACAAATGAACAGAATTAATAATACATTTAATAATAATAATATAACAATTCAAAAAATGAAAGCAATAATAATAATTATTTACAATTTGTTTTATTTTGGGCACCTTTCAAGACACCCCAGGACTCCTTCCAAAGAATAAAATGTGCAGATTATAAATGAAAGAGTAAAAACATAAAAAATATATATTAAAACGGTGGGTTTATTTTAAGCTACAAATGCTTTTTAGTAACATCGGAGAAAATGATTGATGTGATTGTGTGTCTGTCAGGTGCGAATAAAGAAACACCGCTGGTACCAGCGTATCCTGAAGACGCGGGACCCCCTCATCCTGTCCCTGGGCTGGAGACGCTTCCAGACCATGCCGCTCTACCACATCGAGGATCACAACGGACGCCACCGCCTGCTCAAATACACGCCGCAGCACATGCACTGCGGAGCCTCCATATGGGGTGAGATTATTATTATTGATTTTATTGATTACAAATGATACCTATATTTAATGTAATGTGCCTTTTGTGTCGTAGGTCCCATCACACCACAGGGCACCGGTTTCCTGGCTGTGCAGACGGTAGCAGGAACGAAAGTGAGTTTCTTCTGTACAGATAAGATGTTTCACATCGAGTTACTGAAGCTGCGTCCAATTTTTCGAAAACTTTCCTGGTGCATATTTCCATTTTCAGGAATTCATTGTCATTGTAATGATTCTCGTGGCGTTTATTGAGTTGTCCTGAGCGCGTTTTTTCCCCGTTTCCTCTCTACAGGCTAATTTCCGCATCGCAGCCACAGGAGTGGTTCTGGATCTGGATAAATCTGTGACCGTGGTGAAGAAGCTCAAACTCATCGGTTACCCTTACAAGATCTTCAAGAACACTTCGTTCGTGAAGGTTGGGAAATCTGGAATTTGGACTGTTGCAACCAGAGACACGCACGTAAACCAAAGTCTTGATTCAGGAGCCGGCAGAGGACCGTTGTGATTAAGTAAATGTCTCACACAGGGCATGTTCAACACTGTGCTGGAGGTGGCCAAGTTCGAGGGCGCTGCTCTACGCACAGTGTCGGGGGTCAGAGGTCAGATCAAGAAGGCCTTGTCCACGCCACCGGGGGCCTACAGGGCCACGTTCGAGGACCGTCTGCTCATGAGCGGTGAGTACTTTGAACTTTGCATCAATGATTTTTTTTTTCCAATATTCATTTATCACCTACAAACGACTCATGCACTGTGTGTGTGGCGTAGACATTGTGTTCCTGCGCTCCTGGTGTCCCGTGGCTGTTCCCCAGCTCTACCACCCCGTCACCTCCCTGCTGCTGCCCGTGGGCCAGAAGGACACGTGGGCCGGCATGAGGACTGTGGGCCAGCTCAAACACGACCTGGGCATCCGCCACAAACCCAACGTGGACTCTCTGTACAAGGTACACTGTGCTGACCTATGGTCGGCTCTACTAAACACTAACTGAAGTGGCCTGTGGGCTAAATCGGCGGTGTCAAACACAGAAACAGCCCCCGGGATGACTTTGCATAGTGTAAAAATGACTTATTAAAAAAATCTCGTTCATGTCATACTTTAATTTAACCACAAAGGTCCATGGATGATGCACCAGTCAGGTCAGATCACATTCATGCAGAGGAATAATCCATTTACAGTGCCCCCTAGTGGTCACAAACTATAACCAAAATAAACAAAACTTAACATTGATCTAATTATCTCATTTAATCATTAGTGAATTCTCTTTTTTGTCGTTTTTACAGTAAGCCTGAATCCAGAAATGATTTGGTATTGATTTAGATGTTTTCCTTTTTTTCTTCAGCCGGTTGTCCGAGCACAAAGACACTTCAACCGCCTCCACATCCCGAGAGATCTGCAAAAGGCTCTGCCCTTCAAGAGCAAACCCAAACAGCAGCAGGCCAAAGGGAAGACGCCCAGAGACATGGAGCGTCCCAGCGTCATCAGAGAGCCGCACGAGAGAAAGGTACGGTCTACCATCTGTGTTTCATCTTTATGAAAAGCATTCAGACAAAACAAATAATTGAACAATGCCAAAGAAAACAAACCAAAATCACCAAGTGGACAGAGGAATTAAAAAGGTCAAAGGGTCGTAAAGAGAGACTGTATTTAGAGGAGGTGGGGGGTTATCATTGTCTCACTTATCAACCCAGATCATTTTATTCTCACATTGGCAGCGTCTATGTATTTTTCCAGTGAAAATCTAAAATATTTAAATGTTTGAGTTGTGAAGATAAAAACTGGTCTTCAGAATTGTTTTTTTTTTCTCGTCTCTTCTTCAGGTGGCTGCGCTCCTCCAGGCTCTGAGCACGGTCCACAACCACAAGGCCAGGAAGGCCCGCACGCTGCAGCACGGCAAACACAAGGAGTTCCTGAAGCAGAAGGAGAAGGACGAGGAGGCCAAGCTGCAGAGACAGAAGGAGGCGCGCAAGAAGCTGTACCGCGTCATGGGCCAGAAGGACCAGAAGAAGCAGCGGTCCAGTCTCAAGGGGGCTCCGCAAGAGGACTGACCCAAACCTCCATCTGCTCTCTGGACTTTCCGTGTGTGAAATAACTGGCACGTCCCCTCTTAAGTGTATTTTTATTTGTTTATTGAAATGAAATATTTTCTGTCGTTTGGACAGTGTTTTAATAAAACATCAGAATAATGACCAACTACGTGACCGCAGTCCAGCAGCTTCTAGTTTCCAGGTGCGATTATACTTTATTATACGTCTTCATACATTTTTGTTATTTTAAAACACAGAGCTCAGGTTGTTGGACTAATTAATCCCATGCCAAAACAATATCATGAATTCATCCTAAAATATAAATGTTAAAGAAAAACTTTCCATGGTTAAATTGGATATATTAGTCATCATCTGGACATCATCCAGGAACATGTAACAACAAACCCAGTGTTTTTGTTTTGTGAGCATTGCACTCAAATGATTCACTTTAAACGCTCACGGTTATTTGTTTTTCAGCAAAATTCGAAAATGTCTTAATATTGTGCTGAAGCTTTTATTTTGGCGGCGTCCACCCGGAAGTGCGTGCCACCGGCGGAGCAGAGTCTCGAACGAGAGAATCAGAGCCGAGTTGTGTCTGGAAAAAGTTTATTTCAACTCAATTATCACAACAGATAAGTTGCCCGTTTGGTTTTCAGGCTGTTTAAGAGGCTGCTCCGCTACAACATGGCTCCCACTAACGTTGTGCAGCAGCTCCGCTCAGAAACAGGTAGCTACACCGCTGTTAGCCGTTAGCATTAGCGTCCTGAACTCTGTTCACACACACACCACTGACACCACGTGTGTGTGTGTGTGTGAGAACAGGAACAACAGAAAGAAAACAACTAACGTTACTCTTTGTTACATGCTATTAAACGTTATAGTTACAAGTAAAACGGAAGCCGACGAATTATCTGTGTTTACCTGCACACCTGTTTACATATTAATCCGATTCAGGGGAGTAGTCCGAATAAGAGACTGCTGTCAACAGCCTTTTCGGATGATCCCTATCCAGAATAATCGCCTCCTAATCAATAATCGGATGCCAAGGTGTGAGGTGATTTTTGACGCATTATGCAAACATGTTTAGGTTTGAATCGGATTACAATGTCAGATCGTGTAGTTGTAATCAGATTATGCCCTGTAAAGTGTAAACCGCATTATGAGTGGAATATAATCCTGATCAATTCATGTTCAATATAATAATCCAATTAATGATCTAATCAGAATGGGATCAATAGTCAGATTATTGGTGTACACGTCATTTTAGTGACCTTCTTCTTCTTCTTCTTCTCTCTAGGAAGCAGGTGTCCGCTGGAGTTGGAGCTTCGCACGGTGCTGCAGCAAAGGATCATGGTCCTGGATGGCGGCATGGGAACCATGGTCCAGCAGCACAAACTGGAGGAGGAGGACTTCAGGGGGGACGAGTTCAAAGAGCACACGCTTCCGCTGAAGGGCAACAACGACCTCCTCAGCATCACTCAGCCCGACATCATCTACAACATCCACAAGGTGCGCAATCCAGGAGGGGGAGGAGCTCATCCAGTGCTCGATTGCTCTTCCCTGTGTCATTTGTAATCTGCGCTCCACAGGAGTACCTGCAGGCCGGGGCCGACATCATCGAGACCAACACGTTCAGCGGCACCTCCATCGCTCAGGCAGATTATGGACTGGAACACATGGTATGATCGGTCGCCGTGGTCCCCCTTGATTGACATCTCCTTCACTGTGAATAAGATGTGAACCTCTGGTGTTGTGTTGTTGTTGTTGTGCGTTTGTGGTGCAGGCCTATCGTCTCAACCGGGAGTCGGCGGAGTTGGCGAGGAGAGCTGCCGACGATTTCACCAAACAGAGCGGTGAGCTGGATTATTCAGGCCGTGATGGTGGCGGATTTGTGTGTGTGTGTGCAACGTGTGTGTAATGTGTGTGTGTGTGTCATCAGGTTCTAAACGGTACGTGGCCGGAGCAGTGGGTCCAACCAATAAAACTCTGTCTGTATCACCGTCGGTGGAGAAACCGGACTTCAGGAACATCAGTGAGTGGACAAATCCAATTGAATCTGGACACTGTCACTTCTAGATTAAATTCACTAAAAGTGTGTGTGTGTGTGTTTGTGTGCGTCTCAGCGTTTGATGGGCGTGGTCCCCCTTGATTGACATCTCCTTCACTGTGAATAAGATGTGAACCTCTGGTGTTGTGTTGTTGTTGTTGTGCGTTTGTGGTGCAGGCCTATCGTCTCAACCGGGAGTCGGCGGAGTTGGCGAGGAGAGCTGCCGACGATTTCACCAAACAGAGCGGTGAGCTGGATTATTCAGGCCGTGATGGTGACGGATTTGTGCGTGTGTGTGCAACGTGTGTGTAATGTGTGTGTGTGTGTCATCAGGTTCTAAACGGTACGTGGCCGGAGCAGTGGGTCCAACCAATAAAACTCTGTCTGTATCACCGTCGGTGGAGAAACCGGACTTCAGGAACATCAGTGAGTGGACAAATCCAATTGAATCTGGACACTGTCACTTCTAGATTAAATTCACTAAAAGTGTGTGTGTGTGTGTTTGTGTGCGTCTCAGCGTTTGATGGGTTGGTAGAAGCCTACTCAGAGCAGGTCCGAGGTTTATTAGATGGAGGAGCAGACATCATTCTGGTGGAAACCATCTTCGACACAGCCAACGCCAAGGTACTTAATCAATGAATTGACTATCCATTTGTCCTATTGATTTTTTTAAAGCACTTTGAATGTTTTTTTTCAGTTATTATAATATTTCAATTATTTTGCCAAAACATTTCGGAGCCTTATAGCTGCACATTGAATGTGTTATTGATTCTTTAAGTTTAGCATTCCAATTATAATATTGTTATTATTAATTTTTATTGTTTTTTAGTTTAATCTTTAACATTTTATTCACTTATAGAGTCAACATATATTAAAAAAATTGATTCACTTTCCGTTTTAAACTTTTTCTTCCATTTTTATTTACCTGCAAAAGTAAAAAAAAAATACACAGAAAAAAGATAATAAATAATATAGCTTGCAGGTTATTATTATTTTTTGAATTAAAAAAAAAAAAGTCATTTTAGTGAAAAAATTCAAAGTTGAACCTGTTTTTTTGGTTTTCTTCTGCAGGCTGCCTTGTTTGCCATAGACCTGCTGTTTGAAGAGAGCTACGAAAGAAAACCCATATTTGTATGTTTTTTTTTTTAATCCTATTCAAAAATCCTAATAACATATGAATGGAGGAATGGACGTTTGGTATCTATCTGGACTGTGTTCCTCTTCCTGGTCCAGATCTCAGGAACCATCGTGGACCGGAGTGGACGAACGTTGTCGGGTCAGACGGGAGAGGCCTTTGTCGTGAGCGTATCTCATGCTAAACCGCTGTGGTGAGTTTATTGCGCTGTTGTGTGACCATGATGATGATGATGATGATGATGATGACGATGATGAGGACTCTCACTGTCTCTGCGCCGCAGTATCGGCCTGAACTGCGCTCTGGGGGCCACGGAGATGAGACCTTTCATCGAGGCCATTGGAAAAAGCACCACGGCTTTTATCATCTGTTACCCCAACGCAGGTGAGGTTTCTCTAATGCGTCCGCGTCTAATATGTTAATAAAACACAGGTGTCATGTGATGATGTCATCATCTCCGCGTAGGTCTCCCCAACACGTTTGGAGGATACGATGAAACCCCAGAAGTTACCGCCTCTAGTCTGAAGGTTTCTGTTTTCATTCATTTATTAAGGATTGTGAAGATGTTCAAATATATACTATTATATATATTATTATGTGAAGCAACATTTGTGGCTTCATTAAAAGAAAATAGGGTTAGAGTTAGATGGGTAATAAAATGATTTAGGTTTTATCCTCGGCCAACACGCAGAGACAAGGTTTTTTTAAATCAAAGTTTTTCACTTTGACTGGTGCGAAGAAGAGGATTTCCTGTTTCCTGTGCTCTGGTGCATGTGTGATTCCACCATTTTCGAAGACTGTCCAGGTGAAATAAAAAAAATGTAAAATGAAAATAAATAGAATGCGATGTGTAAAGCCGGTGTTTTGTGTCCGCAGGACTTTGCCAGCGGTGGACTTGTGAACATCGTGGGCGGCTGCTGCGGGACGACTCCAGCTCACATCAGGTCTCCGTCACGTTTCTGACCCCCCCCCTTGAATTCCATTGTTTTGTTCATTTCATTACAATATAGAAAACATAAAAATACCCCCCCCCCACCCCCCTCTTTCAAAATCCCCCCCCCCCCACCCCCCTCTTTCTGCAGAGCCATATCTGAAGCAGTCAGACATGTAAAGCCCAGAGCTCCTGCTGCCGACATTTATCACGACCACTTGCTGCTGGCAGGTATTAAAACACTTCGTTAATAATAGTAAAAATAATGATATTCATAACAACATTAATAACATTCATAATAATAATACAAATAATAATACATCACATGATTTAAATGACATGAATCTAGTATAATCCTGCTACGAAGGTTTTCAGAAAATTGATCTGAATCCATCCCAGTCCTCCTTCTCCCCCCCCCCTCTGCCAATCCTAATCCTTAATCCAACGTCCAGGATGTCTTGTCTGACTTTCAGGTCTGGAGCCGTTCAGGATCGGCCCGTACACAAACTTTGTGAACATCGGGGAGCGGTGCAACGTGGCCGGCTCACGCAAGTTCGCCAAACTGATCATGGCAGGAAACTATGAGGTGAGACGGGAGATTTCAGTTACGATAACATCATTTATAGCGGAGATTTCACTCTTTTATTTATGTGAAAATCTTTTTTTTTTTTGCTATTTTTCTTCCCACTGTGTTTATTAATCAATGAATAAATGTTCATTATTATTATTATTATTATTTACATTTTATATTTATAGCGAATATGACTATATCCCCTTACAAAGTTTTGTGTTTGAGTGTTCCAGGAGGCTCTAAACGTTGCAAAGGCCCAGGTGGAGATGGGAGCTCAGGTCCTGGATATAAACATGGACGAGGGGATGTTGGAGGGTCCGGCGGCCATGGCCCGCTTCTGTAACTTCATCGGCTCCGAGCCCGACATCGCTCGAGTAAGAATAAAAACAAAACACACACATCTAATGAATATTTGAATGAGCAAACAGGATTTATTATTGTTATTATTGTTATTATTATTATGTTATTATTATTATTATTATTATTATTATTATTATTATTATTA
>JAFBJU010004859.1:523345-533189 GCA_016785305.1 Colistium nudipinnis | reverse complement strand
CTCTGTGTTCCAGGCGTTTGCGGAGGAGCTCCACGCGCGCGTGCGCAAGGAGCTGTGGGGCTACTGTGCCGACGAAGCTCTGCAGGCCTCGGAGCTCCACAGGGTTCGATACCAGGGCATCAGACCTGCGGCGGGGTACCCCAGCCAGCCCGACCACACCGAGAAGTCCACCATGTGGAGCCTGGCTGGGGTTCAGGCCAAGACGGGTTAGAGCAAAAAGCAGCATCTCGATCTGTGCATTAACATGTAGTCAAGCCAAAAACCAAATAATAATAATAACACGCAAAAGAATGTAGGTGCCACATCTCCCATTTTTAAATCATGATAGATGAGTCTAAATGTAAATAACTACGGCGTTGACACTGTAAATAGTAAATATACTGTTATGCCATGAATTCATCCTTGAAAAAGCCTCCGAGTGAATTGATGCCACAAATACATCTAGTTTTAGTAAATAAGCTTTCAAAAATATAATATTAATCCATATAACTTATTAAGATTTACTATTTAATTCATCAAGCAGTGCTTTCACTTATATTGATCAAAAAACGGCTTCAGGAACACTGCATTTTTTCTCGGTGCGCACACACAGGAGTGGGCTCTGATGAATTGTGTTTGACGCGCACACATTACCTCCATCTGAGGAGCGAGTGTGTGTTGTTTATCAAACGTCCGTTCAACTCTCCTGTGATGGACACACTGCTGCTGGCTCAGCCAAACTGCTGCCAAACACATCACACCTACTCGCGCGCGCACACACACGCACACACGCACACACACCCACCCACACACACACACACACACACACACACACACTGCGGGGACGCTAATCTGTTTACACACCTCCACTGTCTCCATGAAAGAGCTGTGTGTGTGTGTGTGTGGGGTACCTCTATCTTTGTGAGGACCACTGGTACCCTTAACTCCTTGAAAGAGCCTCGTGTACTTGTTTGTGTGTATTTGTAGTATTCATCTATAATATCTGCATTATTGTGTGTTTGTGTGTGTGTGCGCGTGTAGGTATTTGTCTGACAGAGTCCCTGGCCATGCTCCCGGCTGCCTCCGTGTCTGGACTTTACTTCTCCAACCCTCAGGCCTCGTACTTCGCTGTGGGAAAGATTACCAAGGAACAGGTTGAGTTAACAATTCACATCTTCAACTAAATAAAGTGTCTCTTAAATAAAGTAAAGTACTCCTAATATTTATCTTTATATAAACAGTGCAGGGCCACTGGGTGCAACGTATAAAGCCATATCCAGTCTGCACTCATGATGGCGGTGTTGTCTAAAAACGTTAAAGAAGTTTGTGTTTTTGAACAATTGTCGGATATTAATGAGGAAGATATTTATCTGTTCACATTCAGAGCACGTGACAGAGGTCAGGATGCAGCTTTTCAAGTGGTCCTGATGATGGAAATGAATTGATGATTAAAAATGTTGTCACTCAAGATAGTTTGAATAATTTAGATTTGATTTACGGATGAAATATATCAAATTAAAAACATTATAAATTCATTTCATTATTACATAGTTAAATGCAGCTAGTTAAATTGAATGGGAGAAGCTAGGATATCCCTTTTCCCATTTTTAAGATGACAAATATTTGTAAGCAATGACTAAGGACTTGACCTGGATCCTCTCTTCTTCTTCTCTTCCTGTGTGCAGGTGGAGGACTACGCCAGGAGGAAAGAGATGAGTGTGGAGGAGGTGCAGAGGTGGCTGTCTCCTATCCTGGGTTATGACAGTGAGGCGTAGAGTGTGATGGTTGCAGTCCAAGTTGCTGATTCTGACTGTGGCTGCATAGACTGAGATTCGCACACACACACACACACACGCTGAGCTTTATCAGTTTACATTTTTACTTTATATTTCACAATGGGTCGCAAACACTCTTTTCAGGCCTCTGTGCCAACGGGTTATGAAAAAAACTCACTGCCGCCAACCACCATGAACAATGATAATAACCCCTCTCAGGTCCATCCCCTGTTTACTCTATAGAGTCACATAAAGATGTGCTGTCATCATCATGGATATTTTGCTCAGTGCAAATTTAAAAAATACCAATATCTATCAAAGAATCAGAGAAAACAGCAGGATATTTTATGAAATTCTTAAATTCACTGTTAGATTTATAGACAAGCTGGGTTTACACATTGTGGGACAGACCAATTCAAATGATTTTACCTCAGTTTTAGGTTTGTATGGAGGGGGTTGAACTTTAGCTCTTTGCATACAGATTTTATTTATTTACATTTTATTCTCTTTTGGTTATCATGTCATTAGTTTTGGGTAAGTGTTACCATCATCAACATTGGCATGGAGGCCTTAGTCTTAAACCGCCTTTTTACCTCTTATTTCTTACTACGCAGCATATGTACAAGCTGGAAGCATCTCCACTTTTGTGAGAGAAACTGACTCAGGTGCTTTTCATGTCTTAAAAAGCCCCGATGTGCTGCAGACACTGAGGTCACTTTGTATGAACTTCTATCGTATTTAAGTCTGTTTCACTTTCATACGTGGAAATAAATCAGAGATGAAAGTGTTATTTCATGAAAACTCACCAACTGTTCTATTTTGTCTGTTTATTTATTTTAAACCCTCAAATCGAGTTACTAAATCCATAAGTCATTAAAAATAGACATTTGACTATTATTCATATTCTAATAGTTTATTAGACTTGTCCTTAATTAACATCAAAAACAGCTTGTATAATATATATATATATATATATATATATATATATATATATATATTATATCTGAAGCCTCAGAAGCTAAAACTTTAGGAAACTAACTGTGGCTAACACAACTTTTCTCATCAGCATTTCATTAAAATACATCATTTTAAATGTTCTAAATGTGTATATAAATAATTTTGGCCGTATAGAGTTTTTTTTATTCTATTTTGACGTTAGAGTAGAAGTTTCCCTCTATATGTCTGTCATACTCATGCTAAGCTTGCTAACATTTTTAGCCGGCGCGGCGTCCGTGCCGCCGTCGCCTAGCAACGCTCGTACCTGTGCGGGCTCCTCCCACACCCGTCGCGCCGTCCAATCGGAGCCGAGCTGCGCGGTGCGCTGGTTTTGTCTTCGCTCGCCGCCCGTTGGGGGGGACACGCGCACACTGAGGCCGGAGCCCGCCGCAGCGGAGCAGCAGCAGCAGCACCACGGAGACATGGCGGACGGAGGAGAGGGCGAGGATGAGATCCAGTTCCTGCGGACGGTGAGTGTGTGTGTGCGTCTGTCAGTCAGTGTGTCTGTCTGTCTGCCAGTGCGTGTCTGTGTCTGGGTGTGTGTGAGTGCGCGCGGGGAGTTTACCGCAGTGTGGGGGACAGCTCCGGTCACGGGTGGGTGAGTGTGTGTGTGTGTGTGTGTATGCGGGGCTGCGGAGGAGACATGCGGGACAGGCGGGAGGACAGAGTCAGTGTGTGTGCGCGTACTCGTGTATGTCTGTGTGCGTGTGCGTGTGTTTGCGTGCGGTGGATGCGGCACGCGGTGCGGTGCGGTGCAGAGTGCTGCATTTTTGTGTATGTGTGTGTGTGTGTGATATCATTTAGTCATGTGTGTTCACTGAGTATTTACTTTTACACACACACACACACACCAGAGCAGGGCCCCTTGTTTGATCCGAATTTATTGTCCAGATTCAAATAGCACCAATCCATTTCTAGATATTGACAATGGGTCAATTAATGAAATGAGATGAGATTTATCACCTGACATAACAGACACGCCCACTTTGTGTTCAGACACAACCGTCATATGCCACAGGCCACACCCATCACACACTGTAGACACACCCATTATACGCCACAAGACACACCCACTGTGCACTTAAGACACACCCATCGTAAATCACAGACACACCCACTTCAGATTTTGTGGGGAATTTCTGCTCACCAGTACGCACAAAACCGAAATTAACATTTTGATTTTGGCTAATGAACAAAAATGAATCTTTAATTATCTCAAATGTATGGTATTAATCATCGATATGGACTAAATGTGCATTTTCATCCCAAGTTTAAGCAGCAAAATGCTGCGGGACACAGTATTTTGGGGCTGCCAAATTCTGTACGACTCTACATACACACACACACCAGATGACCTGTTGTGTACCTGGTTCTGGTGTGTAGGGAAGGTGAAGTCTTTGTGGTGGTGGTGGTGTTGTTGTGGCTGTGAACCGGGTGAGGACAGGTGAGACCAGGTTCACAGGAAGTGGACCGTCTCTCCGCTTCATTAGGGGCGAGCGAGTGATGTCGGGACGTGCGCTGCATCTTCAGCAGAGTGGGACGACAGGAAGAGGATGTAGCATAGCAACCACTCAGTGAAGAGGACACACACACACACACACACGTCCACAAACTATTGTCCATAACATCTCTATGGTGATGACACACATCATCAGAAATGATTAGAAGTCTCTCATTAAAAGGTCATTAAAGGGTCCAGCTGGTGGAATACCCTATGGCTGTAATATTTCCCGATAATCCCTTTTTTTTCGTTGTTTTTCTTTTATGGAAAAGAATGATTCTGGAACGTTTTGATCTTGGTGTCATGGAGCTGACGTGTGCGACCGGAGACCTGTCCTGTGAAGACTTCTCGATCGGTTGTACAAACGCCGTTGATCTCCGCTGGATCATTATCTCCGTGGCAGACAGTTTTGGTTTTGGGGGGGTATTCGCACACCGGTTGTCTTGTATTCCCGTGGTTTGTTTGTGCTCGTGCGGCGGTGTGTGGTGATTGTTGATGCTGATGAAAAGCGACTTCCGTGATCAGAGTCCTCGTTCGGTGTGTGAAAGGTTATTGATTATCAGTTGGTTTGTGTGTGGCACGGACCTGTGCAGCTCATTGTTTCTGCATCAGCCCAGGATTCACCAATAACACCTCCTCCTCCTCCTCCTCCTCCTCCTCCTCCTCCTCCAGCCCTCTCCCGTCCTGCAGCACTCCCTGCTAAGTGCACTTTGAATGCAGATCAATACGCGGTTCCTGGTGACTGCTGATGTCTCAGCACAAACGGCGCGTCCTCTTCGTTTTAAATCTCGCCGAGAGAGAAGCGTCTCTGTTTGGACGCAGACTTTCTTTCTGCAGAAAAGAGAAAAAAGAGAAAAGAAAAAAAAAATCACAGCCAAGTCATTGAATTCATATGTCTAAATAATCATTCTTAGAATTAGGGGGCCGCTTTGAATTGGAAAGTAAACAAAAATAAGAATACACTAGAGGTGGTCTGTGTGTTCCAGAATCCTAAAGGATTTGCTGTGTTTGTGTTATAAATTGAGATTTTTTTTTTTTTCCGCACCTGATTATGTCAGGATGCTCTGCAGCAGGACCAGGTGTTTTCGGAGTTCACGGCTGAAGGTCTCCAGAGCTGGGCTGCGCTCGGTGTGTTGGTTTTGGAGACGTTTCTGTTCTCATTCTGCCACTCTTCGGCACTGTCCTAAATTCATGCTCCTCACGCCCCACTCCGGAAGGAGGTGCAGGACAAACAAGTTGTTGCTAACACACAGGCGCAGGCCCCGACCCACATCGCACTTTACACAGAATCCGCATGAGCCGAGCAGAGAATATGTTTGGGACACGTCCTGTGTGGTCCTGGGACGGGGGGGGACGAGGAAAGTCCTCCATCAGCTGTGAACGCAACACACACACACGGACACACACCGAGAGTGATGATCCCTTTTTCCTCCATATGAAAGTTTAATGACTTCCCTCCTAGTTTCCTCCACACAATTCCCCCCCTCTATTCCTCCCAGCAATGTGTGTGTGTGTGTGTGTGTTTTAAAGCTGAATATGGTCAGTGTGCGTTTGTGTTACAGTTGTACGCGCCACGTTGTTGAAGTGAGGAGTTCCTGGACTCTCTAGCGTCAGTTATATTTCTCTGTTTTATTAAGATGTTCAGCTTCCTTTATACACAGATAATTGACATTTATTTTTATTTATTTTTTTCTGACTTTTATTGCGCCTGTGTGCCGTTGTGGTTAAAAAAAGCCTCTTTATTTTAGTCCACGCTGTGATGTGTGTGTGACGGCGGAAGAACGTTTTGTTTGATTTTTGCCAAAATAGCCAGGTGCACACGTGCACATCCACACGCGTGTGCGTTCTCACAGCCTCACTGCTCACGGGGAAGACGCGACATATTATCCTGTCGTATGATTCCCTACGTCCACGCTGATGTGCTGCTCCCGTTTGAGTTTAAAAAGGCTTCACAACACGGAGCTGGATTGAGGGGATGGAGCTGCGCTGTGATTGGCTGCGGCTCCTCGTTGACCACAGCGGGTCACCTGGTCAGGCCCCAATGAAACGGCCACACGCCACCGCTGAATAATTCAGAGGGAGCGGTGGAGCCGATTGGTGGATTCATCATTGATGTCGCACACGACAGGTCGCTCAGTGCATGGCTGTGATTTAAAGCCTCCGGCGGTTCTTCGCACCTCCAACATGCAAACGTGCGCGTGTGCGTGTGCGTGTTTGTGTGTGTGAGGCTCAGCTGCTTTGAAGGGGACCTTTAACAGGTTCAAAGGACGAGGTGTGTGTTCCACCTTTTATTTGTAGTCACGGTCTGGAGCTGAACTTCGCACCATCCTCTGGTGGAGAACGACAACTCATATTTGACCCAGAATGCACCTGCAGGTCACGTGGCACGGCAGGTGTGTTTGATATGGGACGCCATCGCGACTCTCAACCTCGGTTTGAACCTGCTTTAATTGAAGTGGTGAGGGCTTGTGTTCAGCGTGTGTGTGTGTGTGTGTGTGTCTGTTGTGCGTCTCTGTGGAGATTGTTTTATCTCGAGCTGTTTGTCTTGTTCATGTTTGGGCTGCCGTGATATTTTTACAACTTGGATGGCTCCCACAGGAATCTCCTCGAAGAAATCTGCTTATTAGAAAGGCCCGTCCAGTCATTAATCATTGGGAGCGTCTAAACATTTTGGCTCCAAACAGAAACTGTGTCCCAGCACACGGCGGAATTATTGACTCCTTCATTGCGCGTCCTACTTTAAAAAAAAATATATATATATTTAATATATTTAGGATTATTATTATGAATGTCCCTGAAATTGGGAGGCATTGATTTATTTTCTCCTTGTTTTCGTTTCTTTGTTTCGTATTATTGCCAGAATTGGGTTTACCAAAAAAAGTGTGTGTCATCGTGTCTGCCCAGTTGTGTGCGTGTGTGCGTTTGTGTAACTGCTCCACTGATGCTTCATATTTTATGTGCGTTGCTTTGGAGCGGAACAAATCTTGGTTCTCTATCTTTTCATACCACAGCTGTCAAACCCCCCACTGCAGTGTGGACACAAAGCATCAGGTGTGTGTGTGCGCGCGCGCGCGTGCGCGTGTGCAGGTGTGTGTGTGTGTGTGTCTCTGTGCATGCAAGGGATGGAGAGAGTTATGTGTAGTACTACAACGGAGGCAAAGCCAGAGAGCAGGGCGGCCCTCGCTGCTGCTCACTGCAGTGCTCTTATGTAATCTGATTGATCATGGAGGAATGGAGGAGGAGGAGGAGGAGGAGGAGGAGGAGGTGGAGGAGGAGACGCGGAGCAGGAGAAAGATGAGAGGAGGAGAAGGATACGGGAGGAGGAGAGAAAAGAGCTGAGGCAAGGCAGCGTCCGTATCCGTGGTCACATGACCGGCGGTTGGTCACATGACCTGGAGGTTTTGTGGACCTTCTGTTGCCCCCCGTGGTCCAGACGGAAATACAGAATAGATTCTCTCTTTCTGTCCCTCCGTTCATCCATCCGGGCTCCTCTCATCGCTTTTTCCGGGGTTGAAAAGTGGCTGTGGAGGGTTACCCTGGCAACGGTTCTGTATTCCGTCTATTGCATTTCACTTTTGAAAAGCCTCCATCACACAGGAGTCAGAGTTGGAGGTCAGCAGAGGATCCAGCTTTTCACGTTTCATATTTAAATCCAGTGAGGATTTCATTTCATTTTTTTTTTCCCCGCTCGAAGAACGTCGTGAAGTTTTTCCCACTTTTCCCCCAGTTTTTCTGGGCCGCCTTCCTCCAGCAGCGGACGCAGTGAAGGTTTCTGGGTAACGGGCTCATACATCAGCGCCTATTTCAGGACGCTACCTGTGAACCAGCCGACAGGTTCCTGCTGCAGAGCTCCTCCCGGAGGACACGCCGGGAGGACCACGTCCCACATAGGACATATTCGGGCTGCATGACATCACAGCAAGCCGCCCCCAAGTGTTTTATCCTATGTTTTGTCCTCGTTTAATTACGAGCATGAAACGTATGACAATGCAACCTGCCCTTAAAAAAAAAAAAAGTTGAATTCCCTTCAAATATCAATGTACACAATTCAAAACTTGTATTTGTCCTCTGTAGACGGCCAGACTCCTCACTGTGCGCACGCACGCACACGCTATAGCCTTTGCTGATGTCAGCTCATTCACGCAGTTTACCCAGCTGATCATGGGACTGAAAATGATGGCAGGCGGCCACTACACACGCTACACACACAACACGTACGCATACTACACACGCTCTCTGTTGGCACTGCCAATAGCCCACTTTTGTGTGCATGTTTTTTCCACTGTAAAAAAAACAAAAAAACACACTTGATTTTTGAAGTAGTGAAAATATAAATACTGTAGGCGTGTACATGTACTGCACTGGTTGTGGGTGGTTGTGTGTTTTTTCATGACGAGGGATCTCCAGCGGACTGGCTCGTGCGTTAAGCTCTCTAATGAAGACGAGGCAGTGCAGGTCCGTGCGTGTGCGTGTGCGTGTGTGGTAATCTGCAGTGTTCACACTAATGATGTTGGTAGAGCCTGTTTGGGTCCAAATACTTTGGACTTCGTGTCCTGAAATATATATTGAGGCTAAATCAATTTTTTTTTAGAATGACTTTAATTTATTTTATAATGTTAAATGAATGTCAAAGATCACTTCATATATTTAGATCTTTATTATTGATCATTTTATCGGGGACAAACTATGTGGACTCAGTCCGTATATATATATATATACTGTAGTAACATATTGTACATTGTGTACTTTGTGTATAATAAGTACTTTGTGATAGTAACTGCTCATTGTGCTCCGTCCCGTTGTCCTCCCTTCACCGGTCCATACAGCAGTGTGTGTGCGGCCTGTGGTGACACACACACACACACACAGAAACAAAAAATCATCTAATAATTGAATATATAATATATATTTATATTGAATGTAGGAATGATCCTCCTGAGGACCAGAGTCATACAGAAGGAGGACAATCTCCGTCTCTTGTCAGTCCAACGCTATCTGTGGCTTCACTCCTACATAAAGACACGTCTTGCGTAACATGTGTGTGTGTGGCTGTAGCGGTGTTCGTCTGTGTGTGTGTGTGTGTGTGTTTGTGCGTCGTTCTGTGACCTCGTCTTCCCACTGCGTCTCTTCGTGTGAGGCAGCCGCTCTGAATTTACACAGATATTTGGGGAAAAAAAAAACGTTACTGTCCAATCCTGTGTGTGTGTGTGTGTGTTTGCGCACGCTGCACATGTCTGGACGGGACAGTGTCAGGATTTAGAAAAATGATGATTCACTGGGAAATGAAAGGAGTGGACAAGAATTTATAATAAAAAACATTCTATTTTATAATAATAATAATAATAATAATAATATTAGATCGTATTGATCATTTATAGTATAGTCGACGAGTCAGCGGCAAGCAGATTTTATTTCCCCCTCTGCACCTCACACGCCGAATAATGATGAAAATAATGAAACATTAAAAACATAAAAAAAAAAAAACTCAAATAAAAAATAATAATTCAAACTTCCTTTTGGTTCCTTGTGAAAGTGTGTTCATTCAAATGGATCTCCGCTCTGACCATCACCCAGATATATATAACAAATCACT
>JAFBJU010004859.1:499610-518234 GCA_016785305.1 Colistium nudipinnis | reverse complement strand
ACACACATGTCCCACACACACACACGCATGTCCCACACACACACACACACACACACACCTGTCTCTTATACACATCTAGATGTGTACCCCCTCCCTCCCCCTCCCCCTCCACATCACATGTTCCACAGCCACTCCAATCTGACCTGCACACACTCACACACACACATAGACACTAACACACACACACACACACAGACACTCACACAGACACTCACACACACACACACACACACATAGACACTCTCACACACACACACACACACACATAGATGTGTATAAGAGACAGCCCTCCCTCTCCCTCTCCCTCCCTCCCCCTCCACATCACATGTTCCACTGCCACTCCAATCTGACCTGCTGTGACGCGCGTGTGCGTTCCTGTGTGTGTGTGTGTGTGTAGGCGAGGCTTGCTGGTGGACCATCCATCCGGCATCAAAGCAGCGTTCAGAGGGAGAGAAGGTCAGAGTGGGAGATGATCTCATCCTGGTCAGCGTCTCCTCGGAAAGATATCTGGTGAGCAGCAGCTGTGTGTGTGCGTGTGGGAACACGCGTGTGCGTGGGAACATGCGTAATGAAAGCGGGGGGGGGCTAAATCACTTTTATTTCATCTTTTATTTTATTATAAAAACCATGATGTTGTCACGGCAACGGAATATACCGTATATATTCATATTTCGTTTCTTTCTGTCCCTGTCCTCCTGCAGCATCTGTCCTACGGGAACGGCAGCCTCCACGTGGACGCCGCCTTCCAGCAGACTCTGTGGAGCGTGGCTCCCATCTGCTCCGGCAGCGAAGTCGCACAGGGTACAAACCTGTACCACCTCCCTTTTATTGGATATATAATATATATCTATATATTTATTTTATTTTTTGACTTTATTGAACTCACGAGTTAAAACGTTAAAAGTTTATGTCCGTGCAGACCCCTTTTATCTGGAGAATAGTTCACGTGTTAAGCTCCTCCCCCCGCAGGTTTCCTGATTGGAGGAGACGTCCTGCGCCTCCTCCACGGTCACATGGACGAATGTCTGACCGTCCCGTCCGGGGAGCACGGAGACGAGCAGAGGAGGTGACCGCCCTTGCGTCACAACATTTTCAAAAATCACTGCAGCTCACTCTATTACATCATTTATTGGATTTATTTGATCATTCTGTCTCTCATGCTCTTGCACCAGTTCCTTTTAAAACATTCTCCAAAGACATTCATCAATTATAACTACGACAGCTTGGATTCGATTTTTTTTTTTTTTACCCCCAGGACGGTGCACTACGAGGGGGGAGCCGTGTCCAGTCACGCCCGGTCCCTGTGGAGGCTGGAGACGCTGCGAGTTGTGTGAGTGGATTCACCTCAGACACACACATGTCCCACACACGCAAACACACAGGTCCCACACACACACATGTCCCACACACACACACACGCTTGTCCCACACACACACACATGTCCCACACACACACACGCTTGTCCCACACACACACACCTGTCCCACACACACACACACATGTCCCACACAAACACACATGTCCCACACACACACACACACATGTCCCACGCACAAACACGCATGTCCCACACACACACATGTCACACACACACACGCATGTCCCACACACACAAAAACGCATGTCCCACACACTCACACACGCATGTCCCACACACACACACATGTCCCACACACACACACACACACATGTCCCACACACACACACATATCCCACACACACACACACACATGTCCCACACAAACACACATGTCCCACACACACACACGCATGTCCCACACACACAAACACGCATGTCCCACACACACACATGTCCCACGCACACACACATGTCCATTCTTCAGTGGCCGGTTTGTGTGTGTGTGCAGGTGGAGCGGGAGCCACATCCGCTGGGGACAGCCGTTCAGACTGAGACACGTGACCACGGGGAAATATCTGAGTCTCATCGAGGACAGATCTCTGCTGCTGATGGACAAGGAGAGGGCCGACGTCAAGTCCACGGCCTTCTGCTTCAGGTCCTCCAAGGTAGACGGCTCCGCGACGGAAATAATAAATCTGTGCGGTGGATTTAGATCCAAAAATGTCCAAAAGCGGATTTTGGATCAAAACAAGTTGATGTTCTTTTTTGTTTTTTGAACGCAGGAGAAGCTGGACCCCGGCGTGAAGAAGGAGGTGGACGGGATGGGCGTCCCGGACATTAAATACGGAGACTCCGTGTGTTACGTGCAGCACGTGGACACCTGCCTGTGGCTCACCTACCAGACCGTGGACGCCAAGTGCGCTCGCATGGGCGGAGTCCAGAGGAAGGTAGCCCCTCCTCTTCCTGTCCCACAGTTTGAATTTTGCGTATGTTAATGAACGGTCACGTGAAGGCGTGGAGGTCATTGACGACCTCTGACCTTTGTTCAGGCCATCATGCACCACGAGGGTCACATGGACGACGGGCTGACGCTGTCGCGCTCGCAGCACGAGGAGAGTCGCACGGCCAGAGTCATCCGCAGCACCGTCTTCCTCTTCAACCTCTTCATCAGGTGAGGAGCGCGCACGCACGCACGCACACGCACACGCAAACAGTCATTTTCAGTGATTCACATCAACTGTAAACGCCGAGCTTTTGAGAAGCCAGATTTATTATGACGAATATCATAATATTTTATCAACGTTCTTCCTGTCCCACAGTTTGACTTACATTTGAATTTTGCGTGAAGGCGTGGAGGTCATTGACGACCTCTGACCTTTGTTCAGGCCATCATGCACCACGAGGGTCACATGGACGACGGGCTGACGCTGTCGCGCTCGCAGCACGAGGAGAGTCGCACGGCCAGAGTCATCCGCAGCACCGTCTTCCTCTTCAACCTCTTCATCAGGTGAGGAGCGCGCACGCACGCACGCACACGCACGCACACGCAGACAGTCATTTTCAGTGATTCACATCAACTGTAAACGCCGAGCTTTTGAGAAGCCAGATTTATTATGACGAATATATCATTCCTTGTGAATACACCGAGGACCTGAGTCACAAAGGTGGACTCTCAAAAGAATCCCGGTCGCCTTGGTAACGAGAGTCCGCCAATTGAGCTGTCTATCTTGAGGTTTTATCATCATCAAATAAGTAACAAATATGAACGTGAAATGACGGAATCCATCTTTTGCCCCAAAAAATGAAAATATCTATACTATATTATCTCACCACACCCGACCTGTATCGTACCATTTTATTAATATGCTGTGAGTTTCTGAGCTCCTCAGTGGTTTTTGGTCCGCGTGTGTAACTCTCCTCCTCCTCCTCCTCAGTCTGGAGAGGTGTGTATTTTAGATCTAAACCAATAAGGAACTGATGTGAGATGATCGGCTGCTCTCCGCAGACACGTGAACACGCTCCGAGACGTTTTTTTTCTCCCTCTCCTCCGTCACCAGGGGCCTGGACACGCTGAGGAAAAAGGGGCGGAGCTCCACTTTAGACCTGCCCATCGACTCGGTCAGCCTGAGTCTGCAGGATCTGATTGGCTACTTCCAACCCCCCGGAGATCACCTGGAGCACGAGGACAAGCAGAACCGGCTGAGGGCCCTGAAGAACCGGCAGAACCTCTTCCAGGAGGAGGTGCGTGCTGCGGGAAGTCCTCGGCCAAGCTAACGCGACGTCATGCGGTTCAACAATAGACGGATGTCATTGTCCCAAATAGGATGTTGAACCAAAGCAAAAAATGGCCCACCTTCCGGCTCTCTGCTTTATTTCGTTCTTTTACTGTGATCGATTGATTGTTATTGATCTGCAGGGCATGATCAGCCTGGTGCTGGAGTGCATCGACCGGCTCCACGTCTACAGCAGCGCGGCTCATTTCGCCGAGGCCGTGGGACGCCAGGCCGGGGAGGCCTGGAGCTCCATCCTCAACTCCCTCTACCAGCTGCTGGGTAAGATAAAGTCCAATTGAATTGTAAGGAGTCGGAGTCCTCCGTCCACACACGCGCTCACCCTGTGTCCTCTGTGCCTCCAGCCGCTCTGATCAGAGGAAACAGGAAGAACTGCGCCCAGTTCTCGGGCTCTCTGGATTGGCTGATCAGCCGCCTGGAGCGCCTGGAGGCGTCGTCCGGTGGGTGGGCCGCGACTCGTGGCGTACGTGACTCCTTTACGTGCTGTGTACATTATTGTTTCAAGGTTTTTCCTGCAGGTATCCTGGAGGTGCTGCACTGTGTCCTGGTGGAGAGTCCCGAGGCCCTGAACATCATCAAGGAGGGACACATCAAATCCATCATATCTCTGCTGGACAAGCACGGACGCAACCACAAGGTCTCAACATACGTTGTCTTTATATATATACTGTATATATATATACACAGTCGCAGTATTTGCAGTATTTTCATTTACTCCCTTTATGTGCAGTATCTTTACATACTTGCACTCTGTGTAGTATTATATCATTAAACTGTTTGCAGTAGTACATTATAATTTTTATTTTATACACATATTTTATTGGATTCAAAAAATGGATTCTTTGCGCGTCAGGTTCTGGACGTGTTGTGTTCGTTGTGCGTGTGCCACGGCGTGGCAGTGCGCTCCAACCAGCACCTGATCTGTGACAATCTACTGCCAGGACGAGACCTGCTGCTGCAGACACGCCTGGTCAACCACGTCAGCAGGTACGCACGCACCTGCACGCACCTGCACGCACACACAGTGTGACCTCTCGGTCACCTCCCGCTCTCCTCCACCCGACAGCATGCGTCCAAACATCTTCCTGGGCGTCAGCGAGGGCTCCGCCCAGTACAGGAAGTGGTACTACGAACTGATCGTGGATCAGGCGACGCCATTCGTCACGGCGGAGGCCACTCACCTCAGGGTGGGCTGGGCCAGCACCTGCGGCTACGCCCCTTACCCCAGCGGGGGGGAGGGGTGGGGGGGCAACGGCGTGGGCGATGACCTCTACTCCTACGGCTTCGACGGACTTCACCTGTGGTCGGGTGAGAGAGAAAATGGACCCTTTAATTGTCAAAACCATAGTATAATTAGTTTCACTGTGAACATTTTTCCTCCTCGTCCTCAGGCTGCATCGCGCGGAGCGTCAGCTCCCCCCAGCAGCACGCGCTGCGGGCGGAGGACGTGGTGAGCTGCTGCCTGGACCTCAGCGCGCCCAGCATCTCCTTCAGGATCAACGGGCAGCCGGTGCAGGGCATGTTCGAGAACTTCAACTCCGACGGACTGTTCTTCCCCGTGGCCAGCTTCTCGGCCGGCGTCAAGTCAGTGACCAACAAACGCACAACAACACCACAACCGACGTCACTATTTCACTGAGATTCAGGAATTGATTCAAGAGTCAAGAATTTATTATTATTTATTACTATAAATTCCCGACGTAGAGACTTGCGGATGGTAGCGGATCTGTCCAGGTCTCTAGGACCTTCCTATCAAAAGATATTCCAAAAAGGTGTTGGAGTGGTCTTCATCCCCTTAACCTAACCCTAAGCCAATCCCCTAACCCGGACCTAATCCCCTAACTCTAATCGGAACACTAACCCTTAAGCAATCCCCTAACCCTAACTCATGTGGTATCGTTGGATGTGGAAAAGCCCTAAATGGGGGGGTGGGGCAAAACAGAAAGTCGGTAGACCTTCCTATCAAAAGTTATTTGCAGAAAACGTTATGAGACTTTTTGAATTCGACTCGCGGATGGTACCGTTGGATGCAGAAGGGTCAATATAGGGGGGACGTTGCCAACCTCCAGGTCTCTAGGACCTTCCTCTCAAAAGTTAAGGTGTTGTGGAGTGGTCTTCATCCCCTTAACCTAACCCTAACACAATCCCCTAACCCGGACCTAATCCCCTAACTCTAATCGGAACCCTAACCCTAACCCAATCCTCTAACCCGGACCTAATCCCCTAACCCTAGTCGGAACCCTAACCCAATCCCCTAACCCTAACTCATGTGGTATCGTTGGATGTGGAAAAGCCCTAAATGGGGGGGTGGAGCGAAACAGAAAGTCGGTAGACCTTCCTATCAAAAGTTATTTGCAGAAAACGTATCTCTTCTAAGTTACTCCAAAAAGGTGTTGTTCCGGAGTGGTCTTCATCCCCTTAACCTAACCGATTGGACCCTTTTGGGCTAGGGTTCCACTTAGGAAGGGGATTTTGAGACATTGTACAGAATCTTTTGGACTTTTGGTAAACTCCAATACACTCGTCCTCAGGGTGCGTTTCCTCCTCGGCGGTCGTCACGGAGAGTTTAAGTTCCTCCCGCCTCCGGGTTACGCGCCGTGCTTCGAGGCCGTGTTGCCCAGAGAGAAGCTGAAGCTGGAGGCCAGTCAGGACCAGACGGCGGCCCGGGACCTGCTGGGCCCCACGGTCACCCTGAGTCAGGCGGCCTTCACCCCCACACCTGTGGACACCAGCCAGGTGGCGAGCACCGACACACGCACGGAGAAAAGTGATGATGATGATGATGATGACTATTATTAGAATTATTATCATTGTCTTGCGGCTGCAGATCTTGCTGCCCTCTCACCTGGAGAGGATCCGGGAGAAGCTGGCAGAGAACATCCACGAGCTGTGGGTGATGAACAAGATCGATCTGGGCTGGACCTACGGTGCAGTGAGTGTCAGGCCGGGCGCACGCTGACGTGTTTTTATTCGTTGTGGGACATCTCGTGGTGCGTGGTCTGAGTTCAGCTATGCGCGTGTGTGTGTGCGTTTCAGCTGCGGGACGATAACAAGCGGCAGCATCCCTGTCTGGTGGAGTTCTGCAGACTTCCTGAGCAGGAGCGCAGCTACAACCTGCAGATGTCTCTGGAGACTCTGAAGTAAATCCTTCATCAATTCAAACACCCAGATTTATTATTTTAATAACATGGAGTCTGTTTATGCTGCACGTTTTGTGTTTCATGTGTGTGTGTGTGTGTTGCAGAACCCTCCTGGCTCTGGGTTGCCATGTTGGCCTCGCGGACGAACACGCCGTGGAGAAAGTGAAGAGCATGAACCTGTCGGCAGCGTAAGTCACCGCGTGAGGTCAAGGGGACATTTCAGGACAGGAAGTGCCCCCCCCCCCCCCTCAACTCTTTTTCTTCTTCTTCTGCTCTGCAGCTACGAGTTGTCGGCCGGTTATAAACCGGCTCCACTGGACCTGAGCCACATCAAACTGACCTCCACCCAGGAGGCCATGGTGGACAAACTGGCCGAGAACGCGCACAACGTGTGGGCCAGAGACCGCATCCTGCAGGGCTGGACCTACGGCATCCAGCAGGTGACGGGACAGGAAGTCAAAAGTCCCCCCCCCCACACACACACACACACACAGTAACTGAGTGTTTCCTCTGTCAGGACGTGAAGAGCCGGAGGAATCCTCGTCTGGTTCCGTACGTGCTGCTGGACGAGAGAACCAAGAAGTCCAACAAGGACAGTCTGAGGGAGGCCGTCCGCACTCTGCTGGGGTACGGATACAACCTGGAGGCCCCCGACCAGGACCACGGTACAGCGACTGAAAAGGAATTTGCATAAATCCATTGTCTAATATGATCAGGACCCAAAAAAGAAAAAAAAAAGTATTTTTGCATCCTCGTGCAGCAGCTCAGTCCGACCTCATCAACATGGCCGCCGAGAGGTTCCGCATCTTCAGAGCGGAGAAGATCTACAGCGTCAATGCCGGGAAGTGGTACTTTGAGCTGGAGGTGAGAAGATGTGATGTATGCTTTAAGATTCCTCTGTGGATTTTTTTTTTTAACTAATATTTTGCTGGTGAAGTGACCCTCAGAGGATTGTGGGTATTAATCCATCACCACGTCCCTTCCAGGTGCTGACCTCGGGGGAGATGAGGGTGGGCTGGGCCAGGCCGGGATGCCTCCCAGACCAGGAGCTGGGATCCGATGACCAGGCCTTTGTCTTCGATGGGTTCAAGGTGCCTGAAATACCTAAAATATCGATGATAATAAATCCTACTTATAAATATAAGATTGTCTTAGTGAAAAAAAAAAAAATACAAATTTGGCCCCAGCTCAAAATGCTGTGCACTTATTATAACAAAATAATATTTATTCAATTCCTTCAAAGCCAATAAGGCATGTCATTTTAAATGTATGATGATGATGATGATTATTTTTTGTAGTTTTTGTATTTTTGTACTTGAACTATTTCCATCTTGACAAATACAGTCGTATCTGATCTTGATTCAATTTGCATGGAAACGTTCCCAGGTGCAGCGCTGGCACCAGGGCAACGAGCACTTTGGCCGCGCCTGGCAGACGGGGGACGTGGTGGGCTGCATGGTGGACCTCAACGAACACACCATGATGTTCACGCTCAACGGAGAAGTGTTGCTGGACGACTCTGGCTCCGAGCTGGCCTTCAAGGACTTCGAGGCCGGCGAAGGTCAGACGGCTGCACGGAGTCCAACTGTGCTTTAAAAAAAAAAAAAAAAAAAACTGCAGCACCCTGCCCTCCAAAAATGATCAAAAAAAACACATTGTAGCCTAAAACAGTTTATATTCAAGAATAAGATCAAAAAATAGCGGCGTTACAGCAGCAGAGAAACGGAGCACAGCAGAATAAAATAAACTTTAGGCTGTGCAAAAAGTAAAGACATTTGTAATTATTATAATTCTTATTAGCATATGCAATTAAATGTACAGTGGGTCTTGAAATATTTCAACTCCAAAGAATATTGCCCAAAAGGATCCTGGGCCTGGTCAGAAAATGATATGCAGGAGCAAAAGCAAAGGGGCGTGTGGCTCACTGTCTGATTGGCTCCGCCCCCTTCCCAGGTTTCATCCCGGTGTGCAGCCTGGGCGTGTGCCAGGCGGGGAGGATGAACCTGGGCAAGGACGTGAGCACGCTGAAGTTCTTCACCATCTGCGGCCTGCAGGAAGGATACGAGCCCTTCGCCGTCAACATGAACCGCGAGGTCACCATGTGGCTCAGCAAGAGGCTGCCGCAGTTCGTCCCCGTCCCCCCGGACCACCAGCACATCGAGGTGAGGAGGCCCCGTCCCCTCCCCCCGCGGGGCGTTTCCCGGCTTACAGCTCCTCTTCTTCTTCTGCTGCGCAGGTGACGAGGATCGACGGCACGGTGGAGGTGTGTCCGAGTCTGAAGGTCACGCAGAGGTCGTTCGGCTCGCAGAACAGTCACACTGACATCAGCTTCTTCAGGCTGAGCATGCCCGTCGAGTGCGAGGAGTCCTACTGCAGAGCCCGGCCCAACGGAGGCCTCTTCTCCCCCAAACGGGTAACACACACACACACACACAAACCCTTGCACCAGTAAAAAAAATGTGACTGTAAATTGGTTGTGTTAAATGATATAAATAGAATATATATATTGCCTATGTGTGTAATTCAGGAACTGGAGGATTTTGAAAGCGTCTCAGACTTCGAGGTTCTGATGAAGTCCCCTCACGGACCCAACGGCCCCGAGAGAGACGAGTTCAACAACCACAAAGATTATAACCAGGAGAAGCCGTCCAAGCTCAAACAGCGGTGACCCTGCGCCTCCCTGATTTATTTATATTTACATATATATTTATATATATATGTATATATATATATATTTATATTTGTTTATATTTGTTTGTTTATTTTTATTTTTATTTTTATTTATGTTTATAATATTTTTATTATTATTATTTTTATTTATTCATATTCATATTCAATTCCCGTGTGTTTGATCCTCCACCAGATTCTCTCTGAAGAAAAACAAACCAGACAACAGCTGCTCTTCCTCGTCTGCGCGTCTCTCAGAGGAAGTGACGGCCGACGAAAGGGACGACTACGACTTCCTGGTTCAAGCGTCCACGGTGAGGACGAGAATAATTTATTTTTTAACAAATGAATAAAAAGGAAAATATTAGCGGCCTTGCCTGTCATGTGAAGACATTTAAGTGTATTTTTCCTGTTACAAAAAACGTGTATTATTATTGTTATTATAATTAATTGCATTCTCATTTGTCTTTCTTTATTTATATATATTTTTAACTTGCTTTTTTGTACCATGCTCTTTTCACTTTTTTGTATCTTTTTTTGTACATTTTTGTCCTCTCCTATCTTCTCTGTCTGTGAGCTTATTAATATTGAATTTGTTGAATGAATATTATCAACATACATTTCTTGTCGCATTCCTCAGTATTACTACTCGGTGCGCATCTTCCCGGGTCAGGAGCCCAGCAGTGTGTGGGTGGGCTGGGTGACCTCGGACTTCCATCAGTACGACCCCGGGTTCGAGCTGCACAAGGTGCGAACCGTCACCGTGACCCTGGGAGACGAGAAGGGCAAAGTTCACGAGAGGTGAGGCCGATTTTTTTTTTTTTCACACGACGACGGAGATTGCCGGAGACGCCCTCGCAGTGTGTCACGTGGTGTGTGTGTGCGTGCGTGCGTGCGTGCGTGTGCGTGACCTCCAGCATAAAGCGCAGCAACTGCTACATGGTGTGGGCTGGAGAGAGCAGCAGTCCCGGTCAGGGGCGGAACAACAACGGCCTGGAGATCGGTTGCCTGGTGGACACCACCAACGGCCTCCTGACCTTCACTGCCAACGGCAAAGAGCTTAGCACATACTACCAGGTTCTTCTTCTTCTTCTTCTTCTCCTTTCTTTCATCCCACCATCTGTATTTGATTTTACTTCCCGCACCTCCTTCCTTCCTCAGGTGGAAAAAATTAAGAGGAACAAAGCTCTTCATCAGGTGTAGAGCGCCAAGTGAAAGAATTCAATTTAAAAGAAAAAAATTCCCAATTAAAGGACAACAAGAACAGAAAATAGTTTAAAATTGGAGAAATGCTGGAGATAATAATAAATAGTATTATTCGGGATTCTGGATTTGTCAGGACCTGGTTAAGAGTAGAACTCCATCACCATTTGACAGAATCCGCTCTGTCTTCCGTCCCCAGGTGGAGCCCAGCACCAAACTGTTTCCCGCCGTCTTCGCCAAGGCCACCTCCCCCAACGTCTTCCAGTTCGAGCTGGGTCGGATGAAGGTGAGGAAAACCACGTTCTTCATCACCGCTTGACCAGGGACCACCCGCACGTGTGTCTTTTTTTAACGCTGTCCCAACACGCGTGTGTGTGTGTGTGTGTCCCGTGTCAGAACGTCATGCCTCTGTCCGCCGGCCTGTTCAACAGCGAGAGGAAGAACCCGGTCCCCCAGTGCCCCCCGCGGCTCCACGTCCAGTTCCTCACTCCGGTTCTATGGAGTCGAGTTCCCAACCACTTCCTGAAGGTATCTCCAGCGCGGCTCCGCTGAGTTACTTTTATTTATTTCTATATCTTGCTTATTTTTGAAGTTGTTTTCTTTTTTATTTACTGATCGTTGGTGCTGGGCTTTTTACATGGTGGTGTTGAGTTGATAATAACATAGGGGGGGAAATGTTCAACCAGTCCAGTTGCCTACTTGAGTCGCACTTGATATTACCATGACCTGGATGACGGAGAACCTCCACAGACAACATATGGGGGATTTTTATTGATTGTATTCCTTGTGAGGACGGATCTTTCGAGCGACGGTGTAGATGCGGCTTTGAATCTTTTCTGTTCCTCCAGGTGTCGGCGTCCCGGGC
Organism: Colistium nudipinnis; assembly: GCA_016785305.1. NCBI lineage: Eukaryota > Metazoa > Chordata > Actinopteri > Pleuronectiformes > Rhombosoleidae > Colistium > Colistium nudipinnis. The sequence continues at coordinate 506,707 of JAFBJU010004859.1, read as the reverse complement.
GAGCGACCGACTCGGCTGGTCGGTGCAGTGCACGGAGCCTCTTCAGTTCATGTCGCTGCACATACCTGAGGAGAACAGGTGAGAGGGATGGGAGCCACGCCCCCCCAGCGGCAGCTCGGCCCCGCCTCCTCTCTCCCGTCCCTCGCGCTGACTCCTCCCCCTCTCTCTCTCTCTCTCTCTCTCCTCCAGGTCCATGGACGTCCTGGAGCTGTCGGAGCGCAGGGACCTGTTGAAGTTTCACTACCACACCCTCAGACTGTACTCGGCCATCTGCGCGCTGGGAAACAACCGCGTGGCGCACGCGCTCTGCTCGCACGTGGACGAAGCCCAGCTGCTGCAGGCCATAGAGAACAAGTACATGCCAGGTAACACACGTAGACGCGCTATTGGCGCACAGGCGGCAGAGGGGATGAATAACTGTGTGTGTGGTCATTGAGTCTGAGAAATATCTGGAGGTCAGAGGTCAGATTTTTGTCACATCGCATGGCAAACACTCCCCCGCTCTTCCACGCCAGCAGTCCTCCGTCGGCTCGTCCTGCTCCATCTGTTTGTCCCGTGACCTTCTGTTCCCGCGCCGGGTCTCCGCGTGGCCATGGTAACGCACCGCGGGACCTCTAGGCTTGCAGCGAGGAAGCTGCTGAAACGATACGGCTCTCCACACTCATTCCTAAAAAAAAAACTTTTATTTCTCGTTTCTCGGCAGGTCTGCTTCGCGCCGGTTACTACGACCTCCTGATGGACATCCACCTGAGCGGCTACGCCACGGCTCGCCTCATGATGAACAACGAGTACATCGTTCCCATGACGGACGAGACCAAGAGCATCACGCTGTTCCCCGACGAGGAGAAGAAACACGGCCTGCCGGGCATCGGCCTCAGCACCTCCCTACGACCCAGAATGCACTTCTCCTCGCCGAGCTTCGTCTGCGGGGCCGGCGCGCTGCCTCGGAACAGCGGCGGCGGTTCTGGAGACCGCTTCCAGTACAGCCCGGAGTTCCCATTGGAGATCCTGAAGGTGAAAACCATCGAGATGCTGACGGAGGCGGTGCGGGAGGGGAGCATGCACGTCCGGGATCCTGTAGGGGGCAGCACCGAGTTCCTCTTCGTCCCCCTCATCAAGCTCTTCTACACCATGCTCATCATGGGCGTGTTCCAGAACGGAGATCTGAAGAACATCCTCCACCTCATCGAGCCCTCCGTCTTCTCCGAGCGGCGGGACGTCCCGGGGGAGGCGGAGAGGGGGCGTCGGCCGGAGACCGGCCTGAAGGAGGAGCAGGGGGAGGGAGGAGAGGAGGGGGGGAGGAGCCTGCCCAAGGAAGGACTGCTGCAGATGAAGCTGCCAGAGCCTGTGAAACTCCAGGTAACACGCGCACACCTACATACATACACGCGTGTTCACACACATGTACACACACACACAGGTACACAAACACACAGGTACACAAACACGCACACACTCACACACGCGTTCACACACACGTACACACCCACACACCCACACACGTACATACATCCATACACACGTACACACACACGTACCCACACACGCACACACACACACAAACACGCACACACGTACACACACACGTACCCACACACACACACACACACACGAGCGTACACACACACGTACACTCTCTCCCACCCACACACGTACATATATCCATACACACACACACACACGTACACAAACACGTACCCACACACGCACACACACACACACACAAACACGCACACACGTACCCACACACGTACCCACACACACACGAGCGTACACACACGTACACTCTCTCCCACCCACACACTCACACACGTACATATATCCATACACACACACACACACGTACACACACACGTACCCACACACGCACACACACACACACAAACACGCGCACACATACCCACACACGTACCCACACACACACGAGCGTACACACACGTACACTCTCTCCCACCCACACACTCACACACGTACATATATCCATACACACACACACACACGTACACACACACGTACCCACACACGCACACACACACACACAAACACGCACACACGTACACACACACGTACCCACACACACACGAGCGTACACACGCGTACACTCTCTCCCACCCACACACTCACACACGTACCCACGCACAATGAATAAAATATGTCAAACTAAATGGATGTTGTGTGTGTGTGTGCGCGTGCAGATGTGCCACGTGCTGCAGTTCCTGTGTGACTGTCAGGTGCGCCATCGCATCGAGGCCGTGGTGGCCTTCTCCGACGACTTTGTGGCGTGTCTCCAGGACAACCAGCGCTTCCGCTACAACGAGGTGATGCTGGCGCTCAACATGTCGGCCGCGCTCACCGCCAAGAAGACCAAAGAGTTCAGGTCGCCCCCGCAGGAGCAGGTAGGAGTAGGAGACTCCGCCCCCTGGGTCCAGGAGCCCGACGGGAGACGTTAAATGTCTCTGTGCGTTTCTGCAGATCAACATGTTGCTGAACTTCAAAGACGAGAAGCAGGAGTGTCCCTGTCCAGAATACATCCGAGAGCAGCTGCTGGACTTCCACGAGGATCTGATGAGACACTGTGGTAAACACATCATACGAATGACATCATACAACGTCACATGACATTCTCCAGTCCATATCGGCTCCAGATTGTCTCATTATCCAGGCCGTATCTTTAGCGACCTTTGACCTCTGATTGATCGGCTCTCTCGCACGCACACAAACGAATGAAAGGCGCGCTGACGCGTCCCTCCCGTCAGGTATAGAGTTGGACGAGGAGCGCGGCCTGGACAGTGACGGGGACTTCACCATCCGAGGTCGCCTCCTGTCGCTGGTGGAGAAAGTGGCCTACCTGAAGAAGAAGATGGCCAACCTGCCCAAAGAGAGCAAAGACAGGAAGCCCAGTGCGTCCTCCATCTTATGGCTAGCCTTATTTTTTGTGGCGGATGTCTTAGACCTTCGAATAGAAAGGATTTCCTGTGTGTGTGTGTGCGCGTGTGCAGGCACGCTGCAGCAGCTGATTTCAGACACCATGGTGCGCTGGGCTCAGGAGTCGGTCATTGAGGATCCAGAGCTGGTCAGAGCCATGTTCGTCCTGCTGCACCGCCAGTACGACGGCATCGGAGGGCAGGTCGGTGTGCGTGTGGTCATTTTAGAATTTTAAGCCCCTTTCCGTTTAAGAGCCAAAGATGTCCAGATTTTAAGGTCTGTGGACATTATTCAATTCTTGCTTTTCTGTCCAGGCCAAAAATAAGAAGAAATAATATGTACAAAAAAATCACCAGTCCAACACCAGTGCAAAAATGTGCAAAAAGCCGCTGTTCACGTGCTTTTTGCGCAGGTGCGAGCTCTTCCAAAGACCTACACCATCAACTCGGTGTCCATCGAGGACACCATCAACCTGCTGGCCGCTCTGGGTCAGATCAGATCTCTGCTCAGCGTCCGCATGGGACGGGAGGAGGAGAAGCTCATGATCCGAGGACTCGGGTGAGGAATCCTCCCATTGCCGGCCCCCCGTTTTATTTCTTTCTTGCAAAGAAGTCCCTCCCTCCCACACTCACGACCTTTTAACTTCCGTTGCAGCGATATCATGAACAACAAAGTTTTCTACCAGCACCCCAACCTGATGAGAGCTCTGGGCATGCACGAGACCGTCATGGAGGTCATGGTCAACGTGCTCAGCGGAGGAGACTCCAAGGTATTATTATAATGATAATAATGATAACGATAATAATAATAATAATAGTAATAGTAATAGTAATAATGACAATGGCAATAGTAGTAGTAATAAAATAATAATGACAATGGCAATACTAGTAGTAGTAATAATAATAGTAATAATAATAATAATGATACTGAGGATAATAATAATAATAATAATAATAATAATAATAATAATAATAATAATAATAATAATACTGAGGATAAAAATAATAATAATAATAATAATGACAATAATGACAATAATAGTAGTAATAATAATAATAATAATAATAATAATAATAATAATAGTAGTAATAATAATAATGACAATAATAATAGTAGTAATAATAATAATAATAATAGTAATAATAATAATAACAATAATAGTAATAATAATAATAATGACAATAATAATAGTAATAATAATAATAATAATAATAATAATAATAATAATAATAATAATAATAATACACATTATTATTATAATGTTAATAATGATAATAATAATAATAATAAATGACAATGGCAATAGTAGTAGTAGTAATAATAATAATAATAATGACAATGATAATAATAATAATATGAATTCAATTAAGAATTAAAACTCTTTATGTGCCATGCGTTTCTGCAGGAAATCACTTTTCCTAAGATGGTGGCCAACTGCTGCAGGTTCCTCTGCTACTTCTGTCGGATCAGCCGCCAGAACCAGAAGGCCATGTTCGACCATCTCAGCTACCTGCTGGAGAACAGCAGCGTCGGCCTGGGTGAGCCAACTGTCAACTGGAGATTCTGTTTTTTTTTTTTTTTTAATCCAAAAAATCAGAGGATGCAGTGTGGAATAAATGATCGCGTCTCCTCAGCGTCTCCGTCCATGCGAGGCTCCACCCCTCTGGACGTGGCTGCAGCCTCGGTCATGGATAATAACGAGCTGGCTCTGGCTCTTAGGGAGCCCGACCTGGAGAAGGCGAGGAATAACATTTTTGGAAATACGTCAAGCTTTTTAAAATACAGTATCCTGGAAGAATTGGAAGGAAATATTTGATATGTGTGTAAGATGATTCTTTTTTTTGAATTCCTCAGGTGGTGCAGTACCTGGCCGGCTGCGGGCTGCAGAGCTGCGTGATGCTGCTGCGTAAAGGATACCCCGACATCGGCTGGAACCCCGTGGAGGGCGAACGCTACCTCGACTTCCTGCGCTTCGCCGTCTTCTGCAACGGTGAAAAAAAAAAAACACCTTAAATGCGCAAAATTAGATTTTTTCTTAATCCACATACTAGTTTACCTATTTTCAGCTTAAAAAAACATCAACTGTGGAATGTCATCATCTGTGCAGGTGAAAGCGTGGAGGAGAACGCCAACGTGGTGGTGCGGCTCCTGATTCGCCGGCCCGAGTGTTTCGGTCCGGCGTTGCGCGGCGAGGGCGGCGACGGCCTCCTGTCGGTGATGGAGGAGGCCATTAAAATCTCCGAGGACTCGTCCCGGGACGGTCCGTCTCCCACGTCTGAGAGCGGCAGAACTCTGTGAGGCGCATCGCCAAAGCGTGTATTTACACTTCTTGTTGTGCTTGATTTGTGGGTCTTCATGTGAATGTGTGTGTGTGTTTGTGTAGCAGTGACACGCTGGAGGAAGAGGAGGAGGAAGATGACACCATCCACATGGGGAACGCCATCATGACCTTCTACGCCGCTCTCATCGACCTGCTGGGTCGCTGTGCTCCAGAGATGCACGTGAGTGACCACGACACGCACGCACACGCGCACACAGACACGCACGCTAACCGGCCTTACTCCTCATCAGCTGATCCATGCTGGAAAAGGCGAAGCCATCCGGATCAGAGCCATTCTGAGGTCCCTCATTCCCATCGAGGACCTGGTGGGAGTCATCAGCATTCCCTTCTCCATGCCCAACCTGGCTAAAGGTCAAAATACACAACATACCCCTGCGCAGACACACGCTGGTGACCTTTGACCTAGCGCCTGATGTGTGTGTGTGTGTGTGCGCGCGTTCCCAGACGGGATGGTGGTGGAGCCCGACATGTCTGCCGGGTTCTGTCCGGACCATAAAGCAGCCATGGTTCTGTTCCTGGACCGGGTCTACGGCATCGAGGACCAGAACTTCCTGCTCCACCTGCTGGAGGTCGGATTCTTACCGGACCTGAGAGCAGCGGCCTCCTTGGACACCGTGAGTGTGACTGTTGGATTGAAAAACGTTCTTGTGATGAATTTAAGGCTGCGGCCGAGAATGTAGAATCCGAGCTGCGTTTTCCTCCGCCAGGCGGCCCTCAGCGCCACCGACATGGCCCTGGCCCTCAACAGGTACCTGTGCACGGCCGTGCTGCCGCTGCTCACCAAGTGCGCGCCGCTCTTCGCCGGCACGGAGCCCTTCGCCTCGCTCATCGACTCGCTGCTGCACACCGTGTACCGCCTGTCCAAAGGCTGCTGCCTCACCAAGGCCCAGCGGGACGCCATCGAGGAGTGTCTGCTGGCCGTGTGCGGGTACGAGTCCGCGCTGATAGGCTAGAAAAGGAAAGAATAGAACAGTATAGAAGAGAAAAAGGTAGAATAGAACAGGAAATAAGTGAGGCTCAGAGAAAAGAATTGAAAAGAATGGAACGAGTCAAAAAAGGACTTTCCCACCAATTAAAATAAGCTGAGATAGGACTTTACCGCATAGACTTTGCCGTATATTTTTGCATCAAGGCACATATTTCGAGGTAATAAAAATGTCACATATTGGCCGTGTGGTTGACGCGCAGGAAGCTGCGGCCCTCCATGATGCAGCATCTCCTGAGGCGGCTGGTGTTCGACGTGCCGCTGCTCAACGAACACACCAAGATGCCTCTGAAGGTGAGAGACGCCATTTTGACTTCTGCTGTTTGTGGGGTGTAAGGTTTGATGGACCTCCTCCTGTCCTCCTCCAGCTGCTGACCAATCACTACGAGCGTTGTTGGAAGTATTACTGTCTGGTGGGAGGCTGGGGAAACTTTGGAGCCGCGTCCGACGAAGAGCTTCATCTGTCCAGGAAACTGTTTTGGGGGATTTTTGACGCTCTGTCGTACAAGGTGAGGCCGGAGTTTATGCAGCATTTATATTGTCCGTCATCTAATACCTTTCTTATTTTTATTATTTATAAAAAAATATGATTTCATACTCCATTTATATTGCCTATCATCAATTGTTTTGGTTTATAAATTATAGAAATATATGAGTTTAGAAATCATTCATATTCTATCATCTAATTATCATGATTATTATGACTATTATTATTATTGTTATTATTATTGTTATTTTTATTATTATTATTATTATTGTTGTTGTTGTTATTATTATTATTATTATTATTATCATTATTATTATTATTATTATTATTATTATTATTATTATTATTATTATTATTAT
>JAFBJU010004859.1:480618-499315 GCA_016785305.1 Colistium nudipinnis | reverse complement strand
CTCAGAGAAAATAATTGAAAAGAATGGAACGAGTCAAAAAAGGACTTTCCCACCAATTAAAATAAGCTGAGATAGGACTTTACCGCATAGACTTTGCCGTATATTTTTGCATCAAGGCACATATTTCGAGGTAATAAAAATGTCACATATTGGCCGTGTGGTTGACGCGCAGGAAGCTGCGGCCCTCCATGATGCAGCATCTCCTGAGGCGGCTGGTGTTCGACGTGCCGCTGCTCAACGAACACACCAAGATGCCTCTGAAGGTGAGAGACGCCATTTTGACTTCTGCTGTTTGTGGGGTGTAAGGTTTGATGGACCTCCTCCTGTCCTCCTCCAGCTGCTGACCAATCACTACGAGCGTTGTTGGAAGTATTACTGTCTGGTGGGAGGCTGGGGAAACTTTGGAGCCGCGTCCGACGAAGAGCTTCATCTGTCCAGGAAACTGTTTTGGGGGATTTTTGACGCTCTGTCGTACAAGGTGAGGCCGGAGTTTATGCAGCATTTATATTGTCCGTCATCTAATACCTTTCTTATTTTTATTATTTATAAATAAATATGATTTCATACTCCATTTATATTGCCTATCATCAATTTTTTTGTTTATGAATTATAGAAATATATGAGTTTAGAAATCATTCATATTCTATCATCTAATTATCATGATTATTATGATTATTATGATTATTATGATTATTATGAGTATTATTATAATAATAATAATAATAATAATAATTATTATTATTATTATTATTATTATTATTGTAATTGTTATTATTATTATTATTATTATTATTATTATTATTATTATTATTATTATTAATAATAATAATATATATATATATACCATTTCTTGGTTAATAAAAACTGGACTGGACTGCCTGTTTTTTATTGTGCATATAATCTTTACGCACACTTGGGATTCTGATTGTCAAGTTCAATTATAAACGTTCCTTATTTTGCCCTATGGAAAGTTTGATTTATAAGAGTCTTTTTTTTTTTTTGAAGACGATGATGTCAGGAAGGATTTGATGTGAAGCCCGTTGTGTGTCTGTTGTCGTGCGTCTGTGATGCAGCGCTACGACCAGGAGCTCTTTAAGCTGGCGTTGCCGTGTCTGAGCGCCGTGGCCGGAGCTCTCCCTCCGGACTACATGGAGTCCAACTACATGGCCATGATGGAGAAACAGGCGTCCATGGACTCGGAGGGAAACTTCACTCCTCAGCCCGCCGACACCACAAAGTAATTTTTTAAACGCTTCCAAAAACGCACCAACAAATCCACACATTGAAAATGTTCAACAAAAACTTGTGTTTGGTGACGTCGTCAGCGTGACCGTCCCAGAGAAGCTGGATTATATCGTCAGCAGATACGCGGAACACAACCACGAGAAGTGGTGCATAGAAAAGGTCACACAACATCTCTTTTATATTGATACGTTATGTCTTCTATGTACAATCAAAAACATTCTGAGCCTCCATTTTGTTTTGACAGTTTTCTGCCGGCTGGTCGTTCGGGGAGCAGATTTGTGAAATGGCCAAGAGCCACTCGTCGCTGAAACCGTACAAAGGCCTCTCTGAGAAGGTAACGTCTGTCCAGCACACGTGTGCGTGTGTGTGTGTGTGTGTCTTTATGTCCAACAATGGTGTTTGCGTGCAGGACAAAGAGTCGTACAGCCGCTCGGTCAGAGACTCTCTGAAGACGATGCTGTCCTGGGGCTGGAGCATCGACAGGATCCGAGACGGAGACCCGGCCAGCCTCCACAACAAGTCCAGGCGGATCTCCCAGGCCAGCCAGGTACGCACACACACACACACACACACGCACACAGCAGCAGCCGCACCACAGACACACAAAACCTCTTTCTCCTCCGCAGTTGTCCTTTGAAGGATCTCCGGCCTTCAGCCCGAGACCCATCGACATGAGCAACGTTACCCTGTCCAGAGACATGCAGGTACACACTGTACACAACGGGTACACACGGCAGGCACAAAGATACAGATCTTGTAACGCAGTGTGTGTGTGTGTGTGTGTTCAGTCTATGGCGGAGCTGCTGGCCGAGAACTATCATAACATCTGGGCCAGGAAGAAGAAAACGGAGCTGGAAGCCAAAGGTGACACAACTGCACAACCTGAAGAAAAAAGAGGGTTGTCTACGAGTTTGCACATCCAAGGGCTAGCTTTGAAGTCTCTCTGTGCGTCGCGTGTCATCCTTGTGTGTGTCGTTGTTGTCGTCATGCCCAGGTGGAGGAAACCATCCCCTCCTGGTCCCTTACGATACGCTGACCGCCAAAGAAAAATCCAAGGACAGAGAAAAAGCTCAAGACATCCTGAAGTTCCTGCAGATCAACGGCTACACCGTGTCCAGGTGAGGACGCTAATGTGGGTGGACGAGCGGAGGGACGGGTGGACGTTGACCTGCGTCTTCTTTGCAGAGGAGTGAAGTCCCAGGAGCTGGACACTCCGGCCATAGAGAAGCGATTCGCCTACACCTTCCTGCAGCAGCTCGTCACCTACGTGGACCAGGCTCACACGCACATGATGGAGTTCGGTGGGAATCTCCATGACGACACAACAACAATGTAACCGGCTGTTTACCGGCCAGCATCCGGATGTTCTCAGAGGTTTTTCTCTTGTGTGCCTGTGTCTTCAGATCTGGGAACGAGGCTGCAGGGCGAGACGATTCCTCACGAACAGCAGATCAAGTTCTTCGGAAAGGTCAGCGACAAATATTGACTGTGTTTAGTTGCCATAATAATAATAATATTATATTTATAAATATGTATTACGTTTAACCCGCAGGTCGTCCTGCCACTGCTGGATCAGTACTTTAAAAACCATCGGCTCTACTTCCTGTCCACGGCCATTCATCCAATCAGCAGCGGAGGCCACGCCTCCAACAAGGAAAAGGAGATGGTGACCAGGTGAGTGACACCGGGACCCTGGGCCTCCAAACTTCATATGGTCTCTTATTGATTCTTCTGCTTCCTCCCTCCGCCTTCTCCCCATTCCACCCTTTCAGTCTTTTCTGCAAACTGGGAGTTCTTGTCAGACATAGGATATCCTTGTTTGGTAAGGATGGTTTATGCCTCATGCTGTTTGGTTTTCTGTGGCGAGTCCGGAACGTTCCATGTCGTGTCGTACGAGTGGCTTCACCGCAGCCGAGCTCCAATAACTCATTGGTCATGTGCACGACAATAAAAAAAGAAATAAACCTACTTGCCAAGACTAAAGATGGTCACAACTAGCCGTGTGGGTGTGTGTGCATGCAGGCACGGCATTGCGGGTGCCTTCTATCCTCTGCAGCTGTGTGCGTTGTGTGGTGCAGCTTGTTGTCTCCTCAAAGTAAAATGGTGTTCGTCATTTGAGCTAATAACATAGGCCATTTTGTGTTATCGATTATTAATATTGATCAGGCCATTAGAACGTTGCAGTGTTCTGGCCTTCATCTCAGTAGTCGGCTTGTCAACGTTTTTTAAAAGAACATCGTTTTTCTTTGAGTCTCCTGAGCTTTACACGTCAACACCTATGGGATGTCTTCTTTCCAATTTGCGGACAGATTATTTTGTCTTTAACCTCTAAGCGGAGTGTGCCTGTCATGGGATCCTCTCTGTTTCCAGGTAACAACGCCACATCCATCGTCAACTGTCTGCAGATTCTGGGACAAAGTCTGGACGCCAGGTAACCCCCCCCCAAAAAAGAGGTGCAAGGGACATGTCACAGACCCTCTGCTGGATTTCCGAAAACAAATAAATAAATGCGTCCACCCTGTGCGCATCAGGACGGTGATGAAGACGGGCCTGGAGTGTGTGAAGGCGGCGCTGCGCTCCTTCTTCGACAGTGCGGCGGAGGATCTGGAGAACACGCAGGAGAACCTGAAGCTGGGTCAGTTCACGCACAGCAGAGAGCAGCCGCGCGGCGTCACGCAAATCATCAACTACACCACCGTCGCGCTGCTGCCCGTCCTGTCCTCGCTGTTCGAACACATCGGGCAGAACGTGTTCGGAGAGGACCTCATCCGTGAGTGGATTTGACGTTTTGATTTAATGTTTCATCGTTTGAGTGAAAAGTATTTTTTTATTTTTTATTTTATTTTTTATATATTTGTTTTCATTCTGAAAAAAGGTCCGTTCCTATTTTTCATATTTTCTTTTTTTCCTGCAGTGGATGATGTCCAGGTGTCCTGCTGCAGAATCCTCAACAGCCTTTATTTCCTGGGAACCAACAAAAGCATCTACGTCGAAAGGTACGGCACACGCCTATGTTGAGACTCTAACGTACACAGATCTGCTGCTTCTTTATTTCCGTTGGACAAAATACAAAGAATATTTCACATGAAACGTCATTTTTTTTTAGCCGATAAGCCAATCAAATAACGATGGCCTGAGAGGATGGATATTGCGAGTGATGTTTATTTATAGGCGACAATTTCTTTCCTCCTCCTCCAGGCAGCGTCCAGCTTTAGGCAAGTGTCTGGCTGCCTTCTCTGCCGCCTTCCCCGTGGCCTTCCTGGAGCCTCACATCAACACCTTCAACAGCTTCTCCATCTACAACAGCAAAGGGACTAAAGACAGAGGAGGTAATGAAGAATGGGCTTTAAAAAAATATATAGATAAATCAGGGGAACCATCTCCACAGGAAAAACAACGATGTCACGGCTCAGTCCGATTGCCTTTTGCACTTTTCCCCCTTTTTCATGGTGTTGAAATAAAGCAACAAATATTTAGGATTTCGCAATGTCTGGTTAATGACGCTTTACGGCAGATTTCAGAAAAGCGCATTCCTCTCTTCAGCCTCAGGTCTCCCGGGACACGTTGGGGACGTTTGCGCTGTGATCCCCAACTTAGAAAAGTCTCTGGAGGAGATCATGGACCTGGCCGAGTCCGGCATGAGATACACTCAGATGCCTCATATCATGGAGGTAGGATATTTCAAAACAAAGTATATCATAAATGTCAAAAATTCCAATCGCATTCAATTCAAAAATAAATCAAATTGAAATGATTTTATATGGCGAAACAGAGAAAAAGAGAATAAAATCGAATAAAAATGTAAATCATAAAAATAGAAAAGTATCACAAAAATTAAATATTCACAGGCATTTACGCACTTTTTCTGTATCCAGGTGGATTTTTGTGTCTCCCGTGTATTTAGCGTGTTCCTTCTCCGTGTGCAGGTGGTGCTGCCCATGTTGTGCAGCTACATGTCTCACTGGTGGGAACACGGACCGGAGAACCACGCCGACACGGCCGACGGCTGCTGCACATCCGTGACCTCGGAGCACATGAACACGCTGCTGGGGAACATCCTGAAGATCATCTACAACAACCTGGGCATCGACGAGGGCGCCTGGATGAAGAGACTGGCCGGTAACCATGACGACGCAGCGTCTTCTACATGTTTGAGTTGACTTTCAAATCAAAGGGTCGTGTGATTTTTTTTAGGAGGCCAACGCAAGTTGTCGTTGGAGGATTTATTCGATTTCTCTGTTTTTTAACTCTCTCACCTCATCTCTGACCCCGCCCCCCAAAGTTTTCTCTCAGCCAATCATCAGTAAGGCCAAAGCCCAGCTGCTCAAGACGCACTTCCTGCCTCTGATGGAGAAACTGAAAAAAGTGAGTCTCCTCGTTTCTTTCTTCTTTTTTTAAAAAATAATGAGTCGTATGACGACACGTGACCTTTCCGTGTTCCCATGATTCCTTAACGTGTTGAGCAGAAAGCCGCCGTGGTGCTGATGGACGAGGAGCACAGCAAGGCCGAGGGGCGGGGCGAGATGTCGGAGGCGGAGCTTCTCATCATGGACCGGTTCACCGTGCTGGTCAGAGACCTGTACGCCTTCTACCCGCTCCTCATCCGATTCGTCGACTACAACAGGTACGACAAAAATAACAATCAACATTTATTTATATGGTTTTTATATATTCACGGATCACTATTTTTCATCGGAATGTCTTTTCTCCTCAGGGCCCGCTGGCTGAGAGAGTCCAACCCGGAGGCCGAGGAGCTGTTCCGCATGGTGGCCGAGGTTTTCATCTTCTGGGCCAAGTCTCACGTAAAGAAAACATCTGATGAATTAGATTAGACTGATAATCGGAGTTTTTATTTTATTCTTTCTGAATAACATTGAAACCTTGAGTGGAATCGAATGAGTTTAAACCGGAGTTTAAAGAAGGTGAGGGGGCGGAGTCTGGGCGCTGGAGGCGGGACATCATGTTTGTTTTTTTTCTTCTTTTTTTCATATTAGGAAAGTGAGGTGTAGAGTAAAAAAAAAAACACATGGAGTTTCCAGGTGTGAAGCAGATTCAGATTCGCAGTTTTATTTGATTTTCTGCAGAACTTTAAGAGGGAGGAGCAGAACTTTGTGGTCCAGAACGAAATCAACAACATGTCCTTCCTCATCTCCGACACCAAGTGTAAGATGTCCAAGGTAGGAACGCGTCGCACGCCGTGATTCCTTCGTGAGCCCACCTGAGTTTTCAGTACGGTTTAAAGCAGAGGTCTTCAACAGGAGGGCCGCAGACCCCTAAGGGTCCGCAGAGGGACCGCAGGGGGGTCGCCACATTTTTGCTTGATTAGAGGATATATTATATATTTATTCATTTTCCCAAATTTAAGTGAATCCAACATATTGATGTAGCTGTGTTTTTACCCGGCACTTATCCCAGTTTAAAATGAAAGAAAGATATTACAGTGTGTGTGTGTGTGTCCTCAGGGAATCGTCTCGGACCAGGAGAGGAAGAAGATGAAGAGGAAGGGCGACAGATACTCGATGCAGACGAGCCTGATCGTGGCGACGCTGAAGCGTCTGCTTCCTGTGGGCCTGAACATCTGTGCGCCCGGAGAGCAGGAACTCATCGCCCTGGCCAAGAACCGCTTCACGCAGGTCCGTCTCACTCCTGACTCCTCATTCCTAAATTGAAATCAAAAAGATAAAAATAATTGAAATTGTGTGCACAAAAAAACACAAAATAAAAATAACTGTGGAGTTAAATGACAAGGAATAAATATATTATTATTATTATTATTATTATTATTATTATTATTATTATTATCTGTCAACAGAAAGATACAGAGGACGAAGTGCGAGATATCGTCAGGAACAACCTCCATCTACAGGGAAAGGTGAGAAAAAAAACCCGGAGCTGGATCTTTGTGTGCGGAATGAATCCGGAGGTTTAAATTTTAAAAAGCTTGTGTCGGGTGTATACGGTTCAGCTGGAGGACCCGGCCATTCGCTGGCAGATGGCTCTGTACCGAGACCTCCCCAATCACTGCGAGGACACGTCCGACCCCGAGAGGACGGTGGACAGAGTCCTGGACATCGCGCACGTCCTCTTCCACCTCGACCAGGTGTGTGTGTGTGTGTGTCTTTGCGTGTCTGTGCGTGCGTGATGCTACTTCAGAGGCTGATTCCCTTTCACTTGGGATTTTTGTTCCCTTTGTCCACGCTAAATTGAGTGTGTGCGTGTGCGCGTGTGTGTGTTCAGGTGGAGCACCCTCAGCGCAGTAAGAAGGCCGTGTGGCACAAACTTCTGTCCAAACAGAGGAAGAGAGCGGTGGTGGCCTGCTTCAGGATGGCTCCGCTCTATAACCTGCCCAGGTCAGTCCCACACGCACACGCACACGCACACGCACACGCACACGCACACGCACACGCACACGCACACCAAGTCCTCCAAGACCAAGATAACATGACAAAACGCAGTTTAAGAATAAACTGCTTTTATTCCCGTAAATAGGATTTTGAGCAAAAGTACACCTAAATATATTGGATATATATATAATATAAATGAAAAAAAAAACGAAATGAATACTAATACATCTAAATTCTGGCTGCTTCCTCAGACATCGAGCCGTCAACCTGTTCCTGCAGGGCTACGAGAAGTCCTGGATCGAGGCGGAGGAGCATTACTTTGAGGACAAACTCATCGAGGACCTCGCTGTTGGTTCACGTCTCCGTAAATATAAATATATTCACAATCAATAATAATCGTAATGAAGCAGGAGTGTCTCTCTGCTCCTGTCAGAAACCAGGCGAGCAGGAGGCGTGCGAGGAAGAGGAGGCGATGAAGCACATCGACCCTCTGCATCAGCTCATCCAGCTCTTCAGCAGGACGGCCCTCACCGAGAAATGGTGCGTCCTCGCCCTCAGGCGCCGCCGCGCACACGTGTGCCTGTCACCCTCATGTGTGTGTGTGTGTGTGTGTTTCAGTAAACTGGACCAGGACAATCTCTACATGGCCTACGCCGGCATCATGGCCAAGGTACCCCACACTGACCCACACTGGGCCCGGAAAAAGGATTTCACGATAAAGTGATTTATTTATTTATTTTCCAGAGTTGCCACGACGAGGAAGACGAGGACGGAGAAGTGAAGAGTTTCGAAGTAGGTGATGCTCAGAGCAGTGGTGTGGGCGTGGTCTTCCCCGTGGGTCAACGGTGTTTTTCTTCTGTTCAGGAGAAGGAGATGGAGAAGCAGAAGCTGCTGTACCAGCAGGCGCGGCTCCACGACCGCGGCGCCGCAGAGATGGTGCTGCAGACCATCAGCGCCAGCAAAGGTGCGCTCGACGCGCGATGGATGGGCTTGAAGGCCCACAAGGCAAGACGGAAAAAGAAAAATCTCACTCTCTCTGTCTCTCGCCCATTGGCGCCAGGTGAGATGGGTCCCATGGTGGCGTCCACTCTGAAGCTGGGCATCGCTATTCTCAACGGAGGAAACTCCACCGTGCAGCAGGTGCGGATTTGTTATTAGTAATAATAATAAATTGGGAAGTTTTGCATTTCCTTTTTGTGGCTCCGAAATGGTAAAATATGAATATTCAAAGAATCATCCTCATATGGCCTGTTTTTCTTCCTCTAACAGAAAATGTTGGATTATCTGAAAGACAAGAAGGACGTGGGCTTTTTCCAGAGTCTGGCCGGACTCATGCAGTCGTGCAGGTAACTCTGCCGTCCATATAAAGGAGCCTTCGATAGAAAAATGATATTTCAAGCATAATGGATTTCATTGGATTGAATGAATCGGAGAATCAACTGTTTCAGTGTTCTGGACCTCAACGCCTTCGAGCGGCAGAACAAAGCTGAAGGTCTGGGCATGGTGACGGAGGAGGGATCAGGTGAGCCCCTTGAGGTCTTGATTTCTTTCACAGAAACGGAAACGTCGTCGTTCCAAAACGTGACCGAAAAAAGCAAAGAGGACCTTTGCGAATCGTTCAGGATAAAATCCACATTTTCTACACCAGGTACATTTAAACTTTGAAGTGATTTGATTATGATTTCATCATAACGATCATAATGATAATAATAATAACAAATAATAATAAATAATAATAATAATAATAATAATAATAATAATAATAATAATAATAATAATAATGATGGTGATGGTGATGATGATGATAATAACAATAATAATCATCATCATTAATAATAATAATAATAATAATAATAATAATAATAATAATAATAATAATAATAATAATAATAATAATAATAATAATAATAATAATAATAATAATAATAATAATAATAATAATAATAATAATAATAATAATAATAATAATAATAATAATAATAATAATAATAATAATAATAATAATAATAATAATAATAATAATAATAATAATAATAATAATAATAATAATAATAATAATAATAATAATAATAATAATAATAATAATAATAATAATAATAATAATAATAATAATAATAATAATAATAATAATAATAATAATAATAATAATAATAATAATAATAATAATAATAATAATAATAATAATAATAATAATAATAATAATAATAATAATAATAATAATAATAATAATAATAATAATAATAATAATAATAATAATAATAATAATAATAATAATAATAATAATAATAATAATAATAATAATAATAATAATAATAATAATAATAATAATAATAATAATAATAATAATAATAATAATAATAATAATAATAATAATAATAATAATAATAATAATAATAATAATAATAATAATAATAATAATAATAATAATAATAATAATAATAATAATAATAATAATGATGGTGATGGTGATGATGATGATAATAACAATAATAATCATCATCATCATCATAAAGATCATAATGATACTGATGATAATAATAATAAAAAATAATGATCATAATCATAATAAGAATAACAATAGTCTCAAAGGTTGTCATCATTCTTTCTTTTTATACCGTCATCGCTTTTTCACCCTTTTTTTTATTATTATTATTTAAATCCGGCACTGACGAAGTCCTGCTTTTCTAAAAACCGTGTGTGCTCATATTTGACCTGTTTCACCCAATGTTTGTTTTCCCTGTTTTGTACGAGGAATGAATAACTGAGGTGCTCTCATGGGAGCAGACGGTTGTTTTTTTCTGCTCCTCCTTACCCAAAGATAATTTTACACCTTCATTCCTATTTGCTATTCTGCCTGAGAAGGAAATATGCTTTTATGAATCCTCCATGAAACCCAGGTCACAGCGGGTCACGGATTTCGAGGGCGACGTCATTTATTCCACACGATGAATAATTCTTCTTCTTCTTCTCTCTGCTTTTACGGTTCCCTCCACCAACATTAAATACATACTTCATATATACATTTTTCTGATTCAGTTACTCATTTTCAGAGACATTAAAAGAGTTTTTGAAGCTCTTTTCTCTATTTGTAATCGTTTTCTTTCTTTCTTCCCCCTGTTTGACTCATTTTGGTTTTGTGCACTCTCCTCCCTTCCTCAGTCCTCACTAATGAGCGTGGTAATTATGCCTTCTGCCATTTTCTTGTGTGTTGGTTGTTTTCTCTCTTTCTCTCGCCCCTTCACTGCCGTTGTCGTGTCAGTTCTGTCCAGGTCCTGAGTGAAGCAACTAACCGTTCTCATCACTTCTTCTTCTTTATTTCTTTCTTTATTTTGTTTGTTTTTTATTTTCTTCTGGGCTAGAGACCAATCACAGCTCGCTCTCTGGTTGGATTTGTTGTTGGTCCTTGATTTTTATACATTTTCTAGTCCACCTCTGAGTTTTGATATAAAATGAGTTCTTTTTTTTTGGAGTAATACTAGAATTTAATAAGGAATTGTGTAATAATCATGATACGTTGATGAAAGAGTGAAGTGGAAGTGTAGAACCATCATCTCTAAAGTCCTCAGGATTTGCACATTTCCAAAACACGACTAATCTGCGTATTTCAGTACCCCCCCCCCACACACACACACACACCTCCATCCTTGACCCTCAGTGATGGAGATGGTTATTGTGTTGTTGTCTGTTGTGTAGTGTTCAGTCCCGTCCGTCTCTTGACTCGCCGCCTTAGGGCTGCAATGAAAAAAACAAATATATTTATATATAATGAATAAACTTACTGCAGGTAGACGTAGAGACCTTGAAGGTGTCGAACCTGCGGAGGTGTATCTCCACCTCCAGTCGCATCCATCTTTTTGTCAGCAGAACGTTTTATTACGTTACACCAAAATGAGCCCTAGATAAATGATATAAGCCTGTGATACACATTGCTAAATTTGGAGACAGTTTGCTCTATTCAAGTGATCTAATATGAGGATCCGCCGGATTTGTATTGGTCTCGAATGGTCATTAAGGATTGAGATCTAGGCGCAAAGGTTTAGGATGTAAAAGAAATTGCAGCCCTACGTTTCCCATCTGTGAGTGCAGGACGGTGTCCATGTCCCCTCATCTATGATTTGAATTTTCAGCTATAGTTCTGCTTTCATTTTTAACATAGAAAAGATAGAAAAGAATCTGTCTCGTCGTATTTGGAACATTCCCTTCTATAGAGATAAAAATAGAAAAATACAAACATGGTCTCCTTTCTTTTTCGACAGTGTGTCTCTCTTGTGGGGAACAAGCCTGAAAGTGCCTTTAATTACTGCCTCGTATTTTGGTGACTATTATTATATTACTCACAATGATTTATCAGGTGTGAGCGGCTTTTTTTTTAACCAGCAGCTCTTTGTTAAAGTGGCGCCAGAGCCTGGTCTGAGCCTCCTCTGACCTTTTTTTTTTTTTTTTTATGCTTTACAGATTTTTTTTAATTTCCCTAGATAAATGATATAAGCCTGTGATACACATTGCTAAATTTGGAGACAGTTTGCTCTATTCAAGTGATCTAATATGAGGATCCGCCGGATTTGTATTGGTCTCGAATGGTCATTAAGGATTGAGATCTAGGCGCAAAGGTTTAGGATGTAAAAGAAATTGCAGCCCTACGTTTCCCATCTGTGAGTGCAGGACGGTGTCCATGTCCCCTCATCTATGATTTGAATTTTCAGCTATAGTTCTGCTTTCATTTTTAACATAGAAAAGATAGAAAAGAATCTGTCTCGTCGTATTTGGAACATTCCCTTCTTTAGAGATAAAAATAGAAAAATACAAACATGGTCTCCTTTCTTTTTCGACAGTGTGTCTCTCTTGTGGGGAACAAGCCTGAAAGTGCCTTTAATTGCTGCCTCGTATTTTGGTGACTATTATTATATTACTCACAATGATTTATCAGGTGTGAGCGGCTTTTTTTAAACCAGCAGCTCTTTGTTAAAGTGGCGCCAGAGCCTGGTCTGAGCCTCCCCTGACCTTTTTTTTTTTTTTTTTATGCTTTACAGATTTTTTTTAATTTTTATGTGACGAATAATAAAAAAAAAAGTTTATGACGGTGGTGACTTGAGGTTGAGTTAAGTGCACTTTCTGTCTTGTTGGAGACCCGGTCCTGTCAACCCGTCCACTCTGTTTAATATTTCATCTTTTCCAGACGTATTTTGTGAGTGTTGATGTTGTTATCGTGTCTCCTCCTCTTCCTCCTCTGACCTTCTTCTCCTTTTTTTTTTTTTTTTTTTTGCATGGTTGAAAGCAGCATTTTAACTCAGTCAGCGCAGCCGCCCTCGACGTCCTCGAGGTTCCTTTCAATCTGCGCAGAAACACAACGGAAACACAAACCACAGAGCGTTTTTATACACACAAAACACAACAAAAACAGCCTGAGCGCAAAAAAAACAAAAATCTCCATCCAGTCCTGACTGTGAAATGCTGCCGTGTAAAGACCGGTCCACCAAAGTGCTGTGGCTGCCCACTGCTCCTGTGTGTGTGTGTGTGTGTGTCAGTCACAGACTGACAGAGGACACTTTGGACTTTATTCACATGAACTTCGTCTTTTTGAAATAGTGTCTTCACTCTCCGTCTCCTTTGTCTTTGTGTCTCTGTTTGTTGTTGTTCTGACTTTTTTTTTTTTTTTTTTCTGTGTTTGTGTGTCTGCTCTCATGAACGTGTGTGTTTGCACATGCTGGTGTTGTGTGCGTCTGTGCTTGTGCACATGTGTGTCTGCACGGGTGTCCTGCTGTGGACGTGTCTGTGTGTGTCCGTGTGTGCGTGTGTCTCTCTTCTCTCTGGCCAGGTGAGAAGGTCATGCAGGACGATGAGTTCACCTGTGACCTTTTCCGATTCCTGCAGCTGCTCTGCGAAGGACACAACTCAGGTGTGTGTGTGTGAGACAAAAGAAAAACTTGGTACATTTAGGAATTCAAGAAATGTATTTTTAGTTCAGCACGGTTTCATTTGAAGCCTTCGACATTTCAGACTTCCAGAACTACTTGAGGACACAAACGGGGAACAACACCACGGTGAACATCATCATCTCCACCGTGGACTACCTCCTCAGAGTCCAGGTGTGTTCCTGACGATTCCTCTCTGAACATCTGAGATCAGCGCCTCTGAACCATCGTGGTAATAATGTATCAATCCTCTCTGCCTCTGCGTCTCCTCGTCTTCTCCTCCAGGAGTCCATCAGTGACTTCTACTGGTATTACTCCGGAAAGGAAGTCATTGACGAGCAGGGCCAGAGGAACTTCTCCAAGGCCATAAACGTGGCCAAGCAGGTCTTCAACACGCTGACCGAGTACATCCAGGTGGAGATCCCACACACGCTTCAGATATTTGGATCAAATAACACACCACGTACAGATCTTGAGTCAATCTCGGCTGATCAGCTGTGACGTGATGTTGTGCTCCAGGGTCCGTGCACCGGGAACCAGCAGAGCCTGGCCCACAGTCGTCTGTGGGACGCGGTGGTCGGCTTCCTCCACGTCTTCGCTCACATGCAGATGAAACTGTCTCAGGTGAGCTGACGTCACAAAGCGCCTGCGTAGATTTTCCTCCTGAGAGATTCAGGATCAACGGAGGTACCTTTCCTTCTCCTCAGGACTCCAGTCAGATCGAGCTGCTGAAGGAGCTGATGGACCTGCAGAAGGACATGGTGGTGATGCTGCTGTCCATGCTGGAGGGTGAGTTGCTTTTCAGGATCTTCATCAAAGGGCTGCACAGATGATCACAGCTTTTCCATTTTTCAGGTAATGTGGTGAACGGGACGATCGGGAAGCAGATGGTGGACATGTTGGTGGAATCCTCCAACAACGTGGAGATGATCCTCAAGTTCTTCGACATGTTCCTCAAACTGAAAGATCTGACCTCCTCAGACGCCTTCAAGGAGTACGACCCGGACGGAAAAGGCGAGGACCTCCAACCGTGACATTATTATTATTTGGCATTTAAGGATATTCTGAGTTGATGAGTTCAATATCAAAACATCTATTACACCCACATCCATTTCCAATGTATGAAATATACAAGTATAAACAACATTTCCAAAAGAAAGCCTGACACCAGCGGACGATGTTGGATTCCGTCCACAGGCGTCATCTCCAAGCGGGATTTCCACAAAGCCATGGAGAGCCACAAACACTACACGCAGTCGGAGACGGAGTTCCTGCTCTCCTGCGCCGAGACCGACGAGAACGAGCTGCTGGACTACGAGGAGTTCGTGGAGCGCTTTCACGAGCCGGCCAAGGTGAGTCCAGTGCAGATGTTGACAGATGTTTCAACAGGTCCAACAGCAGCGGCCTGAAAGTCCAGGACCATCCCAACCTCTTATTAAAATCGGATTTTACAGAATTTGCTTCGCCTTCTGGCCGGTGGTTTTTAGGTACAGAAGCTTATTTTTCCTATTCTTGACCAAATTTCCATTTTTATTGGTTTGAATAAAGGAGTTGGGAATATTTTCTTTTATTTATCAGTAGAGCTTTTTTTTTTTTTTTTTAGCTGATTTTTAAAAATAAAAATGAATGTTAAACACGCATGGAAAGTTAATGATTTGAATAATAAGAAATACAGAATTAATAATAATAATAATAATAATAAATACATGAATAATAATAATAATAGTAATAAATACAGAATTAATAATAATAATAAATTCAGAATTAATAGTGCAGATGTTGACAGATGTTTCAACAGGTCCAACAGCAGCGGCCTGAAAGTCCAGGACCATCCAACCTCTTATTAAAATCGGATTTGACGGTGGTTTTTAGGTACAGAAGCTTATTTTTCCTATTCTTGGCCAAATTTCCATTTTTATTGGTTTGAATAAAGGAGTTATATTATATATTTTCTTTAAATTAATCAGTAGAGCTTTTTTTTTTCTTTTTTTTTTTGCTGATTTTTAAAAATAAAAATGAATGTTGAACACGCATGGAAAGTTAATGATTTGAATAATAATAATAATAATAATAATAATAATAATAATAAATACATTAAGAATAATAATGATAATAATAATAATAAATACATAATTAATAATAATAAATACAGAATTAATAATAATAATAAATACGGAATTAATAATAATAATAATAATAATGATAATAATGCTTAATAATAATACGAATAATAAAATTTCTCTGCCTGTGATTTCAGGACATTGGCTTCAACGTGGCCGTGCTGCTGACCAACCTGTCGGAGCACATGCCGCACGACACGCGGCTGCAGACCTTCCTGGAGCTGGCCGACAGCGTGCTCAACTACTTCCAGCCCTACCTGGGCCGCATCGAGATCATGGGCAGCGCCAAGCGCATCGAGCGCGTCTACTTCGAGATCAGCGAGTCCAGCCGCACGCAGTGGGAGAAACCGCAGGTGAAGAGACCGCGCCGAGGATTTTCGCACGTGGGCAGATCGTTCTTTTATCTCTTTTCCGAAACTCGGGACTTTCTCATTCTGTTTCTTTTCTCTCAGGTCAAAGAGTCCAAGCGTCAGTTCATCTTCGACGTGGTGAACGAGGGAGGCGAGAAGGAGAAGATGGAGCTGTTTGTGAACTTCTGCGAGGACACCATCTTCGAGATGCAGCTGGCCGCTCAGATGTCGGACGCCGGCGAGCGCTCGGCGGCCAAGGAGGAGAGCGAGCGGGAGAAACCGGAGGAGGAGAACCACGACATGGGATTCTTCTCCGTCACCACCGTCTGCATGGCCCTGCTGGCACTGAGACACAACGTCATGCTCCTCATCAAGGTCAACACGCACTCCTTGGTCTTCTCATCTCCAAAATAAATTCCAAAAATAAATCTGTGATGATCTGCCGCTGTGTTCAGGTGCTGTCCATGAAGAGCCTGAAGAAGCAGATGAAGAAGATGAAGAGCATGACGGTGAAGGACATGGTGACCACGCTGGTTTCCATCTACTGGTCCGTGCTGCTGGGCTTTCTCCACGTGGCCTTCAGCGTGACCCGAGGGTTCTGCAGAATCTTCTACAACACCTTCATGGGCGGAAACCTGGTGGAGGGCGCCAAGACCATCAAGGTGGTTCCGCTTCCTTCTTGAAAAAGAAAAACGACATAATTAGATAATAATAACACATTTAATTTTTTATTTATACACACTTCACGTCATATTAAGTGAAGAGACAATTAAACAGAAAGATACAAATATTAAAGTGAATTAAAAATGACTTTGTCTCCGTCCTCAGGTGTCGGAGCTGCTGGCCAACATGCCCGACCCCACGCAGGACGAGGTGCGGGGGGACGGTGGCGAGGATCGGGAAAAGAGGGCGTCGCCCAAAGAGGACCTGGCCGACTTGGCGGTGAACCCCAATGAGACGGAGCTGCTGTCGGACATCTTCGGTCTGGACCTGAGACGCGAGGGCGGCCAGTACAAGCTCACGCCGCACAACCCCAACGCCTCCCTGACCGAGCTGCTCAACTCCCCCGTCTCCTCGGCCACGCCCCCGACTCCGCCCACTGCCGCCGCCGCCGCCCCCCCGCCCGAGCTCAGACGTAGGCGTCAGGTGAGGAAGCGTCCGGGCCTCGCTAAAACCACTTATCTTTTAAGTTGTGTTGTTTTACGTTCATCTCACTGTGTTGGTCTGCTGGTGTTTTTCAGTCCAAGGGTTCGAGCTCAGAGGAACAGGAAGTGACATCACAGAGCGAGCGTGAACCAGAGAAAACAGCCTCAGAGTACGTCAACCTAGGATTTTATAAATAAAGAATTATAAAACTTCAAGTATAAAAATATCAGTCATCATCAACAATTCCTCTCTGGGACTTTTAGCATTCCAACCACATTTATCTTTCATAAAATCATGTAGTATAAGAATGTTTCATTCAAATCAAAAAAATAAAAATATTGAAAGAAAAATTGACAAAAGTACGTCTGTGTGCTGTGGTTTCAGGCCGAGACGCGCGGAGGAACCAGAGAAACAACAGAAGAACGAGCAGATGAAGCCCAAAGTGAGAAGACATCACACGTCCAGGTCTGATGAACCAGATCTGCAGGAGTCTGCCTTCCTGAAGAAGATCATCGCCTACCAGAGGAAACTGCTGGTACACGCTTCTCCTCCGTGCTTTAAAGCCAGTTTATTATTATTTGAATGAATGTTATTGTGAGACTCCTCTTTCTGTTTCCCTGCAGAACTACTTTGCCAGAAACTTCTACAACATGAGGATGTTGGCGCTGTTTGTGGCCTTTGCCATCAACTTCATCCTCTTATTCTATAAGGTAACGGAGGAGAAGGAGGAGGAGGAGACCAAACACGGAGCTAAAAGAGACAAACTCCTCCATTCCGATTCGTCTTGAAAAAATCCAGAGCTCAGTTCATGTTTTATTTAATTTGTGCCATTCAGCTAATGAAGCTGTTCCTCTTCAAATCATTTGCAAATATAATAATGCACAGGGGTAAAAATCTAATCTGGAAAAACGTTTTATAGAAATATAACTGGCTTGCTGTACAGGTGGGGGAGGGGCTTATTCGATTCAAACAAATTCATCGTTTTTTTCCTCTTTTAACTCTGTCCCCAGGTGTCCACTTCCTCCTCCGTGGTGGAGGAGAGGGAGGTGACGTACACCGGCGGCCAATCAGAGAGCAGCGTTCAGTGGAGCCAGCTGGGCGGCGACACGGCGGCCGAGGCCAGGGACGAGGTGACGGAGGCGGAGGGGGCGGAGCCTCAGAAACCCGTCACGGTGCGCTTCGTGCTGGAGGAGAGCAGCGGGTACATGGAGCCCACGCTACGCATCCTGGCCGTGCTGCACACCGTCATCTCCTTCTTCTGCATCATCGGATACTACTGTCTGAAGGCAGGACACGCCCTCTATATATATTATATATTTAATATTATAAATGATTGAATAATATGATCTGTTCTATTCTGCAACGTGTGACCTTTCTGTGGCAGGTCCCTCTGGTGATCTTTAAGCGCGAGAAGGAAGTGGCGAGGAAGCTGGAGTTCGACGGCCTCTACATCACGGAGCAGCCGAGTGAGGACGACATCAAGGGCCAGTGGGACCGGCTGGTCATCAACACGCAGTGAGTACACGCCTCGCACATGCGTGTGCATGAGCTGATGAAGAGGTGACTAACGAGTCTTTTTT
>JAFBJU010004859.1:276618-478319 GCA_016785305.1 Colistium nudipinnis | reverse complement strand
AAAAATAAAGTGAAAAAAGTGAAATCTTCCTAGTTTTTGGAGACCTTTTTGTCTTCCGAAAATGGGAAAAAAACGCCTTACTATATAGCCTTACCTTCGGCCCAAAAAGTCCAAATTTTCAAACATGTCGAAAACACTCGAAACTCGCACAACATCATCGGCAGGGCTTAAAAATAGGCTAGGTGCAAAAATAAAGTGAAAAAAGTGAAATCTTCCTAGTTTTTGGGGACTTTTTTGTTGTACAAAAATGGGAAAAAAAACGCCTTACCTTCGGCACTAAAAGTCCAAATTTTCAAACATGTCGAAAACACTCGAAACTCGCACAGCAGCATCGGCAGGGCTTAAAAATAGGGTAGGTGCAAAAATAAAGTGAAAAAAAAATGAAAACGTCATAGTATAGCATGTCGTAAAAAAATATATATTTGACAAAAAAACATATGTCGGCCAAAAATGTCAAAAACGTAAAAAATGACAAAAACACTTGAAACATGCACGGGAACGTCAGCAATGTGAAAACAATATATAGTAGAGGTGGGAAAAAATGAAAAACTGCACACAATAGCATGTAGTCAATACAGTACAAAAACATTAGTAAAAATCCACGTTGATGAACACATGCACATAAGGAGAGAGTGTGAAGGCGTGTGTTATCCTGTATGCTGAGCTACACAAATGCACATGCAGATGTACACACTGGTGGAATTGAAACGGGAGTCTAGACTTGATACCAGCCAAATTCAATCATCGCAATAAAGTAAAAGTGAATTCTCTACTCTTCTCCGCTCTCTGAAGTAACGTCACGGGGAAGCCAACTGACGTAAGCGTGTTAATTGGCCATGTTAGCTGGCTCGGTAACGCTCCTATAGTAATTATTTCACCAATGCTGCACACGTTAACTCTCGTTAGCTGGTTGCTAACGTTCATGCCAAGGCAGCGTTAGCTTCAATTGGTCAGAGTGAGGGTACGAGCGTGTTTGTTTGTGTTGTTACCTCTCTAACATGTTGGATGAATCTTCCTCCTCCGAGCCTCGGCCGTCTGTGTTTAGAGGGACGAGAAATGTTTCCATACAGCGACTTGATGTGTTTCTGCGGGCTTAACGTTTGGAGTGCTTTCACCCCCTCTTCGTCCATCACGTTCACACACATACGGCACACCCACGCACTCTCACGCGCCGACTGACTGATTGATTGATTGACGGACTGACACACCAACCGGAGGAGGTGTCACGTTCCCTGCCCTCGAGCCGTCTGGGACCGGTCATGAAAAAGCTGATATCACAGCAACGCAATGACGGAAAAATTAAGTGGCATTCAAACCATTTGAAGTTTTCATACCGTGGTAAAAACCTTGACTTAAATTAATTTAACTCAATAATTAAGTTATTTAGTAAGTTTGCCGTTTTAGGTGGTCGTCTTCAGATGGTATCTATCAGAACCCATCCAGACTGATTCAATAAATACCGTCGGACCATGTACAGTTTTTGAAGTTTAACAATATTAGCTCGGTAATATAGATACTTAAAATGTTGACAGAATGTAATTGGAAGTTTCCAACATTTTACTCTGTATTTCCTATTTCAGAGATGTAAAAGGAAAACAACGATGAAAGTGAACCGAGATCTGGAAGTTTTATTTTTTTTTCAGTGTACTGCAAAAACACAATTGACAATCACATTTTATAACACAAATTTAGTGGCTTAGAAATGACATCGTAGAGCTGGAATAGAGACCGTCAAAATGCATGTCATCACACTGTCAACCCATTTTTTCTGCTTGACATTATCCAACCAATTAACATTGTGGGAACCAGTGGTTCTACAGGCAGCTGGTAGAAACTTACAATATTAACTCCCACATGTACTTGACTCAGGATCATCCTGAGGTATCAACAGACATTTGCAAATTTAAAATCTATAATAAAAGGACAATTTACATGGCTAAATCATGTGCAATGTGGGTAGGTAGACCTGCTGAGCCATGGTAACCCACATAGCGCAGTGCAGTTTGGTTAGCTGAAAGTCCGAAATCAAACAGCAATGAAACAAATCAAGACTCAACAAGAATCATGTTCCCACTTTGTTGCAAATACAAGAGGGACATTTCAAGAACTGCATGCACATGAACTTATTTAATTCATTTTACATAGTCAAACTAATCCCTGCAGAGTGATAGGACAACGCACACATTATTACTTTATATAAGTTATGGCCACCTCAGTCCTGACTTAGAGCAACAAACCTGTGTTCAGTTATCAGGTAGGTTTTCTTTGATATGGTAAAACCATTGTATCCAGTATATCGATTTGATTGACATAACACTGTCCTAATATTTTCAAAAAAGGCTTAAGTATCTAAGAGTAGATTTTGTGATTATTTTTTGTAGTATTCCAGGTTTTATACATAGCAAGCAGTAAATTCATACTTCCTATTGCTATGTATCTAATGGCATGGATTTACAGCATAAGATTATTGTGAACACCCATGCCTCTGCCTCTGGGTTTGTGCAGACTCAAAGACAAATCTGGGTCACCTAAAATGCACTGTACAGCAGAGTCGGGAAACTGCAGTGTAGCTTAAAAACCCACCATCCCTGACCTAAAAAAATTTCAAGGCAGTAGTTTTAAACCTTTAGAAGAAACTAGATAAACAGATACAGGAGTTTTGTATCCGTACATTGATAGAAGTGATGATGATGATGATGATGAGAAAATAAAAGGCATTAATCCAAAGTGACACTGCTACCCACCCTTCAGTCTTTGGCATCAGGCACAGGATGTGTGAATAGTACCTGCAGGTGTTTACTCGGCCAGCAGGGCAGCCAGTAGTGAAGGGTAGTTTGGTGTCCCCATGCCTGTAACGGGGTCCCACAATGGTGCAGCACAGAAACCTTTCCCCTGAACCTGCTCATCCAGGCATCCCAGGTGACAGCCTTCAGTCACCTGCGGATTAAAAAAAAGCATAGCATGTAAGGAGCAGAGAACAACCACAAAGCATGCTTCAAGATGGTTCCCATCAACCCAATAAGCCTGACTCTCTCTCGTACTTTACTGCATTGATAATTTGACTTACATCAAATAGGGCCGGTCCTTTGAGTTTGTAGAGGCGAGGGTTGAGGAAGCCCAGGGCAGGCAGGCCCTTTAGCAGCCGATGATCATTGATGAGAGACAGCATGCCTCCGACCACAGGGGTCGATGCCTGAAGAGGCCATCAACAGATCAGATGAGCTTAGGGAACAGTTTGGATTCGGCATTTGAACCCATTTAACCACATTTTGTTCATTAAGGTTTGTAAGCGTGATGTACTTTACCGAGGTCCCAGACACCCAGGGAACAGGCACTCTGTTGATGACCACCCAGTAATTATCAGAGAGGGCAGCCATGTCTGGATAGGCCCTGCCACTGGTATTGAAGTATGTCCGAGGAGGAAGAGTTGCTGCGACATCTTTCAAATACCGCTCCACTGCATTGACCTGTGGGAACCAAAACACACAACATCAATAACAATGTCTGCAACAACGGTGAGTCATGAAAGGAGCTGAAGATCTAATCATATCATTACCTGGTAGTCAGGCATTTTGAAGAAGTTGCTAAATCCTCCTCCACTGATGTAATCTGTGACTTCATATGTGACTTTAAATGGGTTCTTGAATGAGGTTCCTCCCACTGTAGTAACATATGGGCTGAAAACAAATAAAAAGAGACATACACTGTTTGATTGTTTTTCCATGACGTGATTTTTTACTTTCTATATTTGAAATGTGTCTTTACTTTAAAGACACTTAAAAGAAGAATACTTAGAATCAACGATTTACCTTGAGGCTGGGAAACTGGGCCTGAAGGAGTTGAGCTCTTTACCCAAATGTCTACAGCCTGCACCACTGTCACCTGAACATGAAAACAAAATCAGGAGGAATTTTAAACCGATGTGACAGGCAAACGTGCAGGACATCTTATTGACACCAGGGTTCCTGTAAGTTTGTGAGTTACGGACAAAAATAAATTGTTTTTCAGATGCCACCATGGGTGTTGGATAAGATGTGATAGTAATACCAGGACAGTAAGACTGAAACACGTCATCAGAGACGGAGGCCGTCCCTTGTTCCATTCCAAAAGGTTTCAGTGTACAGTTCCCTTATATTGTGGCATTGTGTCCAGTTCCCTTGAGAACAGGAATGAGGAACTATTGACCAGAAACAAGTCAGGGGCCAAAGACACGGCAAGACAAAATGTCGCACCAAAATGCGACCGTCAAATAGTGTTGGAGGAACAGAGGTGAAGTGTTGTTTGTGACTGTTCTAAAACATTCTGTCTGTGCAAGGCGCTCCCCCTCCCGCCCACGTCACTGACCAGAAGCAAAGAGCAAAGAGATCCCCCTGACGCCAGCCTTCATAAACTCTGTGTTTATGCGCGTCATGTAGGCAGCAGACAGGCTGTCTTCATCATCGCCGTAGCTGATTGTGTGAACCCAGGGCAGGTCAGACATGTTGCTGAGCAGAACCATCCACTGGAGGAAAGGCTCCTGGGACTCATGACGGCCTGGGGGAAGAAGAGTAAGTAAGTGTGTGTGTTTGTGTGTGCAATTTTTTGTCCATCACTCTGATAAGTGTACTTGTATTGTAGACCGTCATCTAATTTAATAAACCAACTTATAGTTTACCGTAATGTCCATTTTTTGGGGCACACATATGCATACAGACCACACACACACCCATATAAAGCTTCTTTATCTCTTGACAAACCTGGATTTGTGAAGACCCAGGTGGAGATGTTTGCCCCTGTGCTCATGATGTATTCAATATCCAGACTGGCCTCAATACCAGCCTTTCCTCCTCCCTGTGTGCCTACGACTCGATCCACCTGAGACAGATGCTGGAAGCTCCCACCAAACATGCTCATGAACTCGGCCAGGTCTGCCGGGTGGTAATACTGCTCCAAGAACTAACAGAGAAAACAGGAAGCCAAGTTGTAGCCAACGCTTACAACGCCAAGTTGTAGCCAGCGCTTACATATCTTACAGCAACAATAAGCATTTGAATAATAAGAGCAGGTCACACCTGGGCTACAGCCTGGCTGTTGTTCCGAGCTGTTCCCACATCAGCTGCTGTGAGGTTATAGCGGGCCCTCAAGATGGCTGGCGTAACTCCCAGGTGCACCCCTTCTTTAGAATGCTTGTGCTCTTTATTTAGGTCTTGCCCTTTGGGAGGGAGGCGATGAAGTCCTCCGACTGTGAGAAGGGAGAAAACAATCTGTACTTAACTAAACCTAGACCTCAATCCGATCATATCATGATCTAAATATACAGACATTCGAGATGCCAAACATTGTTGGAAATTATGCCGACCAAAGTCAAGGTGCTGGTGAATATCATCATGGACGGAGTACGGAGCGGAAGACCTCACGAGAGATTGTCCTTCTCTGACGTAACGGTGGAACCTGCTTCCTGGAAGCAACATCTCTGCAACCCTTAATACACAGACCAAAAGAAAAATCACAATCCACTCTTTTCTTTAACATAATACACATGTGTAAGAATTCAATAAGATGGCAGTGATTCTTCTTGGAATTGCAAAAGCCTGCGGTTTAAACTTAGTTTAATAACGATCGTCAACCTCGAAAGAGGAACTGCTGCACATGAGCGGCCTTTGCATGATTTCCACACAGCGGCTGCCGAAGCAGATAAAGTACCTTACTGTGTCAAAAGCAAGTATGAACGTTCTGTTCGGTAAGCAGAAAAGATGTTGGCAAAACAAAAACGCTTACCCTGCAGTCATCGTGCACTGCAAAAAATCCTGAGTATGAACAGTCAGGCAGTTTGTTATACCATGACTGTGGAGCCAGTGTCGCACGACTTTGTGGGTCACTTCAGATGGACGCACGAGGTGGGCTACTTCCTCCAGGGTGAGGTGTTTACCTGTATGGGGAAAAAGCAGGCGTCTGTCACTTCCGTCTGTAGTATAGACAATAAGTGAAAGTAGAGCGAAGGCTGTTGGTCTTATCAGCCAATGCTGTATTTTAATGGTCACAGCAGTGCAGTTAAGTTAATGCTGTGTGTGTGTGTGTGTGTGTGTGTGTGTGTGTATATATTTATATTATATTATATTTTGTAGAGATGCCTACGGCCGCCTTACCATATTGAGCCGAGTCAGGTTCTGACACCAGTCTGAGTTTCTCCTCCAGCAGGTTAACGTTCTGCTGCTTCAGGGCAAAGGTCAGCTCCAGCTCCTCCGAAGGATCCACGCGGCCGACGCGAGTCCAGTCTTCTGGTACCCTGAAGAAAGAAGACAAAAACGCGACCACTCAGACAGCTGTCATGTTGCCCAGCAGTGTTACAGTGTTGGCTTTTTTTCTGCACCGCTTGTGATTATATATACTGTACGTACTCACCAAGCTGTTGCATGTACAGAAGATCATTACATTGTTTTGATTGTACGGTTCCCACGAAAACCTCTATGCAAACTTTTCAAACATCATATTAACTTCCTCAAACATTGGTTCCCAAACACGCCAACATTTGTAACATTCAAGGAAGCATAATATTAACAATGTTTTTGGGGGTTTTTTTTAAAGGGCAAAACAACCTCCAATTAAGTCCTAGAAACTAAAACTATCTCCTTTCACTTCCCCGCTCCGTCCATACGCATCTATAATCACACTTGTGGTCCGTCAACACAGACGCCATGTTTCCATAATCCAAGTCAGGTAGAGATATGAAGAAGATAAGGAAATAGCTTTTAAGAATGAGTTTTCGCTCACAGGACATCTTGGTCGTACTCCAGATATCCGCTCCACGCCAACGAGCTGAACAACAGGGGGACGGCCAGGGTCAGTCTGTTCAGGAGGAAAAAGCGAAAAACAGAAACGCAATCATGTAGCTGGAAACTGTAAAGGCGCAACACTTTGTTGTTGTGTTGTTTTCTGAGTCATGTGACAACAAAGTAACCGTGTGCGGATCGGATTACACGCTTTGCTTACACAATGACAGATGATAATACTAAACGCGGCGGTTATGCCGTGCGATACAAAAAAAAAGAGAGACACGTTGTGGTGTCGTTGCCAACAAGCAGCCTGTGTGTTGTTGTGTGAACACTTGCCCCTGGCGTGTTAGCAGCAGCAGCAGCTACTGATCTAGGTCACCCCAAAGGGTGAAAACATCAACACAACGTGCGCGACGTTATAGGATGAGATAGAGGATAAGTAGAAACACTCCGATCGGGGTGCGCCCCCCCTATGTGCGTCCAAAAGAAATTAAAACAAAGACAGTACGTATTGAAGATCACTTACAGCGCGTGCATCGTGTCCTCTGCCGACACTGGGAACTCAGCTGGTGGACGCAGCGGTCACGTGACACGTTGTCACGTGATCGGTGACAAAGAGAGAGAGAAAAAAAAGTATCGCTGTTTCCCCAAATGTCTTTATTTCATCACATTTTCTCTTTTTTTTTTCCTGTGCGACATGCAAGAAATTTCCCAGTCCGGTCAAAATGATTTTCCTATGTGGACGCGTCTTAATCACAAGTTAAAAAGGCTGTGTATCCGCACAGATAATCGAGTCTCTCTGAATGTGTAATACACACCAGTTAACCATATCTAAGAATTAAACAATGTTTATTAAAGGAATAGTTACAACCAGCTCGTGTTGCTAAAACATTTAACAACATAATCTCGAGTTTCAATATTTAAAAGAAACATTCATTCATCCATTTCTTCTCTGTTCCAATGGTTTGACATGCAATTGAGTTTAGAGGATAGCTAAGTGTCCAATCAGTTGGTGTCTGAGAAGTAAAAATCCTCTTCTCCACTGTCAGAATGCGCTGCATTATTTCCTGGGAACATCTCCCAAACGACAAAGTTGTCATTTTCTAGTGAACAAGGAAAAAGAAAGGGATTATGTAAGAGCATTGTAACAGCGGAAAGGTAATAACAACTGCTTTCGATGAAATCCTTTGAAATGGTTCATAGTAATAACCCCACAAACACACCAGCACGACACACTTGCGGTTGGTATGCTGTAATACATGTCTACCATTGTTGATTACGTTGCAGGACACAGTGGTTAAGACATTGCACGTACAGCTATGAAACCTACCTGCATTAACGCACCTTCTCATCGTCCGCTTCACTGATGGCGTGGGCGTAAAAGTCTAGAAGAAAAACGGAACAAATGACTTAATCCACGATAAAACAACAATCCACATTCTTCCCCGCAACAATACATTCACCCAGGAACCCATAAGTATGATTACCTTTGAAGGTTGAGCCTGCTTGCAGACGTTGAACTGTTTCTTTTTCATCCTCTTCTGGAGCTGATAGACGTACTTATCGTCGCTGTCCCTTTAAAATCCGGAAAAGCGGCAAGTTAGCCATTGCACGGTCGTGATCCGACAGGTGGGATCGCGGCATTAAACATCTTTCACCTGTCTGGACAGTCCATCATGCCGGGGGTGATATGCAGACACTGAGGGGTCTTCACTTCGGGGTAAACCCTCGACATGGGCGTCTGGGGCTCGAAGTCCGTCATCGAGAACTCATGGTCTTCACTCATGCACATGGAGGGGATCTGGATGTCAAGATAGACGACAGATAGCATTATGTCGTCTCATAATCATTAAGACAGACTTTTCCCATGACATTAACTTCTTTTTTTGCAAAATATAAAAGAGCAAAGAAAAAAACCTCAAAGCGTTTATTCTGCATTTGTGCAGAGCTGAAAACGTCATCCACGTCCTCTCTGGGCATGGTCTCCAGGAACTGACGCAACTGCTGCTTTCTCTTCAAGGTTCCCACCCGCGCAGAAATAACAGGGAGATCTGTAACTATACAAAAATCGGTAGTTTGTCCAATGTTTGCGTGTCCTGGCTTTTCCAAAAGTCACTCACTTTAGTCAGACAACACCTTCCTGCCCATTCACAGCATCAAACGATATAATATTTAAATATATTTATTCATTAGTTAATCGTAGCAAAGTTAAAAGGCCAAACTTTTCCAGCCTCTTCATTCTAAGGATTTAGTATGTTCTTTTGTGCTCATGTGTTAATACACTACATCCTCAGCTTCATTGAACGGACTGTAAAACATGTATAAAAAAAAAAGAAGAAAAAAAAAAAACATGCCGTGCAACACATCTCTTACGGCGACATTTCTCTACCTGGATCCTTTGGTGCTTCCATTTTTTCCTTCCTTGGCTTCCCGGCTTTCTTGACGGGAGTCAGTGATATTCCTTGGGACGTGTGCTGGCCGTGGCACTCCTCTGCCGAGCGGGTTCCTACCATCTTCGCCACCTTTGCCCAGTAACTCGACATGTGCTTCGGATAGTAAGACACAGCCCTGGAAACGAAACGCATGCATGCACATACATCGGTTAGCCACGAGGTTCCAATTGAGATGGAAATATGTTTACTCTGATGCCCCAGAAACACAAAACTTACTCTTGTAGCTTCATGAGCTCTGCCTCGGTCCAGTCGTCTTCGTCTTCTTCTTGATCTTTTGGAGTGACCGTGTAGCGTTTGTTTGCCTCCTGCGTCTTGCTGCAATGCGACGACTTGGGCAAAGGTTTCGTGGGTGGTGACTTCTTGGTGCGTTTGTTCGGTTTATGTTTGGGTAACGTTTGCACGGCGTTGTCGTCTTTTGTTTTTCGTGGTCTGGTCCTCCTTTTGAGTTCATTCCCGCTCTCCCCGGGGGTGTCCGAAGACTGACTCGACGCAGACACATGGATGGGCATTGACTTGTTGCGACACTTTCCGTCTCTCGTCTTGTTAACTCCTTTGCCCTGCTTCTTTCTCTGAGAAAAATCATCCTCGGATGACACTGGCTGTGACGTTGCATTGCTACCGGCGGGAGGTTCTGACGACTCTGAATCAGTCTGTTTGCCTGAACTCCTTGGATGCCTGTTGGTGTCATGTGTCCATAGATGTTTTTCCATAGACGCACGCCGTTCACGGGACCGTGTTGTTCTGCCCGACCACACTTCAGGACTGCTAACGGTCTCCACGGAGGATTTGGGTTGCTTGGAGGGCTTCTCGTTGTGGTTGGCCTTGGCTCCATCGGTTTTGCGAGCCTTGGCTTTCGTTATTGGCACCGACGCCTCCGCATTGCAGGCTGGTTCATTTTGCTTACGCCCTGGAAACACGGCACGGTTAGCCTGCAAGCAACTGTTCACTTATCTCAAAGTGCAGCTCACTTATATATATATACCTTTGCTGCAGCGCAGGAACACGTGGGCAGGTTTCTGTGACTTCCTAGCAGACACCGTTTTGGTGACCTCCTGTCAAACATAGAAATGAAACATTGTCCCACTGATCACCAATACCAACTGTACATGGTCATAAAAACTGACCCTCACTGTTGAAATAATACAATATACATATACATGCTGGACGATTATGTAAACGGGAGGAGGTTGACTTTGGGTGCGTACAGGGGTGCAGATGGAGGTATTATAACATTCAAGGATGGTGACATTCATGTGTGCATCCAGGATGACTCTTCCTCCTTTCCAATACTCCAGAGGTGGCTTTATGGTCCGACCACTACGAGATACTTTAACAGCAGAGAGGGGAGGACAGGAATCAGCTGGCGAGAAGGAGAAAACACAAGAAATCAATCCACAGCGAAGCGGATTCAAAATATAGGAGAGAACAAGCGTATTTAGTCTGCGGTATGTTGTTGGTATGATGATATGTTTTCCTTGAATGTTCTTGTGCAGGGCATTTATTTACTTGGCTGTTAGCTACGGTGCTTCTCTTGTACTTACGCGTCTTGAAAGGCTTTTGTCTGTGCTGCTTCACAGAAAGATTGGATGCGTCCGATTTTGTCTTGGGTGTGTTGGCTGTCCTTTCACTGTTCCTCTCCGTTTCTCTGATAGGGACAACAGCAAAACAAAATACAAAAAACATGCAAATTACTTGGAAAACTACTTGAGAACTACTCAATGGCCAGTTAGTCTCAAAATAAAAGAAAAAATGAAAAAAACAAACAAAATATTGCCTCCTTGCAGAGTGAAATACGTATTCTCACTCGTTTGACTCTGAAAGAAACTTCTTGTAAAGCGATTTCCAGTTTGTAGGAAAACCATTAAGGAACTTCTTTAAAAGCCAGTTGGGAAATTCTGCAGGCAGAAAGAGAGAGAAAAATGTTTTTAGTCAATGCAGCTTATTTTTTTATGTATTTTGGATTTCTTTGGTCCTGAGTGAGAAGTTCAAAGCGGAAAACATTGACTCACACTAATGACTTACCAGAGGCAAGGCCCAAGTTCATCTTGCCAACCAAAATGTAAACCCTGCCAGAGATAGTCTTCAGCACAGACTTAGAAACCCTATCCACAATGACGTTACTGTTCCATGGTATGTTGTCCTCCCTGGGTGGTAAATACGAGTAAAAAAAAAATACAGTAAGCATTTTTGGTGGCATAGTGTTAATGTATATATGAACTCGGGATGTCTCCAGTAACAAAAACGTACCTGTGGATTCCATCAACAAAAAGGCCCTTGTGATTTCTCCTCAAGAACCAGTTTGATAAATAAATTACACTCTCCTGCCAGGAGCAAAACACAAGGAGCAACTGACAAAACTGTCCATGATAACACAAATTATACTTCACTTCTATTTCACATGTAGTCTAAAATGTGCCTGCCCATTCAAACACAGAGTTGTCATCTGACGTACCATGTTCAATCAGCTTAAGACTTCATCTCGACATTCATCTGTACACAAGTTTCTACTCACATTTGGGAACTCTGTGTGCTGCGGCCAGTTGCTGCGCTTGAACACAGCCTTGTGTTTCTTCGGGACGGAGATCTGCGGAGAGTTGAGCACGAGCGGGTCTTCAAGCAAAACCGGTTGCGGTGGGGCAGCGGGGATCAGGCCGACCTCGGAGCGGGCGGATGGGCTGTCGGCTGACCCCTCTGTGTAACAGCTGACGGAGGCAGCACTTTCGGAAGCACCTCTAAAGGCAGTGTCCTCCTGTTCAGTCGTATCGCGAGACGCAAAGAGAGGCGAGTCTCTGGCCTGACGGATATGAGTACCTTCAAAAAAAGAATGAGTGAGTTATAATGTAAACAGTGATGTTTAGAGCTATGTCTACATACCGCCAGAGACAACTTGCGGTTGCTATTCATGGTACACTCACCTCCATTAAAGAGCTCTCTTGTGGACTGAACGACTTCTGGAACTTCCTGATGCTCCCTTTTCTTCTCCCTCTCCTTCATGTAGGCAAACATCTTGGCAGGGGACATCATAGGAAATAACAGAACACCGCAGCCTGCGTAACACAGCAACAATTGGTCAGTATCTTGCCATACATTTTGACATCAGGCCAATAAAAGTGTCTCACTTGGAACAAAGCTGCAACAATAGCTCACGTTTCATTGGCATGGATCGTGGAGAAGGGAACATGGCCTCCTGGGCCGCCCAGTTTATCTCCGATTCGTTGGCTGGGATCCCTCCAACATCACCCATGTCCTCCATGCCAGTGTTGTTGTGGAAGTTGTCATCTGTGAGAGCAGTTGTCCTATGTTTTGGCTGATTTAAAACGTCCTTATTGAGCTTCTTTGGATTGCAACTGAGTTTGCCGGTCTCCTGCTGCTCCCATTTTCTCTTCCTGAGCCTCTTGCCCATGGGGGAAAACATTGTGGCCGGGGACATCAGTCGATCCTGCTCAAACACACCCCTTACACACTCACTTCCTGCAGCCAGGTTCTTGACAGGGGTCCTGCAGGACACATTAAAACCGTCGAAGTCTCTGATCTGAGGTGGCTCTGTGTGCACGTGTTCTCTGTGGACCAGGGAAGGGGGCTGACACACCGCCGTGGACTCCAGGAAAGCCCTCTTTGTTGGCGTGTGTCCCATTCTTGACGAGAACGCATGTTCACTCTCTGGGGGCATTTCCTCCACGGGCTTCCAGCTAATGTTTGAAAGCGAGTACCCAAAGGTTTTCTGAGGAGTCGAAATGGGCGAGAGGGTCAAAGGCTGCACTTCATGGCGATAAGAACCGAGCCTGTGGTTTTCCCGGTGCTCCTCTCTCCTCCTCGGCGAGTTTAAATCTGCTCCATGTTTCTCTCGAACGTTGCACTGCGGCTCCCTCGCGCGCACCGCCTCCTTCTGCACTCTGGATTTCAGCTTCGCAAACACCTTGGCAGGAGACTCAAACCGAGACTTTTCATGTTGTAATAAATTACGATACGACGCCATGCCGTTTAGGAAAAAGTTGGCCGCTTATCACACATCGGAGGCATTGAGCAGCTAGCTCACTAGCCTCTCAACTTCAAAATGTTCACCACTGCCGCCGTTGGCTACAATTGTGTGACGTAGCTCCAAAACAACAACGTCATTTCCTGTCTTATTTATGTGTAATAGTACTATTATTACTTTGACTTCTGACACTGATGTACATTAGAAGTTTACTCTGGAGGGCTCTACTTGCATCGTTAGTTTGAGTTAAGCAAAGCAAATGAAGACTTTGGCTTTTCTGTTCTTCCTTAACTAAATAGAGTGGTTGACGTAAGTAACTCTTTATCCTGTAGAGGGCGGTAACATAGCATGTAGCATGTGAATAGACGAAGAAGAAGAAGAAGAAGAAGAAGAAGACTGTGCGCATGCCCGGAAAAGGGTCGGGTTTTCCTTGAGTAAAGGGAGGGACAGTGAAGTTCGGGGCAAGTGTTTGTGATTGGTTTTAGTTTATGCAAATCGGCGGCGCGTATCATAGAATCGAAACTCAAAATCAAAACTACAGTGTTTAATCGCTGTAGATATATGTGGATACGAAGTGTTGTCGGACTGTCTTAACTACGGGACTTAGGTGATGCAACATGACAGCAGCTGCTGTCAATCGGTGTTTTCTTTCAGCGCTGAGGACACACGGTCGCTATCAAAGCCGTGGACTCCGCTGTCTGGCGGAGAGCACAGTCTGCCAGGTGTCCTCGGTTGTCCCGTTTAGCCACAGCGGAGCAGAGGGCCACTCGAGCCTGGACGGGAGAGTCCCCGCTGGGGAGTGGGGAGGCAGCGACGGCTCGCTGCTCGGCTCAGTGTCGGTGGGTTTGGGACTCTGTGCTGCGGCGCTTCTGGACTCTGACAAAGAGAAACAAGAGGAAGCAGACAGAGGACCGTCGCTGTCCAGACGCTTGCTCGAGTCCGTCCTGCCGTCGGCTCACTGTGCCTCCCCCTTTAAACCCGACAGCCCCCGCTACAAATACAACTTCATCGCAGATGTGGTGGAGAAGTCCAC
The DNA here is from genome assembly GCA_016785305.1 of Colistium nudipinnis. Taxonomy (NCBI): domain Eukaryota; kingdom Metazoa; phylum Chordata; class Actinopteri; order Pleuronectiformes; family Rhombosoleidae; genus Colistium; species Colistium nudipinnis. Next base: position 464,105 of record JAFBJU010004859.1, on the reverse strand, counting down.
TCCAGCTGTCGTTTACATTGAGATCATAGGCAGGTGAGTTACCTGAAATGCACGCTACAGAAAAAGACAATGAGTCAATACACCTGCCAAATATTCTACACAGTCATTTGAAGATTGAGAAACAAGTGTATGCTTTCACTTTCCTTTAGCAACAAAAACAGCTTTGTATGTTTTTGCTCTGTCCGTTTTCAGTCCTGTCTGAAAACAGTACCGCTTTAATAATGAATCTATAAGCCAATGTCTTTGTGCATATGGGACTATCCTCTACTACAGCACATTATCAGCTGACAAATTTTGCATTTTTTTATCCCAGGTCAAATAAGACGAACTGTATTTTCTATTTATTTATTTTTTCCAGGCATCCATTTTCAGGAAGAGATGTCCCAGTGTCCAATGGCTCTGGTTTCATCATCAGCAGTGATGGCCTAATAGTTACAAACGCCCACGTCGTGGCCAACAAGAGAGGCGTCCGCGTGAAGCTCACGAACGGGGAGATGTACCATGCCACTGTGCAAGACGTCGATCAAGTGGCAGACATCGCCACCATCAAAATCACTGCAAATGTAGGCAACAAGCAGGACCAATATCTTCAGAATGGGTGAGATGTTTTATTTCTGACAATGTGCTGTTAAATTCCTCTTCCCTCCCCGCCCTGATCCTCAGAATCCTTTACCCACGCTCACACTCGGTCGGTCGTCTGACATTCGACAAGGGGAGTTTGTGGTCGCCATGGGAAGCCCGTTTGCACTACGGAACACAATTACGTCGGGAATCATCAGCTCAGTACAGAGAGGCGGTAAAGAGCTGGGCCTGTCCAACTCCGACATGGACTACATACAGACAGATGCCGCTATCGATGTGAGTATTGTGAATATGGATTTGTGTTTATTCCTCTTGCGTGAATCCTTTCTATTTACAGACTATTTAATTTTTTTAAAGTAGTAATGTTTCTACATTTTAGGGGATGTAAACTGTAATAACAGATCAGGAAAAAAAGGAAATGGCTTATCCTCATAATTCTCCTGAACTTGTTTTGCAGTTTGGGAATTCCGGAGGTCCCCTGATCAACTTGGTGAGTCACAGCTCTCGTTTAAAAGTTGTCGTATTTAGCGAACCTGTTCTGCAGCTGCTGTAGTTTATAAGCATCACTACAAAAAACAGAACTTTTTCAAATTAAAGTTACTCGGTTTAACCAAATCTCTCTATTTCTCTGATCTCATATTACCTCTCGTTTGAATGAGTTTTTTGTTCTTCTCTTTGCCAGGATGGTGAAGTTATTGGCATAAACACCATGAAGGTCACCGCAGGCATCTCCTTTGCTATCCCGTCCGATCGCCTGCAAGTTTTTCTGGAAAAAGCTAAAAAAAGAAAGGGTAAGAATGAGCTCAAATCAAATGGTACGCATTCCTTTTTGGTCGTCTGTAGTCTACAGTGGTTATCCTGTGAAGGATTTTTTGCACACATCATATTTTTCTATATCTTTTCCAAGATTCCTGGTTCAGAGAATCAGAGACAAAGCGGCGATACATTGGTGTAATGATGCTGACCCTGTCACAGAGGTAAATGCTGCACAAAAATAAAAAGACTTAAGTTATTGCATTAAGCCTTGTGCTTGAGTTATGTTTTTTTTGTTTACCTTTCCCTCAGGATCATTGCTGAGTTGAAGTTAAGAGATCCTTCGTTCCCGGATGTGACGCATGGCATCCTTATTCACAGAGTAATCACGGGCTCCCCAGCCAGCAGGTGAGCAGAATAAGTTACTGTGATTGTGAAACTTTCGCAATAACTGCTTGTTTACAGTTGATACCACGAATACCAATGCTGATATTGAAGTGAACATTCAGGTTAACTAGGAGTTAAGTTGTGTTGACGTCTGAAAGCTGTTAAACCACACTGCTGTCACACTTGTTTCAGAGCTGGCATGCTACCAGGAGATGTGGTCGTGGAGATCAACGGGCTGAAGGTGAACACTTCGGAGGAGATCTACCAAGCCATACGCAGCACGGACAAAATCAGCATGATGGTGCAGCGAGGGCCCGAGCAGCTTCGACTGCAAATCACGCCAGAGTACACGGAATGAAACGAAATGTAGTTCGTATTTTGCTTCTTGGCCTGATAAACTGTCTTTTGTCGCATGTATTCAGTTAAAGAAAACAAAATGTCTGTGACCAGCAGATAAAAATGTGTTCCAGATTTTTGTTTAACTTTATTGCAAAGAAAGAAAACTAATAGAGCGTATATACTCAATTGGGTCACTTCAATCTTTAGGGGGTTGGCTGGAACGCATGTGGTCATAAATATTTTATGAAGCATATGTTTGTTTGTTTTTTTACTTCTTACATTTTAGTAAAAAAACTACTCCTTAAATAGTTTGATTTTCTTTAGCCTAAAGTACCGTATTTGTAATACAAGATAATTAAACCTAAAACAATGTACTTTATTAAAGCCATTTAATGTTAGACAGCAACAAGAAACATGAGACAACATTATGGCATGGGGCGATTGTATTAAACTAACTACCATTAACTGAGCAACGAGTTTGACAACTTACCAATGGTACTATGATGACGATGAGCACACAAGTAAAATCGGAATTGCTGCGATTCTACTAACTTAAACATTTGAGTATGTTACGCGCGGTAAAAAAAAAAAAAAAACATGAAGCCACTTTATGTTTTGAAAAATGCAGATCCTCTATGATGAAAAGCAAAGAAAAAGTGAGGAAATGGCTCTCCCATTTCTGTTAGAGCTTACTAATTGAAGCTGTGAAGCCATATGGAGTAGGTTAAATTTTCCCTGGTATATGTACAGTAACACACACTTACAGTAAAATAATAAAGTGACATGTCCTGGACTGCTACACAATTAAATGAATTTACCTCAAAAGTCTGATATCTATTAAATGAAGATAACATTTAACAATTATTTTCATACTTTTTGACTAAAGACATCTTGATTAGTACAAGTACTACAACATACGAGTATGGGAAGAAAACAAAAAAAAAACGGTTCAAATCCCAATAAAACTACTTTTAAAAAGACATAATATATATTGCTGGTAAAATTTTTCTTTTTAAGAAAATATAAATTGTGCGACCGAAGCTTACAATACACTGCTGGCAGTAGCGCCAGGTTCCGTGACCTGCTGGAAGAGGGTCACCTGTCGAGGCGCTGTGTGCTGAGAGACTCCCCTGGAGAGGGCAAAAACAAAAGGACAACAAAACGGACCTCCTCGTGGTGCCTGAATGCCTTGCACCGAAACCCAGATGCTGCAATGGTGTTTGTCACGGTGGAATGCTGCAGATATCACATGATGTGCACAAACAGCAGCCAAACTATAATCGAACTCATCGATACTTAAATAAGGGGCAGTGGGGCGGGGACTTGGAAAGGGAGTGCCAATGGGAGGGAGAAATTGTAGTGTCCAGTCTAGTCCAGCAGTGAGCAGGCTAAGCGTTGACTCAGTTGACGTGGTCCAGGGCGCGCAGCAGCTCTTCCCCCTGCAGCAGGTACTGGCGGCCCTGCAAGGGCGCGTTGACCTCGCAGTCGTAGCGGGTGAGCTGAGGCAGGGAGAAGAGCGAACTGGCGCCGTCTGACGTGCTGCCCAGCAGACGACTCGCCAAGTCTAAGAGAGAAGTAGACGCCAGAGTTCAGATTCTCCAGAGGTCTCGTCCCAGGCCACAGTCGGACATGGAGGTGTGTGTGTGTGTGTGTGTGTGTGTGTCTGTCTGGTTTATTCACCTGAGGGCAGCAGAAGTATGGTGGTGGTTGATGTTCCCGTCTCTGACGCTTTCAGCTTTTTGCCCTGCTCCAATTGTTCCTCGAGCAAATTTCCCTTAAAAAATCAAAATCAAAATCAAAATCACCACACACACACACATACACTCTCCAAACTAAAATGATGAGTGTGCCCAACTGACCTATGGTATGGACATTGAGAATGTACCTGTTCAAAAATCTCTTTTATGTCACCCAGTTTTCTTTTGCGCTGTGCATTCTGGGCTGCAAGGGTCCTGAGCGAGACTTCTTTGTCCAACTGGGGGGTCCTGTTGCAAAAAGGGATTATTCAATTTAACCCCAAAAAGTCGATATGATAAAAAGTCATAAATAAAGTGCATATTTCTTGTTTACCTCTTAGCAATGAGGGTAGCGAGATGTGTGGCGTTGACGGGCTCAGGTGGTGCTGGGGAAGCTGCGCGGCTGCCTGGGGAACTGAACGGGGAGCTGGGATAGCTGCCGACATCCTGTGCGAGGTGGATTGGGGAACGCTTGACGGATTTGGCTTGAACACAAGTGAGAGGCTCCTCTGGGCTCAGACTGCGGAGCTGAAAGTCATCATCCATTGGGATGTAGGGAGCCAACATCTCCAGATCCAAGTCTTCCATTTGCTTAAATGAAGACAACAGGTGAAATGAGTACTTTTTACCTGTCAAGAGTTCTAAACTTGAATAAAACAAACAGGATAGTATCTCCTGACATTAGTACCTGCGAGGTGAAGGGGGTCTTGGGCTCTGTGTCAATGGCAAACAGCTTCTCCACCAGGTCTAGTTTGAAGTCTGAGCTCATATCTGAGTCCATGGGGAAACTCAGGTACAATGGAATGCCATTCTAAAGACAGGAGAGGTCAAAGGTTAACCCCGTCCCAGTAAATATTCATAAACGGACAAAGCGTTTGTAGCCTTTACTGTTAAATGACATTGATTAAACATGGTCTTACCTCGGTGGAGCAGTGGCTGGGTGCGGTAGTGGAGTCAGCTGGGGCATAGCTCTCAGCTTTTGAGTTCTCGGACGTGATGGTGGTGGTGACATGGAGAGGTTCACTGGGTGGCAGGGGGGAAAGAGGCAGAGCCAGCTTCTCACTAGAGGAGGGGAGCATTACATCATTGTAGACGGGGACTTCCTTCAGTAGCTGAATCTCCGAATCTGTACCAGAGGACAGAAAAGGAAAATACTGGTTTCGATGAACACGTACACTTTACATTAGAGCTGTGGAGATGATTAAGTGTGTATAAGAAGGCCACGAACCAGGGCAGCTGAAGTCCAGGGAGATGATAGTGTCCCCGGCCGCCGGTGCCAGCAGAGTGAGGGCCTCAGGCTCTTCCTTCAGCTGGTCGTAGAGGCTGCTCAGCGGGCGGGCGTCAACAGCCTGGGTGAACAGTTTGAGTACGTCCGGCTCTGGGCTTTTCTTCTCCACTTCCTGCATCAGCGGGATCGGAGAGATCTCCGGCAGGCTGCTCTCCTCTACCGCCTTTTCTTTCTCCTGCTGCTTCTCCTCCTGCTCCTTCACTTGTTTCACATCCTCCGTCTGCTCCAGAGACAAGATCAGTTTCTCCTCCTGGATGCCACTGTAGCACAGACATGACATAGTTGAGCAGCCATGAAATGGATTTTTACGGAGAATATAGAAGGATTAAAAACATATCTTCAAGACCAACCATTCCTCACTAATCCAACCAAACAAAAAAAGTAACTCTTTACTACCTGAGCACAAAGTTGACACAGACAACACACTGTGGTTGGGAGTTCTTGTTGTTGTAGATGACGGTGGCTTGAGTTTCTACCCACACAAAGCCTCCTTTCTTGGCCAACATCCGGTACTGTCCTGTGCTCACCTGGCCCTTTGCAAACACTAAGAGGGAAAAAAGAAAAGGAATGGGTAAATTAAAGAGGATTGATTTTGGTCGTTTGGTAAAAAAAAAAAAAAAAAAAAAGTTGGAACTTGCTCACAATTTTGGAGACATTCCAAGAGGCAATTAAAGTTTCATGCTTACAGTTATGGTGAGTCTTATTGAGATGGTCAGAGTCCTGAGCATGATAGTACTCGTACACGGAGCGATTCAACAGGTCCTCTGGATCGTAACCCATGAGCTCAGTGATCCTGGAGGAGCGTCAGAAAGAGGAAGTCTGTCACTGACCGGCTACAAAATACAAGCTTGTGCAGGACCTACACCCACCACTAGATGGCCTCGCATGGCCACGCTAATGAAAGCATGGCTGGCCACAGAAAAAGCCATACACAAGTGGCTTAAGAAGCTGAATCCCAGTAAGCTTCTAAAGCACATAATTATCCTCCAAACGGTCCAACTCACCTCTCGTCACAATACGTGAACTTCATGTCCATGGTGTGGCGGCTGAGAAAGGTCTTGGTGTCCAGAGGGACCTCAATGTTGGAGGGGTGTGGGATGGGGTCACAGATCAAAATCAGGTAGGGGACAGGTGGCTCCTTGTGCCCGTCGGTCTCTTCATTGTGGGCGTCATAAACACGAACATGGCCTGAGCATTGGAGAACCTGGGGAGAGATAAGAGTAGGGGGGTCAATTCCCTCTTTCCGCTTCCTAATGCAGCAGACTTATAGAGGTGGAGCAACAGTTTATTTGACATATAATCCTGCCAATTGATATTGGAAGTGAAGTAGGTTGAATCAAAGTCAGGGCTAGAGTTGGATAATAAATAAAATAAGTAAAGGAATATTTGACATGCCCTATAGTTCCGAAAGGGACCCACTTGTGTTTTTCAAGGTGGATACATATCATTAAAGGTTATTTCTGTTACAATACAGGGAGGACATTTCCCCAGTGGTTACATTGAGGCTTACCTTCCATGTAGCTGACTTGACGTTGACAGTGCGGCCCCTGCTCGTCAGAGTGCATTTCATTCGGAGAAAAAAGCTGCGCTCCGTGTTCGGTTCCTTGGTCTTTTTGGAGCCTGACACCACACAAGGAGGAAGAGAGCCCATTTAGATAAGGAGAAGCCGTTTCTGTATATTTGGATTTTTACTGTCCCAACACTTTGCATAGGGCCACATTTCATATTTGCATACGGCGAGAAGACATTGTGAACTACAGTAACTGAAATAAAGGTGGTAGTGTTACCAGCAGTTATTGCAGACATAGTCTCATTCTGCACCCAGTACAAAGACAATGTGAAGTGGCCTCAAATGAGCATATATTGATAGTAAATGATGTTATAAAGTGGATTTTGGGTTAAATAGTGTTACCCAAGCAAAAAAACAGTACATGTGCCAGGGATGTAGTGTGCTGTTCCCATTCTGCTGTATGAAAGGTTACTGAAGTCTGCACACTAGCCAACTCTAATGACTTTGACCTCAGGTCTGAAAAGAAAAATGACAACTTGTTCGGACACCTTCCTGTCTGAACTTGCAAACTGAACTGGATTATCTGCTGATTAATGCTTGGTTGTGTGTGTGTGTGTGTGTGCGTGTGTGGGCGTGTGTGGGCGTGTGTGGGCGTGCGTGCGTGTGTGTGTGGGGGTGGGTGGGTGTAGGTGTGGGTGTGTGTCTGACCGTCTCTCTGTGTTATAGAGGAATTTTAATACGACAAGGCTCGCTTTCGACGTTTCTCACCTGTTCTGTGGACGAGCATCTCTCTCAGCTCCTCCTGGTCACAGGGATGTGTAAAGTCAAACACACTCTGTCCAGTCAGGTCAAACTGCAAGTGGACAGAAATTTCAGTTCTCTTACCACATACACGCACAGCAATTTGTCCATGGTGCACACGCGCCAAGAGGCATCATGTTTATGTGTGCTCTTTGAATATTATCTGTTAAAATAAAACAAAACAATGCTCCTATAAATCGCCACGATGAAACGCAACCGCTCCAATCTGACCAACCTGTGCCAGCCCGAGGCATTTGTGGACATTCTCAGTGAGATAAATGATATCTCCATCTTCAGACAGCACCATCAGGAAACCATCTAGAGCCTTAAGATAGGAGCTGTTGAGCTGGACATCCAGTTCCGACTCCTCTTCTGCCGCGGGGGCGTCTGGCGGAGATAACAGTGGGGAGAGGAGAGGGGCATAGGCAGAGACGGAGAAAGAAAAGAAAAAACAAGGGGACATCAGCAAAAACCCTCCGAAAGAAACAATTTTGCAGGGCAACACACTGCGACAGACACACTGCATCCACAGCTTTAATCCGTGAATGTGCGAGTCGGTTTTTAAGATCAGCTGACTCAGTATCCACATGCCGATCACTCACACACACACACAAAAGTATTTGACTTAATATGAAATGTGATGATATCTTTCAATTTATTGGCGAATTCCGAGCATGGTGACTCTAGCTGCCTTAAACATTCCAACATTTCCACCATCAATACATCAGTACAGATACTGACCAGTGATGAGCAGCTTCCTCATGCGCAGATAGCTGATGGTGAGCCTCATGATGGAGGCCTTGTCCAGGCTGGAGCTGACGCTGTGCGGCATGGGCAGCTGCTGGGCCAGCTCGTAGAACACCTCCGACTCCTTTCCACGCCGGCATCGCGCCGCATCCCTCGACTTCTCCTTCCTCCTATCCGAGCTCACTCTGCGAGAGACAGTCGGGGGGTCAGACGCGGACTTGTGACAGCTTGACGGTTCTGATTCAACTATTTGCACCACAACGGCGGACATCCCTCCTTCCTGACTGGAGTGTCCCTACACAGCATACGGTCAGCCTCTGGCCTGACCCGGGGGAGATGGCAGCAGGAGTCGGCACCAAACGAGCGCACAGCCAAGCCCCCGTCTGGACCACCCGACAGACCTATTTGCATAGACGGCGAAAAAGACATTGCCTTATTGGCCACTGACCAAAAGAGATGGAGTCCACCCACTCAGAGCGATTGGCTGGGAGGACGCAAATGGATTCTCTCGTCTGTCTCTTGGTGCACAGCCAAGCAACAGTGCAACACCAATCATTGTGACATTTACGAGCCTGGCTCAACTGATCCACAGAAAGGAGAACAACAATGCCGGCGGCAACACATGGTGCACACACACAAACCCAGAGAGAGGCAGAGCCACCAGTTGGTGGCTGCAACGAGCATGACAAAAATAATATGTTTTCAATCATTTTGAATCGGCAACCAGCATTACTCCTTGCCACTAAATTCTGCATTTATTCATCCCTGCAGTTTCTTACCTGCTGGTAAATGTGATCTTAATTTTAAAATGGCAAAGTTTTTAAAGGGCACAAACATGCGCAAAACCACCCTTGTACCCTTGAATCCGTCACATTCTTCCTGGCTTGTAGACGAAGCACTGACGTGACTTTTTCTCCACATGACATAATATATAATCTGGTTAAATCTCCAACACGATCGCAAAAGTCAACCTTAATGCAGTAAAGTTTATTTTGATATGACTCACTCCGTGTCTCTTTCTCTCTCACAACCGCTAACCCCCAACATCAAATGCATTTATAAGACACTTGAGCTGCAACACAACAAAATACATAGCACTCCAGAAGCCCCTGGCTTTGAAATGCACACCTAATTGCAATCGACCTGTTATGGACCAACCACACTTGCCGAGGCCATATTGTTATTTGAGGTCCACTAACAAGAAAATGGACCAGCTTACTAAAATTAGGCTACTGTATATCCAATCACCTGACCGGGCTTAAGGGACACATTTGTTTCGGACCGAAACTGTCCACCATATATAACTGAGGTGAAACATTATCTACAAATAAAAAAGAGAAAAAGATTTAACAATGAACATAAAACTGGGCCTTTTGCGCTTGGTGATCCTGAAACCAGACAATTATCCTCAGCTTGACACAAACATCTATTAGTCTAATGAGGTTTTTGTGCAAAAGGTAATGTACTTCGCAGAAACGGTGCACAACAGAGAAGTGTCTAAACGGGACAGGAAACACAAATAGACACCCCTTTTCAAAACTAGAAAACGAAATATATTGCACCAAACAAACGCTGTTGGCTCAACCACAATGTTTGCACGCATTTGGTCGTGCATATAGCATATATTGTATGTCTGCAATGTAAAGTAAACATGTTTCAACAACAACATTAGCCAAATAGCATTGACAAATATTTATAATATCTCCAGTTGATCCCACACAAAATAAATAGAATATCTGAGCATAATGAAACAACTGCATTATGCAGTCAGCTGTATATTGTATCAACACATTTCAAGTCTGTTTTTCAACAAAGAGCCAACTCAGATTCATGTAAATAACGTCATTTTCATCACAGACAGGAATTAGAAAATGTTTAACTAGGAGCTAATTATTGACTAACTCCACACATTGTTAACAGTGGTCCTGCGAGGATATTACATGACTGATTAGTGGTGGTTTGGATGCAAATTGTTTTCCTCTGTAGTGGCTGCTCCTTATTATGTTACATTTCCTGCAAATCCCCTTCAGCTATAATACTCTCCAACAATGCACCATCACTGTATCCAGAGGGGTAATGCAGAGTAAATGTACTTAATACATCACGATAAAGTCGCATCTATAATGTCGAGGATTCATCACCGAATAAGAAATTCATTCCACAGCAGTAAATGTATCTCTGCGCAACCAGCTCATAAAGGAAAGAAAATTCGATCCATGCGACACAGCTGTCTAATGCAACAACAAACTGCTTAATTATAAAGAAAAGGAAGATTGTGCCTGTTGATGACACTCAACACTCAATTCATGAGGCCTGCAAGTAACATGCAATGAAAACAAACCCACTCTCTTGAGGGTAAAACAAAGGCAATCCAGCGTTACATAACATCATTGATTCGCTGAGAAGTACAGGTTCAGCAGTTCTCTGTTTTACATGCTTCACAACAAAAATGTACTTGCAGTTTTAATTCCCGTTTCATTAAGTTCTTCTGAATCTGCATCATTATGAAAGCAAATTCCTTTAACATGTTTTATAAACAGATGGGAACAAGTGGACTGGAGAGCAATGGGTAAACAAACCAATGTACAATTCTTACCAGGGTTACTTGTGTATTTTGTTACCGGGGTTGACCTATTTCATTACAGCAATGTTCTCACTCTCTCAGTACAGTTTACTCAGACAGTAAACACTATTATATAATCCAGTTCAGGAAAGACCACAACTAAATCCTCTATCCAATATTAGGAGTATGTCAAAGCATGACAGAGAGTAAACCCTTTCACAGTTGAATGAATCTTTGGCTTTAAAATGATAAACAACATTAACAATTAGTCTCGTAATTATCAAGCATTTCATTCCTTGGGGGTGGGTTGCCATTTACAAAGCTTCTTCTGAGACATATTATCACAGTGTGGTGGGAACACTGCCTCTGGGACACTGACCTATACTATTTATGGTCATATTAAAGAATTCTTAAAATAGCAGACACGAAGGAATGTGGCAGATTTTTTGGGGTTAGAGTAGAAATACAGTTTTACAGTAGTAGCTGGACAATCCTGGAGACGGGGGGGGGGGAGAGAGAGCATTTCCCCACTGTGGGACAATAAAGGTTTATCTTATCTTATTTTAAGATTTTCTTTTTAAAAAACTAAGGAACACCTGGGCCCTACCTTGATTTAGCTTATTCATTTAATACTACAAAAAAACGCAAAAAAAACGTTATAAAACGTTAAATCTGTAAAACGTTACCTTCTACACTGCGCATCATGTGTGGAAGATATGAAATATACAAATGTGTTATTTGAGCAGATTATGCATTAAACACAGAAACATGTACAGTAGTGTATGTACTAGTATAGTGGAATTTAAAGAAATGTGCAACTGATCACCACTGGCAACTATCCTCACAAAGTTCAGGATGTAAGGAGGTACAGCATGTACTTCCTCATATTTATACTTCCTTCCAGGTGTTGTTCATGAGACACTTTGAAACCCCTTTTGAATCTGGTGAGTTAACGAACGTGAAAAGTGTATTAGTGCACAGATTAAGGTGGGATTACGCATCCAGTGGATGTTTTCTGGAATGATGTCATTTCAAGCTGTTGACTTCCACTTGCAAGTAACTCCATTTCAAATTCAAGTTTTAACCAGCATGCTCATAAGAAACAACAACCTACAATTTACCAGCCAGTGAATTGCTACACGCATTTGGCCACTCCTATTGACGTCAAGCCCTAGTGATTAAGAGATGAGACAGGAATAATACCGCGGCACCTGACAGAGAGCTGCTGAAACCACATCCAACCAGATCACAACTTGATTTTCTCTGAATACACATATACTGAAACCAAATAGGATATTGTCCATCTACCTACGCCGATTTAAAGGGCTTAATTAATAAAAGTGTTGGGAGTGAATGAAAAGCATTTTGCAATTGGATGCAATCTACAACAACAAAGTTGAAATTGAAAAGTTTTAATTTGGAAAGGTTAAATAGTCTAACCATGAACTGACATATAACCAAGGCCACCGGACTATTTTGGTGCAAGTGCACATTATCAACAGCCTCAATAAGATCTTAAAACCAGCTTATTGGAATCTTAGTACGTCGATCGAAACAGAACTTGATCTCAATGGAAAATGACTACAATGCTGAGTTGAATTTCAAAGGACTGATAACTAATTGATATCTATCTAATCTATTTTACATCAAACGTTTCCATGCCATTTGTTGCAAAAATTGCATTTTTTGCAAACGGTATTATTTACCAGTAAGTTTTCTATGCACGCCCTTTGTGGAAAAATGTCATTTTTGTCAATATACCCCCAGCTGACAATGGAGGAATCCCCACAACCCTTTAACTTTTATGACTCTTTTGAGCATCTGTTTGTTACTTAAATTACAATTTTTCTTTTTCAGATGATTGTTTTGAGCAAATACAACTCTCGTCACTTAATGACCTTATTCATCCATGTGAAAGGAAATGGAAATAAAATATCTACGAGTGCACTGATTTGTGGAGCGCTTTGCACACATCACCCGTCATCATATTTCAGGCACCGATCAGTAATTACTTATCTGCTGGATGTGGAGTCTAGACATGCTCCAATAAATGACACACTTCTAGAGTCAATACTGATCAACAACGATGAGTTAAAACATGCCAGGAAACGCTACGAAAGTCAACTACACATAAAAAACAAGATCATCTATACAGGATTGGTAATTATTTTGGTCAACAACTAGAGTTCAAATTCAATCTATTGGCAGGACAAAAATAATCAATTTAATGTGGTATTTGTCCACTTTACAATAAATGGTCTCCATTAGCAGGCTATCTGTGTTTCAACCTATGGTCACAAAAATCACTTGCTAGTCTGAGAAAATATGTAATTATAGTACAATGCTTTGGGTTCTGGGTTATGTGCAGTAGACAGATTTCATAATTGTTTGACATTTTATTTGCGATAGAAGTACTGTATACAAAATAACATTTTTCAGACAGATCACTATTTTACTTGTTTGCACTCACCTTTCAAACCCGAGTCTACTGTACTTGTGAAATACAACTTCTGCCCTACAACATTCATATGGGTTCTAGTGCTGGTTCTCAACACTCTTACTCATCCTGTTAACTTGACAGGTCAAGATTTCCGATTTTATGTTCAACTTATGTCAACCATTTAAAAAGTACACAGCAATTATTTTAATGATAATTTAGATTTCTTTTTTTTATGGATTTACATGATTGCTTCCCTAATCCATTAATTATTATTTCCAGACGAGAACAATAATCAAGGAGGAAGGCCACCGCCTCTGAACCCTAAATATTTCAACAGTAACCACACACCACACTCAAATGAGCGCTGGCACCTCATGACTGAACACTATTAAGGTTGGCATATTAAATTGTACATGATGCACTATTAATATACACATTTGTGAGAGATCCAAAGAATTTGTAAACAACGGCAATGTTTCATCCAAGAACTTAACACATCGGTTAAAATACAAACATCTGACAAGGTGAAAGTAGCTTTAATGTTTATTTCATCGAGATGAACAGACAACTCAAACTAGATGCCACCGCCATTAAATACCATCATTGAATTGCTTGGTAAATAAAAATTACAAAACTTCGAAGAAGAATCGCTCGCCGTTAGTTCGTTAGCCAACTCAGCTTGCTAGCCGAGTTAGCCTCTTGCTAACGAGTCGCGTCGCTGGCACACATTAAGCACCAACAAACACACTTAACCCAGGGTTAACCTTGAAGCAAACGTCTTAATGTCACGGCAGTAGTAGCTATCACATCCAAACCGAGGACCAAGGTTAGCCGGCTAGCCGCTAAACGACGAGAGAGCCAGCTACGTAGCATTAGCTAGCAGCGCTGTTACCTTTTCTTTTCGGGTACCACTGCTGTGTCCATGTCAGGACGAAGGAACCGAAGTTGAGCCTCTCTATCGATATCCAGCTGTATCCGGGCCCGTGGAGAAATAAACCAAGATCCCCGCGGTTTCTCACGTTGTCACAGCCTCACGCAAACAGCATACACGTTGTCACGGAGCGTGTTGTGGTGAAGAAATGTACGTTTGTTGTGAAGTGAACAGCCCGTCGGTGTGGGACGGCGAACGCGCAGTGCCACGCTGGAGAGGGTAGTTTCGCTCAGACAATGCTGCACACGGTACCCTGGCTCCACCTCCTGCCCCGCGTGGCCGCGCAGTCACATGATCCCCCCTCCCTTTGCGCCGAGCACGCGCAAAGGAAACCTGGAGGAACCACCAGCAACATTTAAAGGAGCTTTGAGGATGTTTACCTGTTAATACACAACACAAAATGTAATGCTGTTGACATCTCTTCTATATAATACGTCCACCAGGATCTCTTGAAACATATTCTATAGCCATGTCTTGCTTATATGACACTTAAAGCAAAAAATAATCACAACAGGAGTTTGACGGATTTTTCCAAAACGGAAGTGTGGCACACATTAAAAAGCTAAGTTCTAGTATTCTTGTGACTTAAATATGTTTTGTTTGTGTGTCAAGGCCTATCTATTTATAAAAACAGGATAGTGGTGTTCTTGGTCAGTATGTCTTCGTCTCATTACACCAGGTTGCATTACAGCCAATTGTGCACGTTGACCTAAAAATACAGATGCTATATTCAACTATGTTCTCTTTTTTTTTATTATTGGAAAGTATGTACGCTGACATTTTAAGGCATGATTACCCCAGTGGTCAACACCAAACGTTTTTTAAGCATTCTGAAGATGTGCATACATTTCAGTTCGACTCCATTCCACAGCACTTGGCATGCGGATGGTCTTGGTAATTTTCCTGTACTGCTTTGGAGACTGCTGCCCAGTCAGGCCCCTCCTCCCTCACCACTGCTGCTCATATTTGGTTGTTACACATGTCAACTGTGACATGTCAGGTCTTGCTTTTGAAAATAAAAGAAGGAAAAATATATCTCGTCCCAACTCGGAGCTAAGTTCACTCTTAATGAAGCTGTCTCTTTGCTACATTGCCTCGCTACACTTCGTCTCGTCACTCGGCACATTTTGGTCATTTGGCAATGCCATTGAAATAGAGCTTTGGTTGTCATTTCCCAGAACAATTGGCTGAGGGTCCTCACTGTGAGTGTCTGAGCAGGCAGAGCTTCTGTAGCTTTGTCATACTTCTTGACTTGTGCTTTTGGGACCTCATCCAATACTGTGACTCAGAGAATCAAGGTTAAACAGATTAAATAACAAAATCATCTCAGCATATTATTATGCAATAAAGTTTGGAAGTACCTGAATCGACATACCCCAAAGTCAGACAGGTGAATAAACAGGAACTGTATTCACCTTTTTTCTTGCCAGCTGCAGTATTTCACGAGGGATCTGCACTTAGTTTTATTTTTGCCAAACTGATTGGCAAGCTGTATTCAACACGCAACTTAACATGAAGTGTTACAGTTACAGCCTGTGCTCTTGGTCGGTTCAGAAAGGTGAGCACAAACAACGTCACCCTCCAAACCGCGCCAGTCATCGCATCAAGAGCAAACAGCTCAGAATGTGGCGCAAAACTTTCTCTGGCCTCAAAGCATTTCAATTAAGCTGCAACGGCCGAGCTTTGTAATCACACTGTTACCACACCCCTGAAAGGGAAATGCTGAAATGATGAAATTGTAATAATGGCCTGGTTGAATTGTACTTTATGAGTCAATGTCTGTATCATTGTAACGCAAGACGAAAAAAGAACATCCAAATAGTGGCAAAGCTTTCTTTGGGAATCGACTTTTTTCCTCATCTTCTGCTGCTTTGGTCGCATCAATCACGCAGGCAGGGCGGCAGGGTCCAACAATGACTTAATCAAGCAGTGCACAGACATTGCTGGCAGCCAGCAGTGAGTCTCCGCAATGAAAGCCGAGACGAGGCTCCTAAATCTCTCCTCTCATTCAGACTTCACCCCAGCAGAGCGTCCAAGACAGGGCTTCATTAACGGGCAAATGACCAGCGGTTTAATCCAGCATCCCATTCTTGCTATTCAGTCCCGCTCGTCACATCTAAATGTTGAGTTAAAATGATGTTCAAGATGATTCCGACACTTAACAGGGACGGAAACACAGTAGGAAGAGCTTTGCGGCAGTATTAGCCACCACCGTCCCAAGTGTGCTTTTTTTTCTTTATAAGTGAACATCATTTCGTATGGGCAGAACAGCCCTCTGTTTTGCGATCAAATTGCGGCCGGGCTGTTTTTAAGGATGAAATTCCACACAGGCATTTTTTAATCTCAAGCCACCAATTACCAATGCAGTATTTAGCAGCACGATCCTCCACAGGATCGGGGGCTGAGCAGATAAACAGATGTGATGTGGAGCCTCAAGACTTCCTCCCTCACACTAACAGGAAGCCTCCATTGCGCTCCAGTAAGCACAGGTTTGTTCATGTCTGAGCAGGTTTAGCACACGGTTGAACAACTTTCAACAAAGAAAAGTGTGTGTGGTTTTTTTTTAATGCAATTTAACAGTTTCAAATTCTAATTACCGACAGCGCAGTGCGAGTCTACTGTATGCACACTTCTCAAAGTGGCACATGAAAAAGCTGATTTCCTGTCTCTATCAAAGGCGACAGTAATGACGCTCTGAGGTTTCCTGTTTATACTCCCATGGTTTGTGAAGACAAAATGAGATACCCGCCACACGATTGGCCTTGTGTTACTCAACTGCAGGATGAAGTTCGGTCTGCGTATACCTCCTCCTCGTTTCCATTTTGCGTGCTCGCAGAGAGGATGTTTTAAACGCTCTGCGGGGAGGATATTCATATTACCTTTCTCTGATTTGCATGTTCGAAAAAGGCCCCCTTGTGAGGTCCCATTACCCAGGCAGTCTGACCACAGGCACGGAGGCGTTCTAAGACTCTTGTGTTTGTGGAGACAGAGTTTATATGAGAGGAGAGGCGTAGAATAAGTGACCCTCAGAGGGGACAAAACTCATCAGATCCGAGCAGCTGCCAAACACTACACACCGGCATTCTTCTTCTGTTCAGGTTACAGTGTGACACAATCTCAAAAGTCCTGGGAGTTTCACAGACAGCGTGAATCAGAGCCCTCAGCTCAGACGCAATCTTGCATCATCCTCATCATGCCTGGCTGAGCAAATTATATGAACTCATCCAGACAGATGCCAAGTTGTTTTCTACAGGGCGTGAATGCTTGATAAATAAAAGACATCCCCCTATTATCTGCAACCGACTGTTATCATCGAAAAATCATCCATTTTATTTTGAAGTGCAGGGCTCTCACTCTACCAGCGTGTGGTGGTCTGCGTATATTTGTATTTTTCCAGAGTAGGGCCACATCATTGAGAAACTATTTCATCGGCTCAGTCCTTCCAGGATTCTAACTGGCAACTCGAGTTTTATGGGAACCCCTGTTTAAAATTGGCTCCGGACGTCTTCCTTTCCCTGGACAGGGCCACAGTTCAAGGTCAAACGCAAACCATGCCACCATGCTCCAAAAAAAAACTTTTTCCATTGGAAGTAGGAATTATTCTCTATGAATGCAACTGTAAAATGAAAGTCTCATGCTGTATGAGTTTGTAAAAATGTTTAGAACACACCACATTACAAATATAATGTTACAAAAAAACAAGAAAATCGAAAATACATTGTTGCTACTCACTTCCAGTCACTTGCATGATTGTGCTCCAGTCAATCCGTAAAGCAAAATGTCATTTCAAAAGCTGGTGACTTGCCTCTCTTTAGAAGAACTTGAGGAGTGCTTAAGAATTAAGTTACAGGACCACATCTTATTGTGCATGTGCTTGGCTGACCACTCGGCAATTTGCATCCTCCTGTGTCTGGGGAATGCGTCGACATCATACTGTGCATGCCACTTCACAGTAACGGTCTTTGGCAAAACCATAGACACTGACAAGAGCGAGTCATGTGCAGAATGACCGGTGCTTCCACGGGGAGACTATAAGCTCTCCAGAAGTTCAGGTGAAGTAAAGGAGAAGTCACGAAACTCCTCCTGGTTAATTGGAGGGATCATAGGGTCGTCGATGGGCGTGAGCGTGGGTTCTTCCTGAGTAAAATCGGGGTCAAAGTTATTGACGTCCTCCGGTGTTTTCTGGAGGAGAATGAAGGACAGTGGTTTAATTAAATCAGCACCAACATTTTTGCAAGATATACATTTCCCTTGGGATCAATTAGCGATCTACTTTTGTGACTAAAGCCTAAAGCACTGTGAGCACTGCACAATGTCTGCCCGGGCGGCTACGTGATCATTTATGCACACACTATAATGTCGTCAATCGAGTCATTCAGGTGACTTACGATCCTGGGCTTGAAAGGTGGCTCTATTTGTCTTCGTTCCAGCTTCTCCCAATCGATGTCGGCGAAGAACAAGTGGCCGGTCACGGCGCTCTCGCCGCCCTCCGAGTCAACACAGCCCAGACGCCGGGCCGGGTTTTTGGTCAAGAGCTGTCAAAAACCAAAAGATGAATGAATTCCCACATAGGCCCAAGACTGAGTAAAGGAAAGAAAAACACAGCTGTGCAGCATCATATTTAAGGAACATAAGCAGTAAGCAAAGCAGGGATCACATTTCAGCAGATTATTTGTCCACAACCTGTGTGATGCACATTATTCAGCAAGATCAAACTGGATTCCTTTTTTGATGGCAAGCCAAGCTGGACTCGCGTCAGGGGACATCCAGTCAGACTCCACCTTCCGACTCACAACAACACACCCACATGGTCTGACACCTCCCGCACTGCTTAAAGTAGGACACAGTTCAAATAGGTTCAGCGAAGCACAATAAAGCGCCTCAGCTTCCCCGGTGTAGTGTACAACAAAACAATAGAAGAGAGAATCACCTCATGAACTCAGGCTGCATTTCTCCACACTAAAGCTTTAGTGGGGGGGAGAGGAAACAGGGAGAGGCCCACACAATGCAAACTGAAGATTAAAACAACTTTGCTTTTACTTGCCTTTGGGAAGAAACTGTGTGTGTGTGTGGGGGGGGGGGAAATGTGTTTTGGACAGCTCAGTCTTGGCTGAGGTGTCTGCACACACCTGGGCCGGCGGTGACATTCAGACTAGGCCACGACAAATGAATGAGCTTCCGTCTGAACAGTGGCAGAAGCCAAATTAAGCCAAAGTCACTTGAAAGATTAATATGCTTTTATCATATCAGCGCCAAACACGATGAACTAGTGGATCGTTTTTAGTTGAGCACAATTTTGGGTGTACATGTAGCTTTTCTTATCAGTTTATACATGGACTCTGCTCGACAGGTGTTCCCGCATTACCGAGAAAATGAATACACCATATTGGTCCTCGAAGTGAAATGAACTTGGGAGTTGGACAGACGATCGGGGGCAAACAGTTCAGGAGCCCACAAACCAAAAAAAAAAAAAAAATGAAGGAAAAAAAATATTCCACTCGAATTGATGCCATCTTTCCATGGTTACACGTCAGCTGTGCACTAGACATGCCATGTCAGCGGTTCTACACAAAGAAGCTGTTCTCAAAATATACACCGGCAGAAGGATGCAATGCAAGCTGACATTATTTTTTGACCAATCAACTTGTTAAGCAATTATTACTTATATATTTTTTATGATAGCCTCACTATACCATAATAAGCAAACTCCACACGCTTGACCCTAGGGACGTTGAGAAACGGGTGCAACAGGCTCAATCCACTCACACTTACATGCTTCTTTATGTAACATGTGAGAGTGGGAGCAGTGACACAAGCATCTCATCTGCAGTGGAGATTGGTTCGGCGTTTCTTCAAGCATGCTGTCATAACAGCAAGGATTAGAACAGGGAGCAAAGGGAGGGATTGGAGGGAGGGGAGTGTCGTATTTATAGCTGTGTAGTGTGCGGTGGCTGGGCAGTGGACCATGCCTTAATATAGTTATGTAAGAGACCAGGGCCAAAGAGCTGGCAGAGCTCCCAAGAGCTGCCAGTCACTATTCACTCTTCAAAGTGTCATTCTCAAGGTCAACAAATAACAAATCCTGAGCGCAGAGCTGCTGCAAATTCAGTGGGAAATTGAATTTCCTCTATGATTACTTCAGATAAAAAAATTAAAAAATGGTACACAAACATTTCCTGCAATTGTCTAATGTGGACAAAGTCCGACAGACAGAGAGGGTCTGAGGAGACAAAGGCTACTGTAGGAGCTGGCTTTCACCCAATAACTCTATCCGATTGTATCCATCATAAAATGTTTTTTTGCAGATGAACCACTGGCAGTGGATACAATATAAAAAAAGATGCAGACTCACAGCTTTGAGTATATCCACCGCTTCCTTGCCGAGCCAAGATGCATAAACAATCTCTTCATTGAGGATGGATTCAAAGAGGTCATCTTCATTTTCCGCCTCGAAGGGGGCGTGTCCTGACAGCATCTCATACAGTAGCACCCCCAGAGCCCACCAATCAACAGAGGGGCCATAGAGCATCTCCTGGAGGATCTGGGGAAACGTGTCACAGCAAATCGATAAAGTTATCCATCACAGCTCAGCCTTAGTGTCTTCCCGCGAGCTTTTGCGTTTCCATGGAGACTACACTGAGCAGTAAGTGAAGAGAGCAGTAAAGAAGCCTTTCAGGAATTGAGACATGCAGCCCTGCACAGAGAAAAATCTCTCCAACACGAGTACACAGGCCATCGTAATCCCTCATTATGAAATCAGACCACCCCCTGTAAACCTGCATTCTGATGAAGGGATCAGGGCTTGTCAAGTAAACGTTCGCAAGCTGACCCCACAGGTGCGCTGCCTTCCAGTTAGTCAGGAAGGAATTCGGAGTGACGGGCAGCGACCACAGTGTTTGCTTTTAGTGAGGTGGTGTGATGGAGCGAGGATGGGATTGGAGAAAAATGTTTGAACCCAGGGAACTTGTATTACTGGAAGTATTGACGTGTCGAATACATGAAAATGACAGCAAAATATATGAAAACATGTTTAATAATCCAAAAAAATAACACAACTAAAAAACTGACCTCTGGGGCAATGTAATCCGGGGTGCCACAAAAAGTTGCTGTGGCCCCACCTTCAAATATGCCTTCTTTGCACATGCCAAAATCTGCCAGTTTACAGTGTCCATCTTTGTCAAGAAGGACATTGTCCAGTTTTAGATCCCTGAAAGGCAAGAGAGACATACCAAAAATCAGAACATTTACATATACTATTTACCCTATTTTGATGGCTCAATATGTGAAACATTAAAGGCCTAAAGATACTAAATGACATAATCCAACCAAAGCAAGCGGCTGCTTAATTGTCAGTTTGTGCTTCCCAGTCCCCAGTAGAAGCTTCTTTTATACGGCTGCCAGAGGTAGAAATTTGTGGTGAGACACACAGAAAATGTCCTCTGAGGACAGTGAAGTGTCTCTGGCAGCAGACATTAATAGGTGAATCCCTGACCATAACATGGCAGCCAGTATCAATAATAATTATACTTCTAGGAAAGACGAAACATATATATATATTTTTTTGGTGGAATATATTAAACTTACATTGTAGTAAACTGGTTGTTGTCACCTGCACTGGAGGTAAATTAAGTAGTATTTATTTATGTTTTATATTTTATATTTATTAATTTTTTTAAGCGATTGCTTGCAATGAAATGTTTATAAAACAGGCATTTTTTGTCATTTTTGTCAAGACCATTTAAAGAACAATTTAGAATGAATGCTTGTGCCCCAATTTCCTTTCAGACTTTGGAAAATATCTCGTATGACTAAGGTAATTAGACACACAATTGCGTAGTTTGGGTGTTGTGTCTTTTCCCCCTCTAGCACAAAGCTAGATGTGTAACTGGTAACTGTAGCTGGTAACATATCAGCTGTACTGTATTGCCTCTGGTGACATATCGGGTCAGTTTTCATTTGTAATTTTGTCTTCCAAAAAACGAATTCAAAATACAATACGTATCAAGATGAGGGCAAATATGTTCCCCATGGCTAATCGTTGCATGAGAATGCCTCCATAACCCCGACACTGGAAAAATCTCCTGCCCTGTGTTCAAGTCAGCTGGTGCTTTGTCATCTTACAAGAGAGATTAGTGCTGCGGAGTGTGGTTCACGCTGTAATCTGCGATCACGAGACCCAATTTACAGAGATGGCCTGATTGAAGCTTAACTGAAGTGCTTTGTAATGAAAGACTGACGATATGACAATACTTGGGACACGCACACGCCTTTTTCACAATTTCCTTCATTCTAGCAAAAGCAATGTTACACAATTATCGACGTTTTCCTCGAAAAAGGATGCTAAATAGAGAAACTGAAATTCTGGATGTAAAAAAAAAAAAAAAAAAGACAGACAGACAGGCATCATAAAGATGGTCTGCTATGGTTGGATTAATCTGGTTTGCTCCTCTCTACTGTAAACCGCTTGCGTAACACTGACTCATGACCGACCAATCAGCATTTGAGTGCTGATGGTGCCTGTCTGTCGCAGCCCAACAAAAAGGAGCCTTAAAAGAGCAACTCACACTTCATGGCCACAGAGTACGCAAGAGCTTAATACATTTATACAATAACAAAAACCCAGAGGAATGACACTTTTTACTGAATGCCAGTCAAATTTAACTTATATTTAAATGTGTCATAATTGTCTTATCCAGATAATGTCTCCATGCTCGAAAGCACATTTACAACAATTGATGATATCTGTAAATGTGTCCAGTGAGAAAGCAGTTTTACTACCACACTCTCATCAATGGCCTACACAAGGATGCACATAACTATGCAAATAACCCACCGCAACTGGAGCGCCTGCACTCCTCCATGCACCTACATCAACACACTGGAAGAACAATCGCTGATGTGTACTCTTTCTATGAGAAGTAGGTCATGGTGGAATGTCAGTACCCGCACTAAACATCTGGAACTAACCACACCGAGGAGGTGCACACTGCTATTCTTTAGGAACGACTTACTAACAATTTGTTGCTGATCATTTCCAAAGAAGAGAAAAAGGAAGTGCTGGAAGACTATGACGCACCAAGTGCGTTATTGGGTGACTGTGGTTAAGGGGTAAATTTATATCTGAAGACTAAAACACATCAGCATAGGGTATTACGCCCACACTCCAAGTCGGCCACAGTCTAGTTTGCATGATGATCACTGGGATGAAGTTATTTCTATTTCAAATAAAGGATTTGTCATAATGATTTGATCTGGCCTGATGTGCAAGCTGCTATTTGGCCTGTTATTTTAGCCGGAGCATGCAAAGTGCTCTTGGGGTGCCATGTGGCGCAGGCGGACACAGAACACAAGGAGCACTAAAAATAGCTCAATATTCACTGTCAGCTCACATGACACCTTATCACCAACATGCAGTGGCAGGATGCCCGCTGCCCTGCCACCCAACTCACTGCAAGTAGACAACAGCACCCTGGAATTCACCCATAAAGTTGGGCAATTCTCAAAAGGCGGATCAGACCAATAGACGAAATGCAACGTTTACTTTTAAGTCACTGGCGTAGGTCAATCTCTAAGAATTGCATCATCCGAGAATTTCCGCGACACAACTTTATAGAGGTCTTCCTTCTTTAGAACGCCCTAACTGAAAAAAAATGTCACAGTCTCTACACCCAATTGGATTTATAATCCCTATGATTTTCTCAGGGGGTTGCATTCTCACATTCGACAAAGCTTTTTAAATGACAATGAAAATATTGCTCAACACTTGAACAGAAAAAACAGACTAAATGACGACATGCAGCGCTAAACTATTTAAACTTTGGGGAAACTGTATGTCCGTCTCTGTTGGGCATAGCAAACGATACTGTTGCGATGTGCTTGTGTGGTTCTCGATTCAGACCTGTATATTATGCCTTTGCTGTGCAGGAACATGAGGGCAGATGTGATCTCCGCCGTGTAGAAACGCGCTCTGGGTTCTTCGAATTTCCTGGATTTCTGGATGTGAAACATAAGATCGCCGCCATTCACAAATTCCATCACAAAGAAGAGACGGTCCTGAAAAAGGGAAGCAGGGAGACGACAGTCACACACGCGTGCACAGAAACCCGCAGGAGCCCCACATGAGCCCCCGTGTTATCAAACAATCTAAGAACCACTGACCACGGGCATGTCGGAATTGCTTCAGGGACAGCAGATACAGACGCGCGACTGCTTCCCATAAATTTCACATGTCTACTTAATGGATTCCTGTTCCACTAACGACAGTTTGAAGTCAGCAGGGCAAAAAAAATACTGATCAAACCCATTAATCATTCTTTCTCATTACAGGCTTCCGTCGATATATGATCTAGAAAATGAGAGCCCCGGGGAAAAAACCCAGCAGGAGAACAAACTGCCCATAAAGCTTCCTCAAGTGTTCAGGACATTCAGCCACGGATGACTCTTTTTAACTGCTTTGTGACTTAGAGATTTTTTTTTTTTTTTTAACCAGGGCATACCATGAATTATATACTATAACTACGTGTTGCACATGTAAAGTGTGTGTGTGTGTGTGTGTGTGTGTGTGTGTGTGTGTGTGTGTGTGTGTGTGTGTGTGTGTGTGTGTGTGTGTGTGGTGTGTGTGTGTGTGTGATGCCATTTCCTTCCCCCTTCTCATTACAGGCTTCCGTCGATATATGATCTAGAAAATGAGAGCCCCGGGGAAAAAACCCAGCAGGAGAACAAACTGCCCATAAAGCTTCCTCAAGTGTTCAGGACATTCAGCCACGGATGACTCTTTTTAACTGCTTTGTGACTTAGAGATTTTCTTTTTTTTTTTTTAAACCAGGGCATACCATGAATTATATACTATAACTACGTGTTGCACATGTAAAGTGTGTGTGTGTGTGTGTGTGTGTGTGTGTGTGTGTGTGGTGTGTGTGTGTGTGTGTGGTGTGTGTGGGTGTGTGTGTGTGTGTGTGTGTGTGTGTGATGCCATTTCCTTCCCCCTGTGGAATTTGTAAATACTGCCTCAGGAATTTCCAAAACTCTAAGGACAACCAGCTGATCACAAACTGCCATGTTGCGGGACAATTCTTGAAAGACAAATAATTTAACGAAAGTACCCACCGCATCACAGGGGCAACCACAACCCTCATCACCTCCCACATTACTTTCCATGCTTTTTTTTTTTTTTTTTTTTTATCATAAAAATACTAAACTTTCAATCATTCCAATAACATTTTTCTTATATCCAACTTGATAATCATCATCATTTATTCATTATCGTACATAAAACACAGTGAGCCGTATTTACAGACCGTCTGCTAAGAGAAAAGGGTCCCAGACATAAAAGGAAATATGGTAGGGTGATGGAATAAATGCCATTCTGTGCTTGACTAGTGTGTGGGTTGATTGACACTTAGTCAATTTGTCTCTATACCACAGCTAGACTATTTTGATCTGAGGCAAAGTAGGTTAGTGCCGGTTCAAAGAGAACTAAAGCAGATTAAGAATTTCCTTCCTGCAACTCAAAGACCAGCTTACCCATTTAGTCCGTCACACTGGCACAGCCAAGAGACTGCTGCCACCTGCTGGCCAGTTCATTCATAACCAAAAGAGTACAAAACACCAACCTGAGAGCAGTATTCACCTCGAGCGCAAAAAAGCACGCGTCTTAGGGACTCACGCATTCCAATAAAGTGAAGGGGGGAAAGATTTGTTTTTCATCTCCTTAGGGAAATTAGCCAACATCATTTTTCAGCAATTTAGGAAAAAGAAAAATCAAATGTGCGCTTTGTTTGCCCCTCGCTCGTAAAAGAACAGCGCAGGTTTGAGACGCAACTCGAACTTGGAAAGCCTTTTAAAAGTTGCTGAGTGTCCATGAAAAAACCCCCCCACAAAAAACCCATTCACTCCTTTAGTCTTTCGTCTGAAAAAATAAAATAAAACTGACTTGCTGGAGGGGAAAAAAGAAAAAAGGAATCTGATGATTGAAAACGACCCTGATGGCTACCATCCAGTAACGGTTATATATTTGAGTCTAGCCGAAGTCGGTTGGCCTCCCCATTTGTTGCCGGTCCAACAGTGACTTTCCCCACCACCATAGCTAAAAAAAAAAAAACACAGTAAAAGCTTATTGAAGAGCGAAACACTAACCGGTGTCTGGAAGCAGCAGTACAACTGCGTGAGGTAGGGGTGACAGCAGGCCAGTGACAGCACCCTCTTTTCCGTCATGGTACACTCCACATCATCATCCTGCAATATGATGTCCTTTTTCAACACCTTCACAGCAAAAACCTGGTCTTTGGCATCCAGTCTGGCCAGCATCACCTAGCAGACGCAGACGAGGAACTATTCAGTATCACCTCGATGCAATCTCGGAATAGGCTGAATGCAAATGCGTGAATTGTAGGTTATTCTGGTATTCCAGAAAATCGCGCGTCTTTCCCACCTTGCCAAAGCTGCCCTTGCCAAGCACTTGAAGGAAGGTGAAGTCTGAAATGCCAAGTCGAGGTAGCTGCTGCTGAGATTCTATACTCTCCCTCCTTTCAGAGGGCGCCCTCACCTGACTCGCTCTTTTGGACTATCAATGCAAAAAAAAAAAAAAAAAAAAAAACATATTCAATTTATCATACATATAAATGTCTTTTATTCCTTTAATAGTATATTCTGAAAACTGAAAAAAAGAACAACTTAGCCTTTGTACCAGTGTGTTGCGTTTGGAGAGTCCCTCAGCCTGCAGACCCATCTCAGCGAGCTTGTTGGCCAGTTCCACACTGTTGACCCCGCAGTTTGGGGCTACGTTGCCTTTGCAGCGGATGTGGACATTCATTTTACAGACTGAGGAGAGACACCACAGACACAGGAACAGGTGAAAGATTAGAGAGGTCCTTTGAGATCCTGATCCGACATGAGACTGATGTCGACATGAGTCTTACTTTTACAGTGCAGCCCCTGCCGGACTATTCCCCAGAGCAGTGAACCACAGTGGTCGCAGAAAGTGGGCGACTTGTAGTTGTGGATGTTGAATTTGTGGGGGATGTTGATGCTGAAGCCTTGGTTGATGGGCTGCAGGGAGACAAGGCATAGTAATCAAACCACTGGGCACTGCTACAATATGCTACAACACAAACTGCCCGCTGGGGAAAATGTTTAGTTCCTATTGCATTCGAAAAAAGGAACACGCGTGCATTTATAGCCTTGGGCGAAATGCGATAACACGCATGTGTGCAAATGAGTACCCATCTCAACTCAGAAAGAGGAACCTGTACAGTCTGCTGATCGCTGCAGGTGTTAATCAGACATGGGCATGTGTTGTGTGTTTGTGTAGGAGGGGGATGTCTGTTATCTTTTACACATCCTGTGTTACGAAAAAAAAAAAGCTGCTTGAAAGGTGAGAAATATCACCAACAACATGCTCGAATACATCAGCTCTACCTTCGGACATACACAGATGCAAGATGCAGGAAAACCTTTCGGGCCGGTAAACGCGTGTTTTCTGACAGCCAGACAACCGTTACCTGCTCTTTCGCGGGCTTCTTCATGCGCGGACACAACGTCACGACCTGCTGGTGGCATCGCTTGTGCACCACACAGGTGCACACTGAAAGGCAACGATTCTTTGTCACACCATGTCAAACTTTGATGCGTTACCTTTCAGTCAATGGGTCAAAAGAGGAAAAAGATCAACTCACCTTGACACTGGTAACCCTGCTTTCCAAAAACACCCCTGTAACACAGACAGAGACAGAGTCAGGTCAAGTTCACCGTCTACACAGGTCACCAGCAGTGATTCGTCCTCACGCCCCCGTCTCACCAGATAAACTCTTTGCAGTGAAAACAGAAGGTGGGCTGCCGGAGGAAGGTGGACATGAACTTGTGTCCATTGACCTGGTGGATTCGCCGTCTCACGGCTCCATTGCGCTTCCTCGTAAACTCCTTGTAGGTCTTCACTTTCATTAAAGCATCGTCTGGCGAAAAGAAGAAAACGGGAGAAGAGGCAATACATCATAAATCCTTCACCGTCTTCCCAGTTTGTGGAGGCAGCCATAATGAACCCCTACACAGGAAGACAGCATATTTTGGATTTGTTTCATCAGCATAATAGAGCTTCCCAAAAGCAAACTTTCCTTTACTACTCATCGCTGGCTCATACAAAAAATATTACTGTCACACATAATCGTCCACATACATGCATGTACTGTATACAAGAATATAGGACAGTGAGTTGACGTGAATGGCTAGCACCTTTAAAGAGTGTGTAAACAACGACGATAACACATAAGGAGAAACACTGGGCTGCAACTAAAACTGCAGTCGGAGCCATACCGTCAGTGAACGAACCAGTGATCGTTATAAGGACGTAGACCTTTCCCTCTGGCTCCAGGTCCATCTGCAAATGCAAAAACACAAAGACATGATCATATTTCTGTACACATACATGTAGCGCCGATTAGAAAATAGAGACCGATACAAATGGCCACCGCAATTTCATTCTAAAATACACCAGGGACACGCGCGAACAGATATAAAGCGAAAGGTACAACACTTAATTTACTAATTATTATACTAATTTATTAATGATAACAATTATAATAATCACAATAATCTAGAAATATATAATTATTTTTAACCTATGCACGAATCTGTTCAAGCAGCAATACTTAAACTGGTTTAAAAAGGCATGTGGAACAGTTTCTGTGCGACTACTAAGCATCATTCCTTCAGCACCGGTACTAAAGATGCAGGCATGTTGACGGCATATGTTTTGCATTTGTCGGTGCAGATGTAATGTCAGAGGAATTTAGGCAATGAGACAAAACGACAACACAGCAGGTCAGGCAGGTTGGGCTGGTCGCAGAGGATGTGGTTCGCCAGATCTTCAGCTGGAAATGACGATGACTTACAAATACACACAGAGCGTATTTTTCACGACGCCAGGCCGACACTGCGACACAATTCCTGCGGCAACGGCGGCTGAGAATTTTCGTCACTGTATACATAAATAAATAAATGTATTTATGTTATACATAGGCCCCCACCTTTACAATGTTTGTACACTGGTACAAAATAATTCGAATTTCTCTTTATCTCAAATCCTTTTTTTTTTTTTCTTCACAGAAACCTGCTCATATCTTGTGTTTACAGTCTGGCTTTGGTATTTTCGTTCTCGCCCCCTCTGAGCAAAGAACTAAAAAGCTGCACTCGCGTCTCACTTCAGAGGATTGTAACATTACCACATGTCCAGAGAAAGAGGTATCGGTTCATATTCTCGCTTTTTGTGCTGCAAACGCCTCTGCCCATTTCTCTCTTTCGAAAGCGACACAATTTGCACTGCGTGCTTTGTTTTTCGAGACTAACTTGAAGTAGTGCGAACCCATTGGGTTGCCGCACATCTGATCGAGAAAAGATATGGCGGCATGATGCTGTAGTTCAAAAGCAGAACATTTAGCGGAGGAGGAAGTTTCTTCTTCTTTCATACAAGTTCAGGGAGGGGGCCCATACCAGTCGAGCGAGCAGTTCAGGTGCCGTAATCGACCCACTACTATTTTGGGTGCTGCCTAAGTGCTGACAAAAAACAACAGCCATAATAGCTAATTACCAATTAAACCAGACGTGTTGAAATAGAGGAGTTCAGATGACTGAGACAACAAAAAGGGAGTCGAGTAGATAACGCATTCTGCTCAAGTCAGCCCAAATTCCCTTTTTCTGCTCAAGGTCTCTGAAGAGTGGCAAAGGGGGGTTTCTGTGCATGTGCTTCAAACGGTGCGGTAAAAGGGTGAAAAAGTCATTCAGCCATGTATTTTAGAACCAATAGAGGGAAAGTATTTACAGTGAGCCCTTGAGCCCTGATCAGACAGTGGGAACGCTGTGATAAACGAGTGTGGGCGTGCGAAGGCTTGTGCCGCGTATGTGAAGCAAAGCAGGCCAGCATCTGGTCTGTGCAGAAGAGAACAAAAAAAGAAAGCCTTCACACTTCAGATGTGGCCAATAACATATTTAATTGTGTGTTGTGATGTGACAAAAGTCAACTGCACTAACCAACTGCCTCTTCTGACACTACACACCACTTTCTAACCACTTCCCCCTCGGTGCATGGGGGTCTCGGTGATGGTCTGCACGGAGAATTCTTGTGTGTTTCCGTTTTTTCTTTTTTTTTTTTCTTCATCGTGGTTTTTCCCCTCATCTAACGTTGCGCACACTTGGCTCAAACATACACAGATTTTCCTCACAAAAGCATATATGCTTTATGTTTTGATGTTGATTGTCCCTGTATTGGTCAGAAAATGTGGACTCTTATTCTGGAAAGGAATTAGAGATTATTGGTCTATAGAAGAGGGGAAATTCTTCATAGAATAAAAGTGGTACATGGTCGATACCACCACACCGCTCCAGGCCTGGACAGGTTTGCATTACATTAAGCAGCGCCTATAGTGACTAATATAGCCCTACGGGATCAAAGTAAGTGAGAAGAGGGACACTCCAGTGTGAACGGGCAGTTTGTCTTCAGGACTAGAAGACAGTGAGGCTAATACTGATACTTTATACTTTGTAAGATATTTATTCTGGGCTTTGATGAGTTGTTGAGTGGGTGAGGCACTATTTTTGGACAAGCTCAGTTCCTTTTATGCCTCTATTGACCAAGTATGGTTAACTTTGCACTTGTGGTTACTTCTGGAAAAAGAAGCGTCATCACCCTACATTTTGGTTCCATACCGGGGGGGGGGGGTCAAATGTCGCATAGGCCAGGGCATCGCGCACACGCTTGTGCAGCCAGCATTGCGGTGTGAGTTTGCAGAGGTAAAATGAATACCTTGCCAGAGCAGCAGCGTGTGTGCGGTTTGACCACGCTTGCTGATGTTCACACTGTAATGCAATAGGCGCAAGGCATGGAAAGTTCCTGTCCAGAGTAAGATATGAATTTGTTGTAACATTTGAGGGGTGTAAAGCCTGTAGTCGGGCCTCTTTGAAGAGAGCGTGGAGCAGGATGGGGCAACTACCATTGGATTTGATGCTCATATGAAACATTTTATGTTGTTGTGAGTCACATTCACCACAATACGCAGTCCATTAATACACAGGCTGTCATTCTGTCTTAAAAGGTTTTGTTTCATATCTATACTCGTATACATGTGTGGAAGCCATGATGATCTAGTGTCAGGTTCTCTCGGCACACGCACAGTAGCAACTATTGTGTTTGTGCCATCTGCTAGTTTGCTGATGTTGTGTTCAATTCACACAAAACACACTGAGCTCCTGTATATGATAATAGCCCAGCCTTTTATATTGGATAAAAACAACGCAGTAAGTGAGAACCACATTTTGTTATAATCATCCATCCCTCATGAGTAGGGGGCTGGAGATGGGTCAGCTGAGACCCAGAGGGGAGTGCGTGGCCCTGGACAACCTAGTAGAGGAAACCATGCCCTGCTCAGAGTTATGGGGAAGGGACAACACGATCCCAAAGGTGCAACAGGACGACTTATCACTCACCCATCCCTCGAATATCTCCCCGGTGTTGGAGGTCTTGATGAGCTGCTCGAACTGGATGGTGCAGTTGGCCACAAAGTCGTCGTAACCGAGCGGGGTGTCGTGGAAAACCGCCAGCTCGATCTGCCTGCCGTCGTTGACGTTGAGGCAGAACTCCTCGTTGTACGTGGGCATGTTGGTTTTCTGCTTGGTGTGAGTCTGTCCTATCTTGTAGTCGTCCACCTTCACCACGATGTACGGGTCCAGGTTCGGGGACCCTTTGTTGAAGATGACACTGTGGCGGAGGGAGAAGGTGGTCGGCTTCAGGCCCACCGCCTCACCGATGCGCAGCTTCAGGTAGCCGTTGAACTTCATGTCGCTTTCCGAGCGAACTTTAAAAGTTTAAAGCACTCGAAAAAAAAATGTAAATAATAACTCCAATATAGAAAAGAATACGTGCCTGCTCACTCACATATACGCGAATAACAGTGCTTTGATAAAGAGTCGTGGTTTTTAGACACTAATTTGGCGTCAACTCTTCAGCGTCCATCCTGGTGAAAACTTGTCCCCGCTGTTCTCGCCAGCTTTGAGTAGTTTCGCTAAAAAGGAAGCGACAACAGTGACATGCTGAGAACCAGTTCCGCATCAAACACATAACACACTCTCCAACACACGGTACACGCTCGGCCTGTCACTGTCGCTTTGCTGTGTCACATGGTCGAGTTTGTAGTTTTCTTTTTGCGCTAGAAGGAGGTGTCGCGTGGTACTCCACCGACCATGATGCATCACTCTGTTCGCTGAAGGTGTTTAGGGTTGGCCTCACCTGCGCTGAACGAGACTGCCCTCTTGTGGCCAATGTAGTTAACTATAGGACTACAACGTTTTCTTTCTGTCCGTCTGACTGTCTGTTCTTTCTTTCTTTCTTTCGTTTCTACTACTAGAGGGATGTAATATTGAATCCAATTAACAGTATACATGTTTTAAATATTGCTTGAATTTTATAGTGCAGCACTCCAAATTTTTTTTCTCATCAGCTGTTCTTATCCTTTGACTATAACACTGAATTTCATCATTTTGTTTCTTAAAATTACACTCTTTAATACATATATACATAAAATAATATTATGTCTCCGTGATTTATAACAAGGTTTTGCTATAACCTCTGGATGTGAGCTACAGCTGATACTGACTGTTTGTTAAGGATGTGCATTGGCATGATTAAGATATTATCTAAACTGAATATGTTAATATTTTTACTATATTTATTGCTATTTTTTTTACAAAACAATAAACATCAATATTGCATATAGAAGAAACAACAACATAATTAAATTAGAATTTAATATAAAACAATATAAAAGGGATTTAATTCGCCTTCCATTTTTTTTTTAATAGTTTCTCCCAATGGTCTATTAAGTAGCTGTTTTGTGGCTTTTGATAATAGAATATATCAGATAAATAAATTGGCATTATAAATGTCAAATTATTTTCCTTTGCTTCTCTTCCTAGTCTGTCACCTAAAATGCTGCCGTTCGACCCCTTTCCCTTTCCTTCTTCAAAAGCTATTCTCACTCTCTCTGTCTGAGGGTGCTGTGCCTGCTCCATCCATAAATGCCATGATCAAAGTCTCCACTTTATTGGTGTTAGGCTTGACCTTTCACCCCACTCTGCCAAATGTCAGCGCTTCACATCTCTCTGTTCCAGCTGCTATAAATAAAGGGCCCAGATCCCAGATCTCACACATCCCTAGGATACAGACTGTCTTGTAAACAACCTCTCAGACATGACCTTACTGAGCAGAAAGGGCTGTAATGGTGGGGCAGACAGAAAGTGGAATGCCTCCATGGAGGAGTGCGACCACACTTTTAGTTATCAGCAGTGAAAGTTCAAAACCTTCTGTCATACCTGGCAGGTTAAAGTTAAAACATTTTCACTTCACTCAATTCATGCTACAAATCATATTGACTAACAAGAGTAAACATGTTTGTATGTTGTCACTAAAATGCCTGGCTGCCTAAAATAACACCTTTGAATCAAAGCATTTTGGTGATATTTGTTTGTGTGTGTGTAGACAGTGTAGGGAAGATCAGAGCTGAGAGTCTGTCCTTTCAGTAAAACTGGATTTTATCGCCCTACAGTCCAGCAGAGGGCAGAAGGAGGTGGATTTTCCTATTCTGACCTTGGGTCCCCCTCTTGCTCTTTGCTTTGCTTCTCTCTAAAGATAAGGACACTTTAAAAATCTGTATAGTTTGCTTTCTTTCTGCCTTGTATTACCCTGGAGCCAGAACTGACATTTTTACAGTCCAAGATGATTTGTTTTGTTTCTTTGTTCTACTGGCGTTCCCCCTCTGTCCATCAACTCTATGGCTCTTTGCCCTTCATGCCTCCCTCCTCAATCCCTTCTAACTTTCACTCTCTTAGTAGTTGTCCTAGCCAGATCTTGAATTATGCACCCGTGGGAGAGCTTGGCATGAGTCTAGACTCCATAACAGACACTTAACTGGAAATAAAGATTTGGTACGAGGTACATGTGTACATTGTACACACACGGCCATGTGCATGTCTTAGATACTCACACAGACACAGGTTTGAATACACACACACACACACACAACTTCTGATGTATCTCCCCAACATGCCACCGTTTTAGTGCACACAACACAGAACCAGCTACCAAAAGCCTTCCATATTTCAGAGTCATTCTCTGTATGCGTCTTAATTTCAGCCACCTGTAGAGTTTCCACATTCACCTCACAGTCTACACTCCAATTTATGTCCATGTAACCCAGGACAGCTTAATCCTCTGGCTCCATGCCCAGGTACACCCTATAGCTGCAGCTAATGAACCATAGCATTGGTGCCAAACAGGGCAGTGGGGAATAAGGGCAGTATGGCCCAGATACAACAAAACCGTTCCCAACACTTTTGACCCTGGTGAGAGAAGTCCTACGGGGTCGATATACATCCCCACCACACCTCCTGCATCACCACAAACTCAATTACATCCATCATTCACTGGGTCCAAACATCACAACTAACCCCCATCACAAGAGCCAACACTCTCCTCAGGTAAGGCCATATTGCAGTAACCTAAATGCTACACTGCACAACACACACACACACACACATCTCAGGGGCTCTGCTGTGTGGAAGCTGAGGCACTCCATAAATCACACCTGTAAAAGCTGATGTGGTACTAAACATGCTTTATTCACAAGTGGTGTTTACTGCCAGTGCTCTAACACAGGAAAACCCAACTTAATATTGGCACTGCTCTGCACAAATGAACCAAGATGCGTACACCAATCCCAAATGACTTTGCATTATAATGCATAATGTTGTTTTTTTGTTCATTACATTTCAACAGTATATTCACATACAAAAATAAAAATAAAGGCAAAAGAACCCAATCCTCACTCTCAGCCTCTGCTCTGCTTCAACAACAAATAAAACTTAACAAAACTGAGAAGAGTTTAAAGTAAAAAGGTAAAAAAATATATGAGGCAAGATAGTACATCTACAAAAAAAAGTAATAAAACAATACAAAGCAAAAAAATGTTGTCTATGAGAAAAAAAAACAGTCCTTCTATTTTATCAACACAGAAACTCAGTTATTCTACCTTTACACTGCACAGACCCTCCTCAATCCACTTATGAGATAAGTGGCAATATTTGCCAGAGCGTGCAGCACTGGTTCCCACTTCAACTCAGACATCAGAGTCCACACGGTCAATGTCCTAAATCCCTCACCCTTGTTATAACCGCCTGATATTCTTTTTTTTAAACAGACAATTAAATAAAAAAACGGCAGGACAAGCCTTGTGAGTTTGGATCACGCAAGTTTGTTTTTTTTCAGGCAAAGGACTGAAGAAGGAGGAAGGTGAACTGACAAAAGTAAATGGCAGGGTTGTGAAAAGTGGAGGAATGTAACCGTGAGAGTGATGGGAGCCGTGTTGGACAGCAGAGCAGAGCATGGAGTGGTGGTGGTGGTGGTGGGGAGCGCTGTCACAGCCCCTCCAGGGTAATTGGCTCCAGATGCGAGGCAGCATGGCCCCTGCGCCAGCAAGGCGTCAGGGCCGCATTAAGAGCTCAGCCGAGGGCTGATGGGATCGCAGAGAGACAAGCTTCGCTCCCCCCTCGCCACCCCAAAAAAACACAGACGGAACCCCATGCTGTGCTGCTGACCACTGGGCCTCCATCCATTCTCAAAGTCAAGTCTGTCTTATCTTTGTGTTGCTGCTATTGTGTCGGGCCAGCCTATGGACTAACAGTTGATATGTCAATGGAATCTTCTCTTAAATGTTTGTTTCCACCCCCCCCCAAAGAGTCCATATTGGAGACTCTATTTGGTGCACACAGCTGTGAGGCACTGGAGTTTTCAGAGTATTTGGTGAGAGACAGCTTTGTGCCAGCTGTAGTCGTCTGGCCTTCAAAGTGGACAGGAGGGAAGGGACACTTATGTAGATATACACTGGTTAAAAAGTAGAAGCAGGTGACAATGTCAAAAGTCATCAGGTTTTACATTAAAACAAGTGACGACAAGCACAGCCAGATCAGACACTCCTGCTAAAAATTTTTTTTTTTTCTCCAATTTCACCCAAGATCATGAAGATATTTCAGGGTAAAAAAAAAAAAAAATCAATTCTCTGACCCGAGTGTCCTAAAAAAAAAAAAAAAGGATCCCTCAGAGCCACAGCGAGGAATGCTCTCACTGTGACACAAGGAGCATGTTTACTGATAGAGTGTGGAAATCGATTGAGGACAGAAAAGCGGCACGCAGGCCCGGTAGACGGAGGGGAAAGGAGAGACGTGAAAGAATGCAGAGGAATTCGATGGAGCGCACTCCATCAGCGGTGACACTCGCGTATCGATGGCGTTCGCCGAGTTGCCGCGCACCACCATGACTAACAAGACCACTCGTCATGCCAGCCAGCGTGCAGAGACCCCTGGAGCACCACGGAATGCCTGTTGAACAGGGCCACGCAGGTAAACACAAAGCAGATGTGCCGGTTCCCAGCTCTTCCGCAGTGTCTCATGTCCATTGAAATGTTGTTGTTTTTTGGAGAGCGTCATACCATTTCGTCGTCAGCCGTATCGATATCTATAGTTATTCAACTGCGAGCAGCACATTTCTTAAGTTCAATTTCACTCCCCGCAAACCGCAGAAGTGTCCCGTGGTTAAGGAAGCGCTGTGGTCCCACCAACCCTTAAAGGCAGTGTCCGTCGACAATGAGAAGTCTAACTGTGTCAAAGGTCAACGTCTGGGCACCGGGATCAGGCCCAGCTGTTACTCAAAAATCTTGCTTTCCAACAACAGAAAATATTTTTCAGAGAACACAGCCAACACCTCTTAAAACAATACAAGAGCAGGGGCTGCCAACGGGGGTTTAATTTCAGCCCCGCCACCATCCCTCCGCCTCTTTCCATCCTTTAACCCTGGGAGATGGTGTTGTCATACTGCTGGACATGGGCCCGGGGTGTGAGTGAGTTTAACTAAACAAAAATACTCCCACCCTACGCCAAGGACTCATGGCTCAGTCAGACCTCCATAAAAAAAAAAAAAACAGCCCTGGCCTGTGTTAACATGGATGTTTCCAGCACATGATAAAACTGGGGCGAAAAACTGGAGCATCTGGTTATCTCTTCTTAGTTAGGCTTTCATAAACCAAAAGAGGAATGCCAATGAAACGAGAAAGCACTTGGACTGCTGTGAACACACTCTGACACTAGGTGGGGATCTTGTGCCACATATGGAATTTTTCTGAGGGGGTGGAAAAAGTAGGATGATGATTCTTTCCTATCATTTTGTTCCTACAAGAGCTTGTGGCAGAGGGCTGACGGTGGTTCCTGAAAGTGCTGAAGTTGGAGACAGTAGTTTCTAACGGATACATGATTTAAATCTTATATTTAAAAGATACTAGGTGGTAAATGTGTAAAAAGCAATTCATGGTTGAACATTAAACATGCACACCTTTTACGTGTCAAATAAGCTTCTCAGATAGCATAATTGTCCAACTGTCTGATATCCATATCTATAAATATAAATATATATATCTCACCACAAAATTGTGACATATACATAGCCCTCACGTGTTACCTTTTTAAATGTTGACCATTTTATAGATACTTCTTCTGTAAATGTACTTAAGCAGAAGTCAGGATCTTTAATGTGGAGTATTTATACACCCATATTGGTACTCATCTCAGCTTCAAGTACTTCTTCTCCCATTAGCTATTAAACCCACAAACATGTTCAGAGTGGATGGTAGATGTGGTGCACTTAATTCATAGGAGTGTTCCTCCAGAGCAGTATATAGAGGCCGGGAATACTTTTCCGAACTGGGGAAAGTCCTTTAAAGGGGCGTGAAGAGCGGGCAGCGTCTGCTCTCTGGATGGGAGTGGGCCGGCCTGCCTAATTCCCAAGATTAAAAACAGCAGTAGGGTGGACATTGGTTCCAAAGGCAGCATGAAGACAATCTAAACAACATCTTGATTGGAAACGTACCGAGCATGTGGCTTTCATTAGCTACAGGCTAAACCCACATCACAACGCCGAGGACTGGGTCCCAGTGTCAATACTGCACCTGTCAATCAAATGCACAGCCATGAATGTGACATGATGATAGATTGATGAGGTCACCGCAACACCGATAAAGACATTTTTTTGGTGGTCAAGCGAGACATTTGATATGTCAGTGAATCAGCAATTTCCCCTTTTATTAAATGCCAGTGATTAATTCATGAATTAATCAAATTATATTATTTTACAAGTTAAAAACATGGAGCATGTTGTAATTTACCAGTCCATTCAAAAACACATTCAATTAGATATACAAAAAAGCAGCAAAACCCTTTAAACCTGAGCTTTTGGACTGTCACGGAATGCACATCAGCAAGTTAAATAAAAGAAATTAAAAAGCACTTGGTCATTAATCAAGAAATGTGAACTAGTTATATATGTAAAGAATGTCACATGTGGCACGAACAAAATTTAAGTGATGATTTGACACATTTTCATATGTAGCCGATTGTATATACAAAGTATTAAATAGTGGCAGATTTGAAACACAACGTTTAAACAGAATTGGATATTGCCTAAATATTAGCATTTAAAGAGGAACTGTAAAAATTGAGGAGTAGGTAAAAGATGAAAAGTCTGGGTTTGGTCAATGCTTTGGGATTAAACGGTACAATATAAAACATTGATCCACTCTTGAGGACAACTTGTTCCATAAATAGTCTCCCTGAGCCGACACCGATACATCGGTCTGTTCCCTTTCTTTATCCAGTACTCTTGCGCGGGATATGGAAAAGGAGAATGGGGGTTAGGAGTTCTGTACCCACGAAATAACGATGACAGAGAAGCTGGTGAGTCCCATAATGATGCCTAAGACCATCAACAGTACAGCCTAGGAACAAAGAGCACAAACAAATACAAAAATGGCATCACTGCTTGAACGGAAATGCGAAAAAAAAACACACATAAAAAAAAAAAAAAAAAACTTAAACACGCTGGTAACTGAGTAAACTGGTGTTTTTTTTGTAGCTTATGCTCAACAGCATATAAGATGCATGCGGCGTGTGTATTTACCCCAATGGAGTCAAACGATCTGAGGGGTTGCCTGCTGATCTTAAGGTAGAAGATGCCCGGGAAGATAAACAGCAGACAGCTGGATGTCGTGGACCCTGAGGAAGAAAAAGAGAAAAAAAAGACTTTAGATCGTACATACAACATGCCCCATTATAGGGGATCATACACTGTGACAGTAGGACTGCGTCATTAATTATGTATGAGCAGATAGTGAGATTCTAGCCGACACCATCGATAATGGTGGAATATTGACATCTTTGCTGAGATCCTGGTTGCTTATATATTCCGCCTCTTTTGTCAGAGTTGAGAAAACATCTGGACAAACTATGCTTTTAAAAAAAGTAAAAGAGGAATTATTTATGATTCAATATGCCCATAAGAAGTAGCAAGTCACACTTGCCTTGCATTGTTTACAAACAATTACATACCCACGACTCCAAACACATTTCTGATATCAGGGACAAAGATGGCCATCATCAGCACCACGCCCAGGATGGTAACAGTGGAAATGATGTGGATCAGCCAAGAGAAGGGACGTCCTCCACATATCAGCAAGGTCAAAGCCTTACGGGCCTGGAGCATATAACAATATTAAACTCCATTAAAACCAAATAAATCATCATTGTTTCATATAACTGTGTTTGATTGTTAGTTACTCTTATTATTAGAATTGTTGTAAATGTTCTAGATTGCTCTTTGGAGTTCTTTGGACACATTTTTCCAAAAAGTTGGATACAAGTTGTATATATAATACATTCAAAAGTGCTGAGATACAACCATTCTAATATATTTTTTTTTACCAAAAGTAACTTATAAAAACGTTTCTATTCTATCATTTTAAATGATTCTATTACAGATGTATTAAATCACAGCTATACGAAACACTGTCAAGCATTTCTTGTTTTTTGCCTAATATCGTAGCTTGGCACGAATAATCCAATATGTGGCAAAGGCAAATCGGGATACTCTTCTGTAGTTTTTGCTTGTATAAAGAGATGACGATGGAGTTGCTCTACTCACAGGGAAATTAATGAGCGGCACAGTCAGCAACACGGAGAGGAGGATGGCCAGCCGAACCGTCGTGACCATGATGTCCCGCGGCAGGTATGTATCGTAGCCAAGCAACAGCTCAGAGTTCACGTGCGCTACCGGGAGGGAGAGAGGAATTGAAAGAGGCCCCAATTTCAACAAATACCACAAGGTTTCGAGTTTTATCTTATACTCGGCAAGGTGGTGTCCCGCGGCAGGCTTACCATAGAAGGTGAGGTAGCCAAAGAGCGCAGAAATGAGGTAGACCACGAAGCTCAGGCCAATACTGACATTTGCAACGTTCTGCATCCTGCCCTTAGTAGGCCTGAACGACGCAAGGAGAAGTCCGGGATGAAAAAATAACAATAGATGCGGAGAAGTTTCTTTCGGAAGTGGATGTAAAGGCAACGCTAAGAGGCCGCGGTACTAACCGGTCCAGCTCACAGTAGATTGGCAGGATAGTTGTGTGGCACAGAAAGGAGAAGGCCATGGTGGGGATGGCGTAGGCACTCTGTAACACACAATCATGACAACGCGACATACCATTAACAAATTATCAGCTTACGCTGTTCAACAAGACTGAGGGGGCAGGTGGGTCAAGGTACGCTTTGTGCAGAAATGGCTACCATCTGGGCCGCGTTTGTGCGAGCTTTCCTGAAAACCTGTGTTCACCAGAAGGTAAATATGCCTCTCTAAATACCAGGCAAGAGGACTTTTTAAGGCCTCTCGTCTCCAAACAGCATCAAGCTGCGTCTGAACAACTGGCACCAACGTCTCGCTGCGCGCGTAAATCTGCACACCACATGCGCACGTGGCCTTTCCGTGCAACGGACATGTGAGGCGCAGATGCGGCGTGAACCGGAGCTCCTTCCATATGCAGCCCATCCTTCATAGGTAAGGCGCGGGACTTGTCACATGTCGGTGGAGCAGAGCCGCGCTGAGCGGCCCGCCGCCGCCGCCGCCGCCTCACCGGTTCCGCACGCAGCGTAGAGAAAACACGAGAGTCACGTACGTACCTCACTGGAGACGACAAAGAGTTTGGGCGTACACTCCGAGTCGGTGGAATTCGATTCCTGGCGGAACAAGGAGAGAAGAGGGAACGCGTTATTTCTGAAAGGGGAGGACCTTTGCCGTCCCGCTGCCAACGAGGGGACCGTGCAGCTAAACGGCCATTGTCTGGCCATGGAGCTACAAAGGAAAACAATTAACTGATGCCAGGCCCAAAGTTATGGTATGGCCTGTATAATTTCTACAGGTCAGAGTTCACTTCCAGGCTCAGGCGAGGTCACTTCCCACTTCCTTCCCCTCAGGACTGGCACCATTCATCCCACACAGTGCTCCACAAGCTTCTCTGGTCCTCATCAGCCAGAGTTGACCCAATCAGTAGACCCAATCCGCTGGGTTTTCCCCCCTAATCCTGTGGCCGTGACCGACTGCCCCAGACTACCTCCAACTTGTGGCATCCTATACCTTGTGCGTGTGTTCGTGCGCACGTGGACGGTTGTTACCTGGAAGGCTCCCGCCAGCGCCGTCACATTGAGAGGCAGAGGGCAGGGGA
Source organism: Colistium nudipinnis (assembly GCA_016785305.1). Taxonomy (NCBI): domain Eukaryota; kingdom Metazoa; phylum Chordata; class Actinopteri; order Pleuronectiformes; family Rhombosoleidae; genus Colistium; species Colistium nudipinnis. Next base: position 422,402 of record JAFBJU010004859.1, on the reverse strand, counting down.
TGGACCATTTCTTGATCACAATCTAGGGACCAGATCACACAGAAGGAATATTACAGAAGAGCTTTTAGACAAAAGGAAAAAAAAACAAAAAACAAAAACATCATTTTGGAGGGGGTCAATGTTCAAACTCACCACAAGCGCAAAGTACAGCATGAAGAAGAAAGCGAGGCTGCTGGTGTACCCCAGGAAGCCTGAAACGGTGAGAGACATGTCTGGTAAGAAGGGATGGTTTGACCCAGTCGGGTCAGCAACTCAAGATGATTTCCGATAGCCTTACCAATTTTTGGCAACATCGACAAAGGCAGGACAATGCAGACCGTGACTATGATCAGAAGCAACCGGCCATCTTCATACCAGGCATTTCTGGGGGGAAAAAAGAAAAAAAAGGCAGGGCGTGAAACGTTGTTGGCCTACGTTGAATCGAGCCACGTTTTTTTCCCCCACCAGCCTTCCGGCGTCTGAAATGTCAGGGATGGCAGAGATGGATCTTCAGTTCCTTAAAATGGAGTGGCTCTGGAAATTTGTCTCCCTTTCGGGGCTCAAATATAGAGCGACGGGTTCTTCATGTGGTACCAATCAAGGGCTTTAGCTCTCGCAAACCATAACAATTATGTAATTCACATGCAAGCGCTGCGTCGCTCCGTCAGATGAGACCACATTTCACATGCCCGTTTTTTGGAGAGGGGGGAATAATATTTTCCTTTGCTGAGGGATAGCCTTGACGGTTTATTCAGGATCGGGGGAGCTGGAGGGAGGAGGAGGAGGAGGAGGGGGTGGGGGGTGGGAGGGGGGCAGCGCTCGAGGTGACACATGTGGAAGGCATGCTGGCTCCGTCTGGGTTGGGGTCGGCTGGGAAGGGTGCCGCCTGGCGCTGCTGTATGCTGGACCGCGGCTCGGGGTCACGGGGGACTGGCTCCAACGCTCTTTATGGGGCTCCCACAGTCAGCAGCACCTGCTCCAACCACATCAACACCCACTGACCCCTGTTTGGCAGTTTCACAGCTGTGGCGTTTCCATAGGCGCTGATGGATTTGTCCCCGCGTCTCCGCGGTTTCTGCCCTGTAACTGGATGTCAGGGGGACCTCTGCTCTGACCTCCACTCTCGCTTGTCCAATCACTTGTACTCTAGCCTAAGTTTAGCTGAAGCACTCCACCGCAGCGTAGCAAACCCCCTCCTCTGCGTCGACATTCTGTGATGCAGGGATGTTTTAAGAAAAAAAAAAAAAAAAAAAAAAGAATCTACACCACCATTGGGGTCAATTCTCAGAAGCCTTGAGGCTTACAGCAAAGGCACAGGATACGTAAAAGACCCATGAAATGTGCAACATTTCACGGTATAACACGACGCAGGAAAGCCCTCAGTTCGGAGCAGGGGTCGGCAAATGAGTCAATCTGCAGACGTTTTTTTTTTTTTTTAAGAATAAGCATAAATCTGGCCAATGGGACAAAAATCCACAGCTGTCCACATCTCTGGTGTTCAACTTCAGCAATTTGGTGAAACGTACACAGGGCATACTGTACACTCTGAAAGGCTGCAAACAACTGTGTTTTCACTCTGCCGTATTATAATAAATGAGGCCAGGGGAAAAAAAAGAAACGCGTTTCAATGTGGAGCAACTCGTTTATCTCGGCTTGGATGGAGTTGAGTGTTTGTCTGTTAACATCCCAAATCCACTCATTAACAGAAATGTTTTGTTTCCCCTCAGCAGTGAGCTGTAATTAGAATGGCAAAACTGATATCCCCTTGTATCAGTCTGATTCCGGGGAACATGTGCGAGAGATTTGGGGGTGAAAGGAAAGAGCGCTAATACAAAGCAGCTGTGCGTGGAAGATTCTGATGTTGACAGATTGGGCCGCGAGCAGCTACAACTCTTGCTTTAACCAGTGTGGCCAATAATAAAGTGATAGAAGTTACATTCTTGGCCGGGGACTCGGCTTGGCCGCGAGGGCTCGTCCACGAAGGCCAATGAAAGAGACGGACCTCTGCCGAAGGGTGATGAATGGCTCTGTATCATAAATACATTTCCTCTGGGCACGTTTTCACGCTACACAACATAACCCCCCCCCCCCGCCCAACAACTCACAGGAAAAGTGTTAGCAGTGTGCTGTGGTTTGTTGAAAGACCCTCTTCCACCGCATTATTCATACATTTTTATTGCTCGACTAATTCCAGTTCACGTGGCTTTGTGGCGCAGATGTGTCAAATTTGGTTATTCGAAGGCCAAAATGTATGATCTAAAACATCATGGGGACAGTAATGACTCATTTGTTATCCTAATGCAGATCATTTTAACGAATGGCTTGGTCTCCCTGCAGCAGTGACGGATTTGGAACCGAACTGTATTACTGGTGACGGAGCTCACGGCGCTATGCACCTACCCTGTGTGGTCCGGGCTCAGGAAGCTGCTTATGGCGGCAGGAAGCTCGGACTTCAAGATGAACAAATAGGATGACATGGCTGAGAAAAGGGGAGGGAAGAACAAAAAAGGGTTCAGAGAATTGTTTGCGTCGTGCCGTTGGTTTTTCCCAAGTCAAATGGACTACAAAGAGCACACAATCAATTCCGCCCACACCAGCAAATCATAAACCCAGCAGTCGACCCTATGCAGCCACAAGCAATCCTGGATTGTGGTGTGAGGATGGATGGTGTGTGTGTGTGTGTGTGTGTGTGTGTGTGTGTGTTTATTTTTTTCCAGCACAAGGAAATGGAAGGCAGGGTGGAGGGGGTACCGCGGCTCTGAGTTAATGCAGATGGGTGGGGCGGGTAGCTCAAAGGGATCATCAGCAAAGCCCTCGGTACAGAGGAGCAGACATTATGCAGATCTTCCACTCGCTGGAGACCGGGAGCAGCAGTCACGATGGAGAACTGCGAGGGGGGAGGAATGCTAACAATAATCATCTCTGACGCTAATCCAGGTATTTTTCTCCCCCCTTGCCCACCTCACTAGGAAACAGGATATTATCTGAATCTGATGGGCTCCCCCATACTTCCCCGAATACTCAAGGCGGCCAGTGAGAGAAGGGATTGGGGCCACTTGTTGAGGGTCGCATCAGCCCCCCAAAAACACGAGGAGGGGGAGGGAAAGGGAAAGTGGAGATGGAGAGTGCACCAGGAGACGGGAACGCGTTTGTTCCGAAGCAGGGATTCGGATGCAGTGTGTGGTCAGTCATACGAGGGAGATAATAGGAGGGGATTTCAATTTGTGAAGCCAGGCATAGCCAGAGTTAGCTGGGACCTTATTGCCCCCGGGGCAGGTCTTGCACTCGCCGTTTAATAAGCCTAGACCATAATCCCCGAGATCCTGTATTTGTTTATGGAAGAAAATTCCTCCAATAACCCTTCAGCCCACACAGACGCAAGGACACTCACTGAGAATAACGAACGCCATTTGTAAGAAGTAAAATCTGTCTGCAAGGGGATATTAAGAGGCGGCATTTGCTTCAGTGTTTTAGCCCAAAACATTTCACTGCAAAAGTTCATCCAGCAGCTTAATTGAACCATAAAAAAAAAATTAAAGTCCTCTCAGCCACTCAAATGGCTACAGACGCACTGGCAGGGATCACACACACACACACAGCAGGCATGATGCAATGGTTTAGTTTCATGCAGTTGGTTACTGTAAGCACAACAACACTTTCATGGGAAATCCTGGAGGGGTCATACTTACATCTCTACACAAAGAAAGGCCCTTGAGTGAAGAGAAGGGATAGTTATCGAGCAAGTGGCAAGAAAACATGTTCTAACAATAAGCATTTATAAAAAAAAAAAAAAAGAATGGAAAATTGCTGTAAACCACGTGTGTGTGTGTGTGTGTGTGTGCGTGTGGTCAGAAAATAGTGAGAGAGTGTATTCAACACAAGACAGAGCCACTTTCATTTCATTAGGAGTGAAGGGAGAGGTAGGTTGTGAGAGCTTTTGGGCTGGTCAGTAATTAAGGTCAATTGGCCCATCAGCCTTTGGCAGTGCAGATGAATGTTTACCCAGAGTGAGACTAATTGCACTCTTATAAAAGGGGCCCGGGGTGTGGACAGATGCATGCTGAAGTGCTGGCTCTCACAATCTCACACATACTGCCCCATGCTGGGAAAACCGCAAACATACCAGAGGGCACGGCAATAATCCACTCAGCCGCGCCACTAATGACTGCAGAGGAGCTACCACCTCAGTCCTCCGCTCTCTGGGAAGCGCCGATCGGGGCTGAGATGGATAGAGAAGGCTGCAGAGAGCAGTGAGGGGGTGGTGGGTATAAATGGAGGGGTCCCATTAGGTTACTCAACGCTCAGAGGGTGGGTGGGGGTTTACCATCAGTGATCAATTAGACGAAAAGTCAGGTTTCAGGCCCAGGGGAGGGGGCTGCGAGGACGGCGGCGACAGAGTCAAAGGTTATCAGGGAATCCAGCATAATGGCCTTACAGGAAGGAGGGAGCAATAACTCAGCAAGGGGCGGCCCGCTCTCCAGTAGGAGGCACTATGTGCCTCTACAATAAACTGGCAAGAGCGCCGCCCTCAGCACTTTGCACCCACTTCACCACTGTGCTTCTTTAAAAACCACAGAATAGGTCTGCCCGACATGTCAGAAGCAATGTGTGTTACTGTAGAGTAAAATCGAGGCCGACTCACCTCCGACATTTTGGATGAGAATAGCAACTCCAACAAGAAACTGAAAAATAAATGTGAAAAGGTCAGGGCGGTCATTTCTTCTGAAGTCATGTTGAAGATGCAAGTGTGTGAATTCCTTTATTTTTTTTCTTCAACAGGGTAAACTTTCCCTCACCTTTCCTGGTTTTTGTAAGGCTCGTCCCCCGAGATCCTCAAATGAATTGATGCCTAAGAGTCAAATGAAAAACAATGGCTATGTTTACACAGAAACCAATAATCTAGGGAGGTTATTCCGCTAATTACATTATTTTTTGCTAATGACAGGATTGATGGTAATCCTGAGCACGCCCTCATTCAGGTTAAGGTAATCACAACATGCCGTTTACATGGCATCGTCGAATTCATAGCATTCATCAGCATTATATTAGAATACTGCTATCCGTGTAAATGTAATCAAGGGGAAATGCCAAACTCAACTACTTAAAGAAACAACAACATAGGATGTACCTAACATCACATTCTCATTAGTGATTGGGTGGGGAATAATAGTCCTTGTTTCCTTTTTATCTCCTTTTATCTTTGGCTCCTCTGACCCATTTTAACAGATTTTGATGAAAGACTGACAACAAAGAGACAAAGAGATAACATGGCCTTAAAACAGACGACAGAGCAGGTAGCACTGATTAATCATGTGTGAGGTAACGGGGGCAGGCCAGGGTACGGGTAAAAAAAAAAAAAAGTAGATTAAACCTCTGGGAAAAAGCCATGAGGAAGTGAGCATCTAAAGTTAGATTGCGAATCCATTGTTGCAATCTCACCTGTTTGGTCACATATCTTCAGAAGGAGATGAATAGAGAACGCTGCCAGGCTGGACACTAGTACCAACAGAATACTGGAGAGAAACGGCAGATAGAGCAACCATTACACATACAATCTGTGTTCACTTCTTTTTAGAAAATTGTGGTCGAAGGTGTAATGAATGAGTCTCACCAGAAACCAATTATTCCAGTGCTAGCCATAGCATAGGCTAGACCCAGTATGCCACTACCCATGATGGCATTCATCAGGTTAAAAACAGAGGAGGCAAAGGAAGCCCCTTTGACAGTGGTCTGCACTGATCCCTGCATATATAGAGAGCACAATTAAGATGGATAATAGTAAGTGTGATAACCAAGCATGGAAGAAGAAATCAGATTATTTTTTTAAGAGCTTAAAGACACATAATAAGCAACAACTGGCCAGTCCTGATGATGGATGTCATGAAACAACACTGCAGTGGCATGTAGGATCAGGGAATGGATGGGGTGGGATTTGAGCGGCTGGCTGTGAGACAGCTGCCTGAGCTCAGGATAAGGGGAGCTGCCCAAACTGCTTGACCTCTTTAATAGGGGATATCCTGGAGAGAACGAGTGGCAACTCTGGTGTCCGTGTCACAACAAGCTCAGATTGACCTGTGTGCTGCTGAAATCACATTCACCCTGGGTTACAGTACTGTAAACTATGACAGCAGATGCAGCAAAGTAGTAATAATAATAATAATAATAATAATAATAATAATAATAATAATAATAATAATAATAATAATAATAATAATAATAATAATAAAATTACGATAATTTGATTCAACTGATTTGCACACACTTTTTTAATTAAGATGCACCAGTAAAAATAATAATTAGTGAATGTATCAATACAAGAACTTTCTCATGATCTTATTCTTGCTGTGGGTCACAGTGAGCTGAGGCCCAGCATGCACCCTCACAGTCTAGCACAGTGGACTCTTTTCTATTTGATGTATTGAGATTGATTTCAGATTGATGATAGGATCAATATGCATCCTGTGCTATGATCACATGATTCAATCACGTCGGATGACACGTCATCTACCAAATGCAAAGCTGTTTCAACCGTTTTCGCTTCATTATAGGGAAACAGCTCATGTATCACTGATCATACACGCTACGCTGGGAAAAACAGAATTTATTCGAAAATTTAGACATTTTCAAAAGCCCAGGCATGCTTTAGCTATAACCTTTATGACTCTCAAGACAAAACTAATCCTGCTACAATTTAACTTTTAATATATAAATGTTTTTTATAAATTCTATTTCTTTTAATCAAGTATAGTTAATGTTCGTTTTATACACGTGTTCCTCCTTTTTTTAAGGAGAAGAACAAGAGATTTGTACTTTATGTATTTCTTCTGTTCTAATTGTGTCACACTTAGAGAATGACATGAAACTACTCGTGTGTAAGATACAAATACAGACATATTGACAGTAGAAAAATGCAATAGTGTGATTACCGTTTGGACTCTGTATGCAAGTGCTGACAGAGTAAACAAGAAGGACAATGTAAAGCAACTATAACTGATCTCATCGCTAAAGTTCGTTTGTTTAGAGTGAAACACCGTAAAACCCTTAAAACACTGCTGTCATTATACTCACATTTTGTAAGAGAGGCGTTGTCACGTTTTCTCCATTGTCCCCGCCGGTGTATTCACTGTATAAATCTGAGTTTGTGTGTCCATTTACACTCATGTTCTTCTCGGGAGAAGTCAACTCACTCCAATAACTACAACAACCGAAGGAGCAGAAGAGACAACACCACACTGCTCCGTGTCAAAACTCACCACTGTCGCTCTGGACTTAAAACAACTTTTAAATCTGCTCGTATTAACTTATCAGCTGCTGACTGTTATTGTTGACCACTCGCATCACGTGCCTCTCACTTCCGTCGCTTTTAATACGTCAGAAAAGAAGCTGCCCAATCAGGTAGCTTTCTCCGCTCGTTTGACCAATCACACAGTCGGTTCTAGTCCAACATTGATGAGACAACCGTAGCGTGCCTGAGAGCAGAGGATGTCAAGGTCCGTATTCTAAAGTGTGAATGGTATCATTAATAAAAGCACAATACTGAGTTTTTAAGACTCGTGTGGGAATGTGTGTGTTACAGCCACCGTTCGGATGGGTCTTTTAACGTTTCTGCTTCCATTCCAGGCTCCTCGGCAGAGTTTTAACATCGGCACACTCTCATAAAAGCCTAAACGCTGCTGCTGTCCACCGGAGACGTCGGTCTGCAGCATCGCTACCGGTCACAGACTGTCCTGAATTCACAGTGACGCCCACAATGGAGCCCAAACTGTACAAGCCCCCTGCAGAGGTCCGAGGTATGACCTCTCTGGACAAAGAGGCGTTCACACAGACCGTCACAGTCCCGGCTCTACGGGTGCCCATCGGGGTCCTAAACAAGGTGATAAAGAGCCTGAAAAAGTCGACCATCCAGCGTCCAGGGATGCAGAGAGTGGTACAAGATAAGGAGGATAGTGGCGAGTTCCGTTTGGTCCTGTTGGACCCTCGCAGAGTCTCCTCTGGAAGCTCCTTCTCCGAGGCTGAAGCCGAGGCCCTGAGGTCTTTCGAGGTCGCCGAGGAGCTGCACTCCCACGAGCTGCAGCTGACCTACGACAACCTGAAGAGTGAGGAGGTGCTGGAGGCCGTGCTGCCCCAGGGCCAGGACGTGACCTCTGCCTTCAGCCGAGTGGGACACATCGCACACATGAACCTGAGGGACCACCAGCTCCCGTACGGGAGCCTCATAGGTAACGCACACATGGGAGACAAGTAAGGTGCAGGCTTCATCACACCTTTGCAATGGTTCTCTTAATTTAACTGGAGGGGGAGCCATGCTTTTTCCATTGTTAAGCCACTGCATATAATTGACCACATCATAATGATATTGAATTCACTTATTAAAAACACCAAAAGGCCGAACCACAACAACTTGTCTATTGCTTCCACTTCAGGACAAGTTATCATGGACAAAAACCCTGGCGTGACCTGTGTGGTCAATAAAACAAACATAATAGACTCAACATACCGCAACTTCAAGATGGAGGTGCTTGCTGGAGACGAGAACATGGTTGCTAAAGTAAGCTATAGGACCAATGTGCCGTAATCTTGTGTTAATTGTACATATAATCAGTGTGTGAGTGCAAAGCATTTACCACGTTCATTTAATGCTCATCATGATTTGTCCGTGTTGCAGGTGAAAGAAAACGGGGTGACGTACGAGTTTGATTTTTCCCGCGTGTACTGGAACCCCCGGCTGAGCACAGAGCACCAGCGCGTGGTGCAGCTCGTCAAGCGCGGCGACACCGTGTTTGATGTGTTCGCCGGTGTCGGACCCTTCGCCGTCCCCGCTGCGCGCTCGGGTGCCCGCGTGTTGGCCAACGACCTCAACCCAGAGTCCTACCGATGGCTGCAGCACAACTGCAAACTCAACAAGGTGGAGAGCAACGTCGGAACATTTAACCAGGACGGCAGAGCATTCATCCAGGGGCCGGTGAAGCAGGAGCTGCCTGCGCTGCTCCGAGGACAAGGCAGTGTTCACGTGGTGATGAACCTGCCTGCCTTAGCTTTGGAGTTTCTGGATGCATTCAGAGGCCTCCTGCACCTGGAGCCTCCCTGCGATGAGAATTTACCCACAGTGTACTGCTATGGCTTCTCTAAAGAGGACAACCCTGACACAGACGTCGTGAAGAGGGCATCCCGCAGCCTCGGCTTCCCCCTGGAGAACAGATGCTCTGTGCATTTTGTGCGTAATGTAGCACCCAACAAAGATATGATGTGTGTGAGGTTTACCCTCCCTAAAGAAGTCCTCTTCAGCTGTAACCTTGAACAGACAGGTGAGAACTCCATTAGAAACCTCTTCTAAAACATCTTTTACTGTAGATTTGTTATTTAAAATAATCCTCTTTCGATGCAGGATTAATTAAAGCACTGTCACTCACCGGCTCCGTGTTTTTTTTGTGTATCCACAGAGCCCTCTGAGGAGCCAGCCCCAAAGAGACAGAAGTGTGAAGCAAGTACAGATTCGACATAAACATTTAACATGTCAGTTGGGAGCTTCTTCTTTTCTTTTTTTTTAAGTTTTAAGTTTTGCATCTGTTACAGATGTTGAAGCATCTTGTCGTGATTTCCGATGACTGTTTATTATTTGGGGCTTGACATGTGACAACTTGAGTTGTTTCACTTTTCAATAAACCTGTAAAGAAATGGATAAACCCCTCTGAGTTCTAAATCTGTGATTTATTTACATATAAAATGAATACAAAATATTAATAAAAAAAAATACACCTTGACCCAAAAATGAGTCGGATCACATCCTATCACACTCGCCCTCCACAGTGGTATCAGGGCCGTATTTATAGTCCATTGTGTCACCTTTCTTTCACGTGGCTGCCTTTAGCCGGTTGAAGGGAACAGCCCACTGAAAGCATCCTGAATGGCTCGATGACATGCCAACGCTGAGGTGTATCCTCCAGCTGTGTCCTGAGGCATGGCAGCCCGCACGTGGTTCAGATATCTGGGAACACACAGAGAGCCGTGGTCAGGAACAAGAGTGAGGTATTTTGTAAATAGGGTGACTGACTGGCGTCCCGAGAAGCTGGTCTCAAAACGGAGTTCCTGTGAGTGTAACAGAGGGTACGTTTATTCTTCATTAAGTCCACACTTGAAGTTATTTTTCCTGGCTCTCGCGGACACGACGGTCCTTTGATGAGATCAACGAAGACAGACGTACCCCTACCCCAACACTGGAACACCTTGTGCCAAAAAGCCTCTCCAACATGGCTCTATTAAAGTATTATAGGGGTCTTTTATTTTTTAAGTGCTTACAGATGTATCCCGACAAAGCCCCTTTTCGGGTTCTTAAGCAAAGCCAAAAGTCACTGTTTATTTTTACATTGGGGCACAGACAGAAAAAACAGTTGAGCTGTTACTTCAAGTCCACATCTTGTCCCCGCAGTGATAGGTACCCCTGCTCTTGTGAGTGTGTGTGTGTGTTTATTGGGGAGAGGGGTGGGGGGGCTAACCTGTGTAACCACTTTAATCCTTCCTCCACTGTGATGTGCCATCATAAAAGCTCATTGGGATGGGAAATTCACCAGGCACGTTTTAGGCCGCTCCATTGCAGCATCCGGGTACAAAGCTAAAAAAAACAAAGTCCCAAAACATCTGAGACAACACGTAGCTTTGCCCCTCAATGCAGCCTCCCCCGCCACCCTGCAGGAATCCCAGTCCTAGCGGAGAGGTCTAAAGCCCTCACACGAGTCTGGCTTCGTGGCCCTTGTTCCTGTGAGCCGGGGAGACTTCAAAGTGAAACGGGAATCAAGAGCACAGGCAGTCCTCTGTGATTTCTTTGCTCAATCAGGCTGCTTTGCGGGGTAACCCAACACCTGTGGGGCTGCGAGGCTCAGACTGAGAGAGCCGAGGCGTGTGTGCGTGCGTGTATGTAGAAATGGACAACAAGCACAAAAAGGTGTCGGTGAGACTGCGTGCTGAATAGACCCTATTTGCTGGCGTGTTATGATTCTGCAAAAAAATACTTTCGAAGCCAACGACCCTATCCTGTATAATGCAATAAAAACCTCGATGAACAATAACGTGGAAACAATGTATTCCCACGCATGACATGACATGTGACATGAACAAATGAAATCAGGCATTCATTCATGAATATCACGTGCAGGAGATGACCTTGTCATCCTTGATAACGGACAGTGAACGTGAGAAGATGAGCAGCAGATGTCAGTCAGGTCCTGCACACAAAGACCACTCATCACCCACTAGAGAAACAACACACAAGTTCAAAACAGGAGGCTCAGTGATTAATAATAACTTCATTAGGTCCAAGCTGCTGTAGCCTGTCCTTCAGAGCACTTGAGGGAGGTCTTCTCGTATGGCTTCCTGCATCAGATGAGTGCTATCTATTGATTATATTGTACTGGGCCTTTTTAATGGTGAAAAAAGTGGGCTATTTACAGCCTGGCTAAGTCTGCTCTTCCTGCTAATCTAATCCCCAAGCTTCTCATGTGGTCATTCCTTCCAAGAAAGCTGAGAGCTCTGTGTAACTTTATACCTGCCAGCCCCTAAGGAGGGAGAGAGCAAAAGCGAGCATGAAGGAGAGGGAGGAAGAGGGTGGGGGGTATGGAGGAGGGGAGGATATGAGGTGAAATCACCTTTGGGTATCATCATCACGAACCCTCTTCTCTTAAACCAACCCCGTCTGCCCTCTGCTCCCCCCAGCACCCGGGGTTAGTTCAGTTCTGCTCCATTAACTCAGCGGCTGTATCCGCATCTTCCAGTAAAGGCCGGCCGCGTACGTGCACGTACACGTTTACCGGCTATAGAAGTTCCTCACGCTGCGAGAGATGACTCATTTCACGGGACCATACTTGACAATGCTGAGAAATCAAGCGCTGGACTGACAAAAACCCAAGACGCGCAACCGCAGGAAATGCATTAAAGATGCCAGGCAGACTCGCCTACAAAAACAGACTCTTTACACTGCGTTCAATCATAAAACGAAATACAACACACACCCACACACACACACACACACACACAGTGCCCCTCTGTAACAGACGCTTTGAGCCTCTCTGACGCTACTGTTTCACTGTGTGCATTAACACTCTCCTCGCACCCCCCCACCCCATCCCCATCTCCCCTGTTCCCTCGTTCTCCCTTTCTCTCCAAGGACTGGGCTGCCTTTTGTTCGCAGTGCCCTGAAACCCAAGCCGTTTCGGCCGGTAACATCTTTCACTCTCCAGGCCCCACTGGAGCATTAGCTGCAACTCGATATGGGTCTTTTCAAAGCCTCGTATTATTGGGTAAATATGGGTCACTTTGGACTGGCCCATTATGTCGCTTGGGGTGGGGGGCGGGGGGGTTGGGGGGTGGGGTGGGGTGGGGGGGGAGTGGGAAAAGACGAGTGCAGGTGATGAAGACAGCTGAATGACACACTGCGGCAGTGGGTTTTCCATCAGTATACACACTCAAAAGTAGTGATGTACATTTTTCATGAAACGTCTATTCCGTCGCCATAAAAAAATGCATGAGCAACTGGCATAATCCCTTGACATCAACAACAGCGTGAGCGTTTATATTCTCGAATTTTTCAGCCTCTACTCATACCGTCTGATATTGGCCCCTGTCTTTTCGGAGTCCATGTGCAGTTGGACCAAAACTGTTCCAAGCCGACTGCATTTTCCACTCGAGTCTGGAACTCTTAATACCTGGGCAGTGTCTCCTACTAATGCTAATAAACGGTCAGAGATTTCTCCTGACGGGACAATGAAAGTATTCCCCACTCCGGCTGCCTGGAAAGCACCGCAGAGCCCCATCTCTAATTCAAAGTGAAAAGATAAGTGGCAAAATGTTCCGGCGGCCTCCGTGCGATTTCCAGCTGAGAATGTGTGGCTCCTCTTTGTGTTTGGATCGGCGGTACCGCTGCGGAATTGAGGGTGTCTGGCCTCTTTGGGGAAATATCTGCAAGGCTGGGACTTTGGAGGGGGAAGAAAAAAAAATAGATATCAGATGGAGGTGCAGATTGTTTTGGGCCTCTTGTCTAGACTCCACGTGTTGGCTGGAAGTGGATTAAGAAGGGGCTGTGGAAGGCCGGGCTTCGTGGAAAAGAAGCCCGTCATGGTACAAAGGTTAGTTCAGCAAGCAGACGCTTAATCGACATTCGAACCGCAGAGCAGACGCGGGAGATAATGGAGAAAATCGGAATCACTCAAAAAAATGCTCACCATAGAACTGCTCTGTGGTTTGGCTGCTTCCATATACGTATATATCAGTCATGTTCAAGTACACTGCAAGTTCAGCCAAACTGAAACATTTGAGGCGATGAATTTGTGATTTTTTTTTTTTTTTAAAGAATCCATTCATTTCTGAACGCCTCTTGCATTTTTCCTTCAATATATCTGCCGAGGGTTCTGCTTGACACCTGTCAAGACACACTCCCTGATTTTGTGCTGTTTTTTTTTTTTTTTTTTTTACAGCACAAAGGATCAAAGGGTCCCGTTTGCAGTGCGCATGATTCATAATCCAAACAGGGTAAACTGAATTTGAGCCATTTAGGAATATAAACTTCGCGTGCCGCAGGGGAGGGAAAAATTACGTCTACGAAGACCAATCAATAAATCATACCCGAGATCGCGCCAAGGACTGCAGCCTCATTAGCTATGTTTATTAAAGCGAAAGGGGCGTAGACTGTTGCGTTGAGTGCATGAAGAGGGCGGCGAACAGGCACAGGGCAGGCTATATCTGTACAGGGGCAATCGGGAGGCGGCCGAATGGCACAGTGACTGTTCGGATGTCTTCCTTTAGCGCTCTACTCCGGCAGTGGTTGAGGATCCCTGGCCTGGGAATGATGGTGGGTGGGGGGTGGTGGGGGAGGCACACACCTGCCAGATGATTTGTCATTATAGAGGGGTCAGCACTCAGCTGTCACCCCCTAATCACCCATCCTAGCCCTCAAGTCACCCCCCCCCCCCCCCCCCCCCCCCCCCCCCCCCCCCCCCCCCCCCCCCCCCCCCCCCATCACCCATCCTAGCCCTCAAGTCACCCCCCCCCTCCTCCTCCTCCTCCTCCTCCGCCTTTCACCCCCCAAACTCCACTCCAGTCCTCCGAAAACACCCCCTGCATTCCTGTGGCAGCTCCGGTTACACTCACAGCACTGCTGCCCCATCTGCCCCTCCTTTTCTTAAACTCTACCCTGAGAGAAAATGTACCCCTGTGAGAGACACAGCACACTGAGCGCATTGTGTGGATGTGCGATGTGTGCTTATGCCCCCGTGTGTGTCTACACAATTCACATGCGCGCGGATACATGTTTATCTAAGGGCCGCGCTGTTTTTAAATCGGTACAAGCGGCGAAGCGATGGAGCAGAATTTTTACTTGCGGAAAATGTGTGAATTGGTCCAGGCTGCGGTCGGGGAAACAAAACCCCTGCAGACAAGCCAAACACACAGGACTCACACAGGACTCTCACAGGTATACTATATCTGTCAACAGCCGTCTTTCTTCACCACGGGTCAGAGGTCACACTCTTCCATTGAATACAGCTTCCTCTGGGATGTGCTGGTGTGTGTGTGTAAGATGCTCCGCTATTAGCCTGCCCACTGTCCACCAGATTACCTCAAGTACTGCAGATGGGGGCTCAGTACGGTTACATCATATCCTCGCGAGCCTAGAACAGCCCCTTATCTGTTATCACGTGTCTTATCATAACCACCGACAGGTCAGGTCTGACCCTCTGCATCCCATATGAGAGGAAGACACTGGGCTGGGTATCACTAACACTTAGTAGAGGGGAGAACATGTTTAGAGTGTTAACAGAAGCTTTGGGTATGACATTAACACTTATAGAAATACATTCTCATTTGGAGTGACTGGCGATATAAGTTGCTCTCAAGAAGGCAGCTTGTTGGTATGAGCGATAATGACGGGGGGGGGTTGTACGCTTGTGTTGCGTTTCTGCATTGTGCACGGGTCTGCAGTAAAGGCCTACTGTGCTACGTGGGCCTAAATTCATCCACCTCTCGCTCCATGTGTCACCTGTCACTCCTCACCCAGGGCTTACTTGTGCCTTAGCCATGCACCGCTTTATTCCGACCTGACGGGGGCAGTAGAGGCCGACTGACTGGCCAGACCACCGGTTTCACACCTATCAGCAGCAGCCCAGGGCCTTGGAGTGGCATCACACGCCCCTGCAAGCCACTCGATACGGAGATATACAGAGAGAGCATCTTTCTCTCGTCTGCTGAACTGCCACCTGATAACTCTGCCCCCCTGGAGATCTCGGAGGAAGGAGGAGTGCGGCGAACTGGAATCAGAGGGAGGATAATGACATGACATCAGTGTCGTCGTTAACCAAATGGGGCCGTAAACAATGGAAAGACATATGCCGTCCATTGAATGGCCGCTAACACAAGGCACACCCATACGAGCACAAACAGCCTTCACAGAGCCTTGAGAGTTGGATGTAACATACTGGGAATAGAGCCCCGATACAGAGGGGAAGAATAGAGTTTTCCCAGGGGGGGATTCGCCTCCACAGGTATCCGTTACCGATGCACCTCAAGCACCGGGGTGAGTCAAAGAAGATTTCAATCAGAGAGAAAGATGGGAAAAGAGCATACGGGGGGGAGGGGGGGTGGTGAGGGGCACAAATAGGCAGGGAAAGGTACAGCAGGGGGAGGGTGATAATTCATACATCATAGTGAAGGAGTACCTCCGACAATGAGGTGTGCATGGCAGGTCTAACAGCCAGGCTCCACATGATGGGAGTTTGTTTTCTTTCTCCAGCTCTTAAGAGGGGAAAATGAGCCAGCTAATCCCCCCCCCCCGTACATTGACAGGCCCAATGCCCCGAGGGTGAGGAGCAGAAGAGAGGCACAGTCTCGCCTTGTTGGTGTTTGTTTGAAACGTAGACCAAAAAAAACAAAAAAAAACAAAAACGTAATGTAGCATGCGTATACATGTTTATGAAGCCCATCAGGCTAAAAAAAAAATCGAAAGCCTTACGCAACCTGAGCCGGCGTTGGGTTGCTTTGCAAAACCTCGACACAGATCAGTGCGTATGCTAAAACAGTCGGAAGATCGCATCCCTATGATACAAATGATCCTGAAGGCAAGAGAGACTGTTATCCTCGGAATTCCCTGCCCGGCCCGGGTTTTGTCTCGGGAGGAGATTGCTGGTCTGTCGGGCACAGGACCCACAGAGTCAAAACAATACTACTAAAAGCAGCCCTCTTTCAGAATACACACAAATGGACAAATGCACCACCCGCTCTGTCGTTCTGTAAATGCTCCTCCTGCCGGGGTCGGAGATGACTCACCCGCAAGTAAAAAGCTTCTAGTCAACTACAGTGTGTGCTTATTTTGACTTGTACTTCAAGAGAGGATCAATATTTGCACAGATCTATGGGAGGGGAAAACAATAGTGATTTGGCCTCCACTAGCTCTGTCTGTTAATGGTCTGTTTACCGAGACAGACGGGATAATGGGCTGGGTGGGGGCTGGTGGACGGCGGCCACACTCCACTCTATTCTTGATCTGGTTAGTAACGAGGAAAGAAAGCGCCCACGGTACAAGAGGCTAGAGTAGCAAAGCAGTGGAGTGGCTGTCCACTGTGAAGACGGCGCATCCTGTTGACACAGACGGTTTTGCAAGTCAAATAGCTAGACTCGGGCCTCCGCACCTTTATATTGCCTGTGCTCTCTTTTGGTTATGCAAATGTCCAATCTGTGAGTCCCATAGCCGCAGTCAAGCTTTCACATCCAAGCAATGGAAACACTTAGATGGTCAGACAGGCACTGCATTGAGGTCTGTAGTTACCGGCCACGCTGGCTCCAGTAACACAAGACACTGCCACGCGCAATGAGTGTGTACCCTGGAAGGACGGAGGAGATCAGATATCTGAGAAAACCAAGTTCAGCTCTGGGTCTCGGTTATGGTGGCAACCCCCGAAAAAGTATTTAAGGGAAATCCCTATTGTTATGCAAGAGCCACCAAATAAAACCATTTCCCACAAATAGGACCATTTGGCAACACCGCAGAATATTTTAATTGGCTGGACAAGAGCAAAATATGTGCCTTGAGACTTTATCTAATAGAGGCATAAGCAGATCAAAGGCCGCTGCTCTTGAGGGAGTTCATCTAAGGTCATGCTAACCGGTGCCTCAGTCTCCAGCTCATAACTTGAGCATCAAAGCTGTGTTTGTGTGAGAGTGTGTGAGAGCATGACTATTTGAGGCCCAGAAAGCGAGGCCCATCTCTCTAAGGTGCCATCACTCTGCTGCCGTCACTCTGAGCACTCTGATGTTCCGGTGCTGCACCTCAGGTCCCCCGCGGTCAGTGACCTCCGACCCCTTACCCCCTCGCAGGCCCATCAGATGGATATGTGCCCTGCAGGGATCAGAGAAGCCTGCCTACATGGAAAAGCTATTCATGGCCATTTCTAGAGATTCCTCTGGACGGGCTGTTCTCTGCCTTACGGAGTGAAAAAGAAAAATATCATGGCTGACTTGCACTTTCATCACAGAGCGGGATGGGGAGGACGGGAGAAGGAAAGAATGATTTGTATGCAATTTAAACCTCATATACTCTAATTTAGCGATGGCAGGAATGGATTCCGGAGTACTCGATGGACCATGTTCCGTGGTCCTGCCTACGACGATTGCCAAATCCAGGGTCACTGGCAGTTCTCTTGGCCAGCTCGGCTGGCCAGAAAGATGGGGAGCCGAGACCTGGAGCCAGCCCAGCCCGGCAGGGAGAGGTTAGCGGAGCCAGTTGCCAGGAACTAAGGGGCTCTATGGCACCACTGACTATTCTGGGTATCTCCCTCCCTCAAAAGCACTTAACATGCAGTACAAACCAACACACAAACAAACAGATACACACTCACCATTTACATAAACACTCAGCCACCAAGGGACACGTGGAAAGCTAAAGAACACAGGCATGAAGGGAGCATCACTCAGAGACCCATTAACCTCTGGCTCCCAACCAGAACAGTGAGCAGGCATCCTTTAAGTATGCGTTAAACATAGCTACTCTATGTGTGTGAGCGCGAGTGATTTATGCATTACTTCTGTGATTCCATATGTTTGCGCCATGCCCACAAAAAGATTCGAGTCAGTTCAAAGGAAGACTTGGGGAAGTTTCCATGGGTTGGAAACGACCTGTGTGTTCATGTGTTACGGAGCATTGCACAAAACTATCTACGACCTGGTCCTTTGGTGAGACCAAGTCCTCCGAGGACTACTTCCCAGGGCAAAGAACGGCATCCCCAGGAGAGGCGGCCCAGACTAAACACTCCGCTCATTCAGCTGTTCCCCTTCGCCTTCACCAACAGGAGACGGACGCATGATGAGTGCTCCCAACACGAGAGCTCATTTTTTCCACAAATTATAGAAAGTAACGCAGAGTGGGGGAGGAGGGGGAGGCAAAACTTCAAAATATTATACACACTGGCATTTGGCGAAGTGCATTGAGCAACCTCTGTCAGAGAGCGACGGACTAATTTCAGGGCGACCAGTGCCAACACAAACAACTATTCTGGCTTGCTTTCATTGTCAGCACTTGAGGTTTGAGGCAAATTTTTCAACGCTCCGCAGCCAATTTCTCTTTCCCCTATTTTCCCCCCATATGATTTGTCCATGTCCAAGAACCCTGTCGGTCTTTCATCGCCTACACAGTCAGAGCTCAAAAAACTATTCTTGTGGGGGGGAAAAAAAAACCCCAGACCGAGATGCTCATCTCCACACACAAAAACGATTCGTTTTTACTTTGAACCCCTCAACATGTGTCTACACGAACTCATGTCCATGAACTGACTTTTCCCACTCCAATGCAGGCCCGACTTCTTGAAGTTGTTTATTTCATGTACGGAACTGCTTCCATTCACGTTATTTGTATCAGCAGGCGCAGGGTCGGCGAAGGGCGGCGAGGGTTAAAACAGCTGCTGCTTCGGTCTCTGGCTGCTGTGCGTTGGGATTCGTATCACAGCCATGTCAACATAAACATCATATGTTTCCGTTTCTGTCTCCAAAGCAGTATTTACTTCTACTTTGATTTTGTTTATTGAAGGCTTTTACTGTTCAACATAAAAGCAAAGAGCCATGGCGGTACACATGGGGTGTACAGACTGTAGTATTACAATCATAGTCCCCTTCATAATTCTTAGGGCTCACGCACGGTTCTTGGTACGTGCCATTCAATGAGATAGCAGCACTATACTGCCTCACACGATCAGGGTCCTATCTTCTGTGGTAAAAAAGCACCTATGCATATCAGCGGAGGGGAATTTAGTTATGCGTGTGTTTGTGTGGGTGCGTGGGTTTGTGTGGGTGTGTGGGTTTGTGTGTGTGTGTGTGTGTGGGGGTGGGGTGGGGGGGGGGGGTTACTCTCTATTGAGGCAGCTGTCTTTAATATAAGCGCTCAGCTCAGCCCATATTTATTCAGGTACAGCTGACAGAGAGAGAGAGAGAGAAAGAGAAAAAGGCAGCAAAAGAGGCGTGGACCTTCTTTTTCCTGGCAGCCGCGCAGCTCTCCTGCGGTTTCTTTTGGGGGGCAAAGGGACAAGGCAAAAAAAAAACGACAAAGACACTAAGACAGGCGGAGGGTTAGTTGGAATAAAAAGCACGGCTCCAGTGAGTCCTGTGTTGACTGGACATCCCATGCAGGAGTCCAGACCCCGGAGGCCGCGACGGGACCCCGGGGAGGGGTGGTTTTAGCTCAACTCTGCTGTGTCCAAGACAAATCACCATCGGTGCTGCTGTCACCGGGGGGCCTTGACCAAGACAAACCGCCTTTTCTTGAAATAAGTACCTGCCCCATCCCAGTCCCCTTCACCTCATCCATGCGCGGGGCAAATCCGCCTCGCCTCACACATTCGAGCATATTCCCTTCACAGGTCACAGGACTGGGGGCTGTAGTCGAACATCCCACACAGGGGACTCACTTCTCACCCTCTCAACGCAGTCTGCCTTCTCTCTCCTCTGCACAAGCGCTTGTGAATTTTTACCACATCACACAAGTTTCACCGGGGCAAAAACCGCTGAGGCTGCAACGACGGGGGTGAGGGTGAGTGTGTAGGACACAAAAATGCACAGCAGCTTGAAGGGCCGTCGTCAGTGCACATGTGAAGCATAAGGATGCGTGTACACATGAGCTCGCATGCACAAAACCTCAAATAACCAACCGACAGCAAAGAGGTGTCAACGCAATTCCTTGCTTTTTTTTTTTTTTTACTTGAAAGCACATTGCATCTTGGGAGTTGTGGTTTGTCTGAACTGGGATCGTCTGTGTAACCGCCTGCGGCCTGGACCAGTGGGACGGGTGTTCCTGAAACTGAACCTCATTTATCTCTGTGGCAGAGCCCTTCCTCTCCACCCTCGCGCCTCCTGGACCCCTGAACTGCTGACACCACCCCCCGCCCGTCCTTCTCTGAGCTCCAGCATGCGGCAAAAATTGCGAGATGCGTACCATCTGCATATTGATCAGCCTGGCCAAAAGAAGTAGGGCCTCAGCACTTCACTGAATACATAATGTGAATAACTGCCAGTTATTCTGCAATCCTTTAAGGAAAACCATTCACCTTTAGTAGGTGCTTTTCCAGGTAATTGGCTAAATGTGATTGCACAACAAAAGTCAGGAGCATCTTCTTATCGGAAACACAAAGGAGTCTCGCAATATGCAAGAAAATACGTATGCCAAACATGTTGACATGGGCGAATGACGGTAAGTCAAATAAAGGTTACTGCCAGCTTGAAGCAGAAAATGACCCTGTTTTGCTACTGTCACCCAATAAAAGCAGGCGGCCCTCAGTGTGTGGCCGGGGTTTTAGTGCCAGCCAGCTGCAGTGCAGACGGCCGGGCGCTGGGCTGTCTGATGGATAGCTTACATTCGCTGAGGACTGGACCAATGGCGTCGTGGATTGATTGGCCCAAAGGGGCCGTCGGGGGGGAAAGCACTTCCTGTGTGTGTTAATGGACGCTCCTACAGAGGCACTGTGGCGGCTTGTGGCAGGGTGATAGTTGTTTCTTTCTCGCTCTCTCTCCCTCTCCCTCTCTCTACCTCCTTCTCCCCCTCATTTGCTCTCACTCTCCCAGTTAATCAGAGGAGAGTCAAGTGAGATGAACCAGGCTTCCCAAGCAGACCTACTTTCTAGGAGCTCTCTAACCCGACACCAAAAAAATATTCCAATACACCATAGCTATGTGGACATAGTATCTAATCATTTTCTTCAAAATAAACCAATAAGGAACTGTAAATTACTGTAAAATACCACGACAGTATTCAGTTTGTATGTCATACCTTAAAATAAGAGTGTGCAAGTCAGTGTCAGTTTAAATAGTATTGCTTTTGAAAAATCACCTAGTTATATCTTTATAAGAAAAAAAAATGAAGTCAACTGACCGATGTCAGCTTTCCTAAAAGATTCTTGGTAGCTGATTACATAATTCGTTCCAGGAACCTTCCACAGAACCTATGAGGAAACTATTATTTGTTATTCCTGTAATGCACCTCAACAAATGTTCTAATGTCAAAAATTTGAACATGGGGTAGGGTTCAAAGGAACCAGATACGTAGTCAAGACTGTGTGCAAATAAGCTTGTACCCGACTCTGCCAAGCTGCTCCAATTCAGGAACGGGGGGTCCAAAGATTTCAACTAGTAGAGGCGTGTAGTGGTACAGGACTTCCTGTATCTTGGGCACAGCAATGAGAGACACCGTCTGACGCTGGAAGAGAAAACACACACAGACAGAAAACATTTAACAAGGGACAATAATCTTTACTGTCTCTGTTTAGTATGCAACACAACAATGGCAACTCTGGCTCGGGCATAATCCGATGACACAAACAATCAATCTGGAAAAGGCTTAATGTCAATCAAACTGCAGCGTTAACAACTGCCGCGTCTTGAAAGACTGGTTTGGAGACACCACATTTTCACTCCCCTGCCCTTTTTGTTGGTGGGACAATGACAGGGCATGTTTGTCGTGGTCAACACCATGTTGACAACTCGACAACGATGGATGAAGGAAACGTCTACAACAGCAACATTACCGTCATACATTACGGTGGTCGGGCGGATGAGGGAATGCAAGATGAAAATGTAAAAGATAGGAAAGAAATGTAATTATTGATCACCTATAACAATATCTGTCCCACCTAATTGAATGCGAGTCTCAGCATTCACAGACCAAACATTATCCTGTTGGGTCTTGGGGGAACAAGGCCTGCAGTTCCAAGAACTCAAACCTGTGGTCTATTTTATTAAAACCCTTCGGTGCATATTAACTTTAAGTAGAGATTTCAGTCAGGCCACTCCTGTCCTTAATGCTCTTGACCACAGTGATCGAGTGAGGAGCACGGCACTTCTTAAAGACACTGCAGAATTGTTCGATTTGGGGCTCCGCCACGAAAAGGGGAATTTCCACACAGCTTCAAACCACAATGTTTTCTCCAGCATTATAAGTAACGGGACTCAGAAGGCAAGACAGTCATGAAACAAACCTGGAATTAAAAAGATGATGTCTAAACAAACACGGACTATTTCAAAGAACAAGGGAAGTCAGAGACAAAGGGGAGATGCAATGATAAGAGAAAGAGCAAAGAAAAGAGTAGAGGCAAAGAATAAACAACAGGACACATAGGGAAGCTGATGAAAACCGAAGTAAACGAGTAACATGTGTCCGACGGCCTCAGACTGCCCGTCCTCGCATTCATTTGGCCCATGCGAGTGCACACACGGGGGAAATAAAGCAACCGAAGATGAGCTGGGTTAAAAAAAAAAGAGATGCACACCGAGGTGGCAAAGGATACAGAGTGTTTTAGCCAAACACAACAAGGTGTTAACAGTGCGAACTAGACCACAGGGTACGAGAGAAAACATTTTCTAATCATTAAGAAGGAGAGTATCGTTTACACAAGCAAAGGTTGTCCGGTATTTAATTGTTTTATTTCATATTCAGAAGTGGCTCAGAACATGTTTAGTGTCTTTTCATACAAAGCTACATATACTGTGATTTCCCAGAATGACTTTCTAACTGAACAGAACGAGCCCGAACCTGTTGCTGTTAGAAGTGGTTTCCACGTGAAGGTGGGGGGAGCGGCAGGGATAGCGACAGTGGCATTATTAACAGTGAGACAGTGGGTTTTTTTTTTTTTTTTTTTACAGCAAAGAAATATGGAAAGTTGAATGTCCCCTCAAAACATAAAGTCCTTTTGCGGCATTGCCTCGTGTTTAGTAAAAACACAATTGTTATTTTCACCATTTCTTTTCTTAGACCCACGTCATTAACTAAATCGGTCTCATCAAATTCCTTGACTGTAGTGGGTGCCAAAATCTGTCCCTCTCATGTGTAGTCATTTATTTTATAATGGCAACAGGGACCTATAACATTTGAGTATTTTAGACCATTGCTTATAGCCGAATGCCCAGTTCTTAAACACTTTCCATTAAAACAGAAAATACTAGATCCACATGTCTCTACGGTTTTCATTCAACCTTTAACCCCAAGGTGCCACTGATTCCCTTTCCTTTTCCCATCCATTCAACCAACCCAGTGGAGCCCCACTACAGGCTAATGAAACCCACACCCAGTCACTCTCCCTCTCTTTCGCACTCTTTCAGTCTCTCCATCCATCTTCTTCCGGACTTTCAGCACTGCTAACTCCCCTACAGCTCAAAATCAAAGCCACGCACTGGGACGAAGAGGTGAAGGTGGAAGCAGGAGAAAGGTCTATGGTGGTGGAGAGGTAGAGCGAGAGGGGCAAATTGGGGGTAGCAGATAGCTTAAGGGCAGTAACTCAGAGATTTAGCGACACAGACACACGCAAACAGCAGAGCCAGCCCTTGGACTATGGACATTTCTGTTGCATTTCCCTGCAAGGGTACCTTGAAAACTGAAAAAAAAAAAAAGGACTTTGCTCTTGTATATGAAGAAGCCTCTCGGATGAGCGGTGAAACGTCTTCAAGAAATCTTCAACCAGTCCAGTTGCTTACTTTGAATCGCACTTGATACTCTTGTATATACATTTACAAAAATCGGTATATCGATGATTTGTAATGCAACGCCACCATATAAACACAAGGTCAGGCTGTCCGACCAACACAGAGCTGTGTCCTCCACTCCACCTTGATGACACCGTTGAAACTTTCAATCACGTACTCATCACGCCCTATTAAAAGCGTGTGCGTACTGTGACATATGAATGTTGTTTTCCAAATGCTGGCCCACCAGCCAGGTCCAGCAGAGCAGAAATGACTCGGGGACCAGGGGGACACTGGATCAACACCGTGGAAAGAGCCAACACAAACATCTGCTTTTCACATCACAGAGGCCCTTCTTACTACCTATGCAAAATGATGTGTGCCCTCGCGATGCTTTCAAGTTTGTGTAGGACTGGTATTTAAGACTCTTATAATACCCCCAGTGACACTAAAATGAAACTCTGGGGTCCATCAATCTTAATAAAACCACAGGGGAGGATGATTTAAGGAAATCACCAATGTGCCAGAGGGAGTCCTCCTCCTTCTGCTTTTTTGATCCTCCTACACCCACCTCCGATCTAGATAGATTTCTACTGATCCACTAATACTAGCTCTGACTTTGAGGGGTGGAAGACATTTTCACATGTAGAGTTAAAGGAGTCACGGCAGGGGACAGGTGTGCCGTCCTCGGAAAACTGTTAGGCATTCTACACTTGCTGGGGGGGTAGGGGGTGGTAGGGGGGGTTGCACTCGGCCCGTGCTATGCAGGCACATCACTCTTCCTTATCTGCGCCGTCTGTGTTAACAGTACCATCTGGGAAAGCAACGGGGTTAGCTCATCTGACAGAGTGATGTGGCCGACATTCATGTGACTTTAATGGGACAGGGATCTTATAAGAGTGGCACTACTTTTAAGGTATGACAGGTCAGCCCCTAAGGTGCACGACCAACCGTGCCAGGGTCTATTAAAAGACAAGACGGTTGGGTATAAACCTAGTAGTTTTGGAATGTTATCATTGGACTTGTTTTGGTCCTCAGACATCCCTTACGACTCATTTCTAATGCAACATCGTAATGCCGCGTGATTTGCTTACGCTACTTCTATGCTGTCATTTGTTTTTAAAATGTTTTTTCCCCCAAAACATTTAAAAAAAAAAAGGTGAATTTTGACATTTTTTTTTTTTTTTATAAATCAGGAACATTTAACATGTCCAATTAACAGGTGGTTTTATCTAATCATGATGTACATGTTGACTCAAAAGTTGACAACTCAATAGCTCATATCATGGGTCACCACTAAGAATGCCACTTCTAACAGATGTGTGCGCGAGCACCCTGGGCCACCCATCTCTCCCCTGACTATGCGGCTCAGCAGGAGACATCAAGGTCGCTCAGACACTAACCTCTCCCTCAGCACCTCTCCACAACATCCAAAGAAATGCGCACACACAGACGCACAAACACTTAGTTGGTTCCCAAGGGTTAAGGCAGTCACGGTTCTCCCAAGTAGGGCTCCGGAGGCAGTGAGTCCTCCTTCACCAATACACAAAGTGATAATGAGAGCAGAGATGGAAACACTGGTCAACATTGTACCGGGGGGAGGTCGAATTAATACGCCCAGGGGCCAGCCCATCCTCAGCCTTCACATCCAACTTGCGCCCTGGCACTGCCCGTGCTTCTGTGTGGATAAAGAGCTTTGGGCTACCTAGTGGCCCACT
The DNA here is from genome assembly GCA_016785305.1 of Colistium nudipinnis. Taxonomy (NCBI): domain Eukaryota; kingdom Metazoa; phylum Chordata; class Actinopteri; order Pleuronectiformes; family Rhombosoleidae; genus Colistium; species Colistium nudipinnis. The sequence continues at coordinate 396,735 of JAFBJU010004859.1, read as the reverse complement.
GAGCAGCAAGTAGCAAGTGTAAAAGCTGCTGCTCACATAGTGCCTCCCCTCTCCTAGCAAGTTTAAATATAACTGCCTGACGAGTGGCAGCTGCCCCAGCGCAAAGCCCCTAAATCTGACAACTCCTTTTTCTGCTGGGCTGGGCTAGGCCGGCTGGCCTGTGGGCAAAGGGGTTGTTAAGGCCAACCTAAACAGGGCCAAGCCTGGGGTAGGGGACAGAGGTGTGAATGCCCACATGTGTTGGTGCCAATCAGGCCTCATACTTCTTTACCGCCGGAGCTGAAACCCCCCCACACCCCCTTCTCCCTCCCCAAGCTCTCGCAGCCATCAACCTGCATGCCAACAATCCAATAAAAAGGAAAGGCCAAAGGTCAAGGGGTTGTGCACTCTCTCACATAAAACTCACCCATCTTCAGTTTGTCACTGCTTTATAGGTCAATCTTTTTAGAGTTTAAACGAACAACAAATACCTTTGTCCGTTACTACTACAGTCTTAAGAGTGTAAATAAGGGAAATGAAAAAAAAAAAACATTGAGGATTATGACTGAGTGAGTGGGAGTTGCAGGGAATACAAGTCCACAAACTCCCAGGCAAAACAGGTTGGGCCAGTTCGCCAGAGTAAAGTAAAGCAGAGGCTGGCCTGCGCTGACGAGTACCGAGCAGAGGTCACAGCAGAGGACGACTTAACCAACTAAAACAGACCCGTGCAAACAAGCTCACAGTTTGAGCATACGTGTGTGTGTGTGTGTGTGTGTGTGCGCGCGAGTGTGTGGAGTTGTGCTGGTGTTCTCTATGGTTGTCAAATTCCACCACCTTAGTGTAGAATGGAATAAAGCCAGAGAGAACCCAGGGGTTATTTCAGTCAGCTTCACATCTATGTTTAGGGATAAACTTTCCGCCCGCATTTGGCCGAATGCGTGCGTGAATTGCACTTTGTTTACGTGCGCGTGTGCCTCCTGCTTTCATTAGGGCTCCAGAGTCCCCGGCCCCGTCAGGTATGTCAGCTGCTCTGTGGTCTGCGCAAGGAGGAGTGGATTGGAAGCCAGCAGTCCTGGAACCCGGGAACTTTCATTTAAGATGGTGCTGAAAGCTGTCCCAAGGTGGAGAGCTTCCCTATCAGTCAGCTGCTATCAGGAATGGCACACTATAGCAGCTGGGTACAATTCCTAACCTCACACATAATCTTGGACTGAAACACATAATGACTTCAGAGGCATAAACAAAACTGACGTGTATACTACATTTAGGAACAAAAATAAAATGAACAATTACTCAAGCCATTCCTAATTGAAACCAACTTCATACGCCGATTACGCAACTCATCCGTGTCTTTGTTTCGATGAAGCAGGTGCCGAGGATGTGGACTCTCGTCATCAAGCCTAGGACAGGTCTTGTGTGTCAGACAACAAGCAACCTGTTTAAACAGCGAATAGCTCCCCCCCCGCCCCCACACACCGCACACACACACACACACACACACACACACACACACAGAGCCGCTTTTGATATTGGCGGACCTCTTAAAAAAAAAAAAAAAGACACTTAATTCTTCAAAGGATGTTTACTCAGACTGGGTTAGGTGAGTGTGCATTTATGTGTGTGCGTGTGTTGTGTGTGCGTGCGTGGGTTTGCGTGTGTGCGTGTGTTTTAGTTCAATAGTGAGTGCGTACAAAGTGTGGGATTAGCAAGTGATTTCAGACCATTCCTGAGGCAAGACCGGGCCCATCCCACCCTACATCACACCTGGGCCGATACTACCTCTCCTCAGGATGGGCTAACTTCCTCAAGCATCACATTGACTGCATGTTAACACACAACCAGAATAAAATAAGGATCAGTGTGGAAGTCCCTGCCTCCGGCTCCCGGAAATCCACGCAGGCTAAGGGTAGTGCCAACATGTCCCCTTGGATGTTCCCGGTACACAACATGACACAACTGGATGCAGCGTTAGATCACTCTTTAAAAAAAGGATTAGAGCGTTTGGGCATCTGAGGAAGAATTGGCATGCTCACGTTCCACAGATCGGACCGCTCAAAGACGGGCAGATATGTCATTCCACCAGAGACAGCTCACCTTGGCCTGGGGTGAGGCAGCTGGCTGACGTGGGGGGTGGGGGTATGTGGGGGGGCAGTTAGTGGTGGTATGGTGGAGGGCAGGATGTTAGTTAGAGGTGAAAACATTCAAATGAAAAACATGGGGATATGAATAAGCGCCGTCTCCACGCATTGCTGTTACCATCAAACGTCAATTAATTTAACGCCAAAATTATATTCTGTTTATAGATTGTAAAACTAACCGTCACTAAGGAGAGAGGTGCGTGTCAGCATAATCCCAAATTAATGCAACATAATGTATCCCAGCTTTAGAAAACTTGTTTTGACTTTGGCCTCCCCTATTTTCTGCCTAAGAAAAACTAACCAACCCTATTTGGAACAAGGGACCACAACCTCGCAGATAAACGAATTCCAGCGATCTGCAGGAATCCACCGCTCTGCGCTGAAACCCCACCAAGTCAAACAGAAGTCACTCGCATGGACTCTGAGATGAAGGGAAATCCAAACCGCACATGCTCCCCCGACTCAAGTCTCTCACTCCAATACAGCAGATGCATGGCGAGAGCTCCGCTCCACCAACAGGAGCTCAGGGACGGGAGGATGAAGAGAAATGGGAAGAAAAGAAGAGAGGGAAAAACAGCCACGAAAGGAGCCAAGAGCAACAGAATCGTGCCGTTCCTCTCTCCATCAGCAAGTTTAACTTCATGCTCTATATCAAAGGGCCGAAATTCAGAATACCACATCTTCCATTTAAATCAATTCAATAATGTTGGACTGGTTGTTGGTCGTTGGGGACAAATGAGTAATACTTCACTACATTAATACTGCACCGAGAAATAATTCAATTCACAAGAATTCGAGAGGGCCGTAGCAGTGAGAAACATTAGAATGGGTTGGATAGATGGTAAACAAAAAAAAAATAGTTTACTTATACCCAAGTATGTGAAAACATACGGCTTGAGCCCAGGTAAATACGAAGCAGATATCTCTCCCATGCACCACTGAACTATGGGAAGACAACCATGTCTCATGAGGGTTGCTGAGGAGAGGGCGGGGGTGATGACACAGCCTATCTCATCAGAGTAAAATGAAAATAAACGACTGCAAACCTGAACGACAGCCAAACGGAAGGTCTCTACAGACGCGGTGAGCCCAGGGCTGCAAGCTGCAAGCTGCAAGAGCCCTGAGCCGGCATGCTCGCTCTGTAGGTCACACCACTCGCCCAGAGGAAATGTGATGACATGATTGAAAGGGTGACAGGCAGTGTTTCTACACTGAAGAAGCACCAAACACGGACCAATATCCTTCCTTTGAAGGTCTAGGCTGTTAACGCCACTCTATTGTCAACAAGCTCTCCACATAAAGCTTAAATTAGAATCCGAAAATAAATAAATGTAATCACGCTGTGACGTTAACAATTTGAAAACCACCCAACCGGCAGTGAGCAGAAATATACAGCCGTGTGACCTTAACCTGCATGGGTTCCTAGTAAATATAGTAGCCATTCGTTATTCATCGTTTGTATCGCTTTTTCAAGGTGAAGGTGAGTTTCAGTGAGTTCAATCTGCTTTTACCTGAAACAACAAATCCCTGCACGACAACATTCCTGCAAAATTAAAAGTCAAACATTTGTGTCAAGAAGAGCTGGCATGCCTTAAATGTTGCACTCACCATATGGATTCCAGTTGAGAAGAGATTGGTTGGTTTGACCGTCTGCTTCTGCTGCTCTATCTGGGTCTCCAGCTGGGCAGCACGGACCTTGTGTTGGGCAAGCAAGATGGTGGCAGGAAGTTGGGACTGCTCCTAGAGAAACCAAAGAGATTTGTGTTTTTACAAGAGTGCTAATATGTCAATCCATGGTTGACAGTGGTTCTCAAACTGGGGGCCAGGCACCCCTGTTGGGACACAGAGCAACTCCAGAGGTGGCGTGGATAACTACGGGGGAAATCATAAAGTGAAATTGAAAGATTTGGATCTTTAGCAAGTAACTACTTTTTTTTTAGATTATCATTTCTCAAAACTGAGCGGTTGAGGGGTCGTGCAGAGATAGTAGTTATACGTATATTTAATGCAGGACCTTCTCTGCTCAGGATCAATAGGTGACACGTGTACACGTCGAGGCCTTTTTGTCATGTACCCTTTGCATATGTACCCCATCCCATGGCAGACAATGCTGTATAACAGGATAAGTGATGTCTTAAGGCTATCTGCCACATTATTGATGCAAGCCATATCAACAAAACTGTGGCACTGCAGGAGGACGCCGCTGCAAGTGCACTGCGCCGTCTTCACCTCCATTAAATGCAAGGTCGGACGTTTCAGTTCCTCCAGTGGAGTCTTGCCAAGCGCAGAGGTCTAAGAACACAAGCTTGGACATGTTGTTCAAATGAGGAAGGAGGACGTTTTTGATAGGGTAGACTGGGATTGTAGGACAGTCTAGAGGTTCCTTAGCATTTAAAAATAAACCAAAAGACATTAGGTGCCAACTCTAATAGGTTCAGCTCTAACTGGAAAACTGACAAGCTCATCTTGAAGAGGCACATGTGTGAATTTGCATTTATTTCACGCGGTTAACATGCCACTGGTCACAAAAGTTTGTATACGTGCAGATGTATAATGTAAATTCTGTGTTTACATTTGATTACAGCAAGGACCAAGATTTGTGAATCTTATTGATTAGCTAGTCACGGTTCCAGGCAACAACGCAATCTAAATATACGTCTTGGCCCATGATCGGGTGCTCATGTGAGCACAGTGAGCTTTCCGGCCACAGGGATGTACAGATGTCAGAGCTCAGGAGAGTTCCCCCCCGAGGGGGGGGGGGGGGGGTTGCGGGAGCTGAGCTCATCTGGCAACAGTCAACAGGCCCTGTGCCTTAAACAAACAAATACACAGCTTAGCCTGCTATCTGTGATGGTCCTTCAGCACTCCGCTCTGCAGGAACAATCACTTCCAAAGCCCGCAGCTCAACACAATGGAGCCAAAAGGCTTTGGAATCACAGAATGAGAACAATGCTGCCTGCAGCACAATGACTGGTAATAAGCTCTTAATGATCTCACAGCCATGAACCCTCGGGCTGAGGGTGTGTGTGCCGTTATGTGTGTGTGTGTGTGTGTGTGTCAGACATCTGTCATCTAGTGACTTGAACTTTTGCTTGCATCATTGAAGTCCTGCTTCTGTGGACGTGTGTACATGCGAGCGGCGCCTTTCTCACCAGTTCATCCAGCAGAGCCTGCTTGTTCTTCTTCTTGACCTGCAGCTGCCGCTGCTCCTCCTGCAGCACATCCAGCCTCCGCTGCTCATTGCCCCGTTGCTCCAGCAACAGCAGCTCCTCCAGCTCCTCCTGCTCTCGGGTCTGAGGAGATGACAAGGTTAGCAAGAACAAAATAATAATAGTCATTTGTGTCTTTGAACTTGAGGCTATATCCTACGAATCTGCAAAGATGCCATACCATACAAGACAGTCTGACCTCACTAATAAAATCCTTCCCCATAATCGTTTGGTGTCGCATAATATCATCAGTGAAGTGGGTCAAATCTATTGATACGTACAAGTGAGGCCTTATTCTTCTGGATGATTTCTCGGTTCTCCCTCTGGTACTGCTCCATCCTCAGCTTGGTGTTCTCCACATCAATGTTGTTTGTCATATTATACACTGCACAGAGGAGGCACACATCCATGTTGATGAAACACTTTCGTCTCAATCATAAACATACAAAGAGTTCAAAGGTAACAAATATGTTTGGCTCAAATACTGAAGGGAGCGAAAGGTGGAAAGGTTAAGGAGAAGAAATGTCAGGAGCTGGTCAACCTTGAATGAAGGCGCAATATCTTGCACCAGTGATGTTTTTAACATCACAGGATACCTGTTTTCATGATCAAATGTACACCTGAAATAGAGCAACTGTGATGGTTTGCCAGTCAGAGATGTGTGGGCGTTGGCAAAGGTACGCCACTGATCCATGCTCCTGGCAGGCATGGAGAAGTGTAAAACATCACCCTTCAAAGCCACAGTCAATCGTTACCTGCCCAAGCATCCCTTAGTCAGCATGAGGCTTCAAATCTGGACCCTTACCCAAGTCTTCCACTACCTCCAGGTAGTCGTTGTACTCTCTGAGGCTGGGGAAGTCAAACTCCCTCTTGTTATATCTGCAGAGGGAGAACGGAACTCATGATACAAATAGTAAACTCTGATGGAAGCAAATATGCACCGACATTAATAGCTTCCATTAAATCAACCATTTTATAATACCATGTCTGCATACTGCCTAATAGGTACACATTAGATGTCAATTAAGGGGCTATTAAAGAACAGATGAGAGGGAGAGACAGGCTGGGGAGGGGCTGAGAAGTAAAAACCTGGCAGGGAAAGAGCTTTCCCATTTGAGCCCCCCCATGGGGAGAGTCATTGTCTACAAAACAAACAGTGTAATGAGAAAGACAAAGGTGGCTTAAGAAGTGGGCGGAGGGATGGGATGACACATAAACACACAGAGCCGCGCCCCTTACCCTCCCAGCCGCCCCCGCCCCACCCCCACTCACATTTTCAGCACCTTCTTGCGGATCTCCACCTCCTTATCTACGGCCGGGTCTTCGAAGAGCTGCACGCGGAAGTTGTTCTTCCTCAGAGGAGTGTCGCATTGCACACAGTTGCCCGAGCCGCGCACAAACAGCATCTCCACGCAATTCTCGCATCTGAGGGGGAGAAGAGACAACAAAACTTTGACAATGTTTTCGGAGATGAGCCAATTCCGTGAAGGCCTGCGAGTCAGCCGTGTTCGTGTATGCAATGGCACATGTGGCTGCTGAAATTAAATTTTCCTCACAGTAAAGCAATTTTGTGTTTTTTATGGCTGCAAGTTATCATCAGGCACAGTGGGTGATAATGGGGCATACGAATATTTCCTCTGAGTGCTCAAAGATGGCTGGGATTGTGACTGGAATGTCGTTTAGGCTGCTTCCCACTCTCAGACAAGAGGAAATTAGTCTGACACCCCATCAGTGGAGTGTCTGTCTGCTCTGGAAAAACATTTGCTTTATTGTTATTTCAACAGACCTCAGTCATTCTGCCACGTTGCATAATATGATAAAATCCAGCTCACAGTGTAGTCTATCATTATAAGAATAGTCTTACGTAATGGGGGAAAGTAAATGAAATATAAACGGACCAATGCAGTATTTTGTGTACTCATCACTTCATTGGTAAATTGATAAAATTCCAATATTTCTCAATTATCTATATATATATATATATATTAACATAATATTTTAATATTGTTATTCCAGACATGCTGCCTCAATAAAAGGGATGGATATGTTATGGAGAAGCCACAACTTTAAATACTGTGGAATCTTAGGCAGTTATCGATCAAAGTATGAACTATAAATCTTTGTAATGGACATGATTACTTTCCAAGACAAAATACAGCAGAGTCATGATGAGTTTTTCAGGCAGCATTTGGTCCCTCATATGAAGCCAACATGAATCGCAAGCCTCTTCAGAAAAAGAAAACGCCTCTCCACCACTAAATAAAATGCCTGAAACACTCGAGACAGCGTTGAGCCATTTCAGGTAAAGTCCAGGTTGGAATAGGAAGTTTTACTGCATGCTCACCGCCATGACATAAACTTCACAGCAATCATCTAGCAGAAATACCTGGGGGCACAAGCCGGAGCTTAGCCATCAATCACACCTTCATGCAGGTAGGCGTTTACCCATCAGTCACTCTCAAGTGAGGAGGGGACACTGAGGACAATGGGAGCGTTCCTAAATCTCCCCTGATGGGGTGGAGGGCCTGGATAAACGTTTGCACAGTACGCACTTTTAATTAAGTCCTCGTGGAGCTTTATTTCCACAGGAATTCAACGTCCTGCTTGTGTCCACCTTTGCAAGAAATGGATAACATCTGGTTTCCAAATGTCACTATCTGTTTTTGAGCACTGGCAGTATTCATAATAAAATATTAGAAATTGTGAGGCCAGATTTTTACACAATACCTCGTCGATGATTCACGTCAAAGACTGGGCTCAAAAGTGCTCCTAAGATGGAGCCTATTTTAATATTCATGACAGAGACATCATGAACGCCGTTTCACTTCATCAGCAGGATTCAAAACAAAACAAAACAAAGAAATCAGTTAAAGGAGAAACTGCAGAGCCATGGAGTTTGGCTGTTTACGCAAAGCGTCTCAGATATGGGTCAAACAAGTGCAACTTGCCAAGTATATCATTGGCCATACAACAGCAGCCCACGTTCAGTAGATATAAGAAAAGATGGAGCATTGCAGGGGACTTTTTAGAGACATGTTGTGCCTGGCTTAGACGAAGCTGCAATATGAAAATGAAAGCTGAATGATGGACAGGAACATTTAGTTGGCGCTCCACTACATGTGGAGCCCACTGCTCAAGTGCAGCAGCCTGGGAGCGGCAGATGTTCCCCGTGGCCCCAGGGTACAGGAGATGTATAGGCCTGGCCATATGGAAGTAGATGGAGGGATTCCGCCTGTTTCCACAGGCCCACAAAGACCCCATTCATCAACATGGGATGAGGAGCGGGGCGTAGCTTGCCCCCTGCCCCACAAATGGACCACACAACAGAACCCTCCATAGGGGAAATCCTGTGTAACTCTAGAGCCCAGAGGTGAACGTCTAAAGAGAAGGGAGGAGACGTTCAGAGTCAATTTGCCCTCTTCTGAAGTACCCTAAGTGACAGCTTTTATATTGTGAGCCTGTTACAATGTGTAATCGAAGGTGGGGGGGGGGGGGGAGGGTTGGTTGGGGGGGGGGGGGGGGGGGGGGGGGGGTCAGAAATAGCTTTCCGAAGTGAAGCTACACCACATGGACTACAGAACAGACATTAAAGTGAACAGTCAGATCTCTAGCAGCTTTCCATCTTTGTGTCCCACGGCTGTTGTTGCTGACCGAGTGCCCCTGACTCCACCCTTTCTCACCTGTCCTGCTCAGAGCTCCAGGCTCCTATCTGTCCTATCTGCAGCTGTCAGCAGGTCAGAGGAGGGGGTGGGAGGAGGAGGATAAACAGGGTCCTGGCTCAGCAAAGAGGCTCCCCCACCACCACCGCCACCATCACCACCCCCCCGCCCCACACTGCTTGGTGACATTGCCTGTACCATCGCTTCCTGCCTCTGTAGAATGGAAAAGGGAAAAAAAAGCCAAAACACTTTGTACTGACAGGAGCTGGATTCACCTGTTTCACGAATTCCTTATCTCAGAGACAGTGACTAAGTAAAAAAAAAATTAACATAACTGTCTTACAGTGATTTTGAAACCTGTTCTGGCACTTACTTCCTGCTCTGTGACCTATAATAACTGCAGAAGAACAGTCAAAAATGCCGAGGCCCAAGCGAATGACTGTCTGTGGTGAAGCTAGTGTTTAATTAAGTATCAACGTGTGCATGAGTGTTTCAAAGATTCCTTATTATGTAACAGATATTTTTAAGGATAGGCTCAATGGGTGTGGATTATTATCCAGATAAAGTAACGAAAATATGAGTGAATTAATAGAAATACAGATGCTCATAAATGCCTGCAAAATAAGGCTTGTCCTTTAAAGCAATGCCACACATTTTAGAAGGTGTGGTTTGTGGCAATATTACTAAAGATATCTAGCTTGGATTGTCATATATATTAGAGCAGGGGAACCAGCCAAGCTCTGTTAAATGAAAAAAATAAAATAACTCTTAACACTACTCTTTAAGGTTATTATCATTTATCAGCCGTGAATATACCAACACCAGATACACAAAACTAGGTTTTAATTTGAGTTGTGTGTATCCATCAACCCTAGTATGTACAGTAAAAACTGTTTGTGCCTGCCTGTGTGCCGAGTGTCAAATGCCAAAGGCACATGGACTCGATGTCATTGTGCAAAGTAATAAATAACACACATGAAATGACCCAAGTGACAGGAATACAAAATGTGCTGTGCTTGGATTTAAATTTAGATGCATGCAAGAGGTGGAGAAACTCAGTTCTGCATAGCGTGGCCAAGGCAGGAAGCCTGGTCAACACTTTTTTAATGAATGTTAGAGTCCAGTGTAGAGTCCACCTTGGGCTGCAGCTAATAGTAACACTGACATTGTTTTTTTTCCAATAATCCATTAATCACTTCACACTAAATATTTAAGAAACTCCTCTTGCTTTTTCAGAAAGAAGAACACCCCAAACTCACGAGTAACCAACACAGTATATGTGTGAGAGAGAAAAGCTAATCTAATCTAACCACTGTTGAATTATTTATGCGAGAGATTTCGCACAAAAAGTGAATAAAATGGATGATGTAACATCCTACTTGACATGGAATAAATAAACTAAGAATCTAAAGGGGACATATTTTGTATTGTTATATCCAAAGAAACTGAAAGCAAAAGTATCCAATGTTTTGATAATACTTTAAAATAATTTCTGCCTGTTCTGCTGTTTATGTGTATGCCATATGAGTAGTTCCCCTCGTATTTATTTTTCTACATCTCCTCCTCATTCTTACTCACAGTTTACTCCACACACTTGTTGAATACAAATGTGGGGGCAGATCCATCTAGATCCATCATTTCATCAGTAAGCCTAACTGCAAACAACCCAAATGACATCAGTGATGAAAATATTAATATACAGTTAGAGAGTGCAGCAGTTTCCGAGTGGTGCATAAATTCAGCGTCACACCGGCTCCAAGGTGACCTGAGCTAGAACATCTCTCCAAATTGCTTCATTGCAGAATCGTTTTAATTTTCTGCGTGTGGCCCTGCATCCAGACAGAGGCAGTGAGTTATGAGCTCTCTGACCTGATGACAAAGCACGGCTGCTTCCTGATGGTTCGCTCAATAAACAGACGGGGTCGAAAGAAGCTCTCATTCGGGCTACCACCGTCCCTGTAGAGAACTTTTCCCCTTCATTTGGGGGACCAGGATTGCAGACAGATGACAAGGTCAAACATTGAAAAATGCATGGCATACACGTTTTACCCAGTACTGACAAGATGGTGACGCATAAACAGAAGTGTATTGAAAGCATTAAAAAGGATTAGGGAGGACTAGTGCTGGAAAAAATTACATTACTAGGAAGTGGAGTCAATTGAAATAAAATTACTCCTCATGCGGTAACCAAGTCATTTTACTTGCTTTCTTCTCGGCTTTACACGAGCGTAAATTAAGTTTGAAATGTCATAGTTACCTGCGATGGTCATTTTGCAGTTTATTGTTTCAGTTTTGAAGAATCCTAGTAGTGGTTTAGGTACAAACTAAACCAGGCCTACCACAGTACGTAGTTAGTTGAAAATGGCCATGCTCAGGTGTCACAATAGAAATTATTCAGCGATACTGTATACTTATATAATCTAGATTTAGTTTGCTCTCGCTTTTCTCCCTCACACATGAATAGTGTAGGTTACTTGTTAGTTTGGAGTGTTTTCTTTGTGAAACAGAAAGAGGCATTTCTTCATTTATAGTTTTAGGTATTCAGGTGAAAGTGTTTATTTTCAGGTTGCATTTGACTGCATGAGGTTAGGGGATGGAATGGGCCGTCAAATGTCTCTCTCAATCTCAACAATCCTGTAGATTTGATTTGTACCTTTTAAGCTGGGCCTTTTTTAAACACATCTGGAGTCAATTCCCTCCATTACCTGACACTCTTCTTCCTGCCATCCTGAACTATTAGCTTTTTCCAGAAAAAGTAATGCTTCCAAGAAATGTAAACTACGTTGGTGTGGTGCAAAACATGGTGGTGTTATTGTATTCTCTGTCAACGTGCAGTGGGTTTTACAGTTGTCAAGTGTCACGGTCAAGGAGGTGACAGAGGATAAAGCCACACTGAAACACCCGGGTGCATCATCTCCCTGTAGGCTAGCTCCAGCTAACTTTAAAACGTGAATATATTTACATTAAGCTAACAAGCCGTTAGCTGCTAGCTAAAAAGCTCAGCAGACACAGACCTCTTTAAAGTCCAGCCATTAAGAGATGGACCATAATATAAATCTTAAAATGGGTTAATAGTTTTAAACTAAGACTCCACTGCCTGTTTTTGGCGCGTTTATGTTCGCATGGGTAATTTTTTTGCAGTTTAAAGCTGAAAGCACCGTGTCGTCCCTGTGTTGTGTAGCTGTCAGATGTAGATACTCACAGCGTGTGGCCGCACACGTTAACCATCAGCTTCAGCGACGGGTTCCTGTATTTGGTGGTTTTGCATCTCGGGCAGCCCTGGTCGTCCATTACTGTAAAGAGCAAACCCCCCAAAAATAGCCTTCAAGACAAAACGTAAACACTGAGCAGCTCTGCTCTCACTTTGCATGAGACGAAGCGCGGCGTAACACACAATGCGCTCCGACTGGAAACGGCACTAATAAGCGCCGTTCCAGCTTAACGGTGACCTCTAAAGCGAGGGGCGATCACGCTGTGGTGCAGGCACAACCTGGGTTCACCAAGGAGTCCCAAGAAGTATGAGGGACAAAGCTGACGAGGTTTTATTCCACACTTTGTTTTATTAATAGCGATTTTATTGAAAGGTTGCCTTCTTTTTAAGGGTTTCACCGTCTTCTCTGAGAAGTTCCCAATTCATGATTCTCATATATGTCATGCTCTAATGTAACTGTAACATAATAAAACATTTACCCAGATTCTGTTCCCCAGGGCCACAGCAATAAATGGCCATTATGATATTATAATGATTGAATAGCAACATTAACTTCAGGGCACGTTGGTTGAGAAGTTTAATTTCCAATTCAGTCTTTACAAAAACTCAGAGAACACACATGTAATGTGTCAAAATGAGTCTACTAAAAGCCCAGGGCTGTGTCTTATAATAACTGTTCAGACAAAGTTAGACTCCCTTGCTATACTTAAATGTATACCGGCAAACAAACACGCATCTACTGCTGCATCACATACAGCGTTTAGGCCAGAGAGTGACGTTTAAAGTCTGCCATCCTTATTTCACAAATATTATTACGTCACATTGACGTTAAACAGATGGTTGTCTGCGTAGGTATGGTCGAGTGGTGAAAATAATACTACATTTTGAGCACCGGGGGAGACAGAAATATCACATCACACGTATGAGATGGTCACGTATGTGATTGCTTCGGTGGAGCTGTTAAATATCCTAAGGAAATGAATTGAATTTGATTTGACATTTTTTTTTGGGGGGGGGGAGTCATGACAAATTGATTGTAACTCGATTCGCTGTGTGTATGAATTTTGACATTCAGATTTGAGTGTGCACTGTAAGTGCAATTAAACCATAAATATTATTTGGAAAGTCTTATAGAAAATATAGGCTAGGATGGAAGTGGATGCCAGAAAACTAGCAATCATATTCCCTCACTGCTGTGAGTCATAAAAACAAATCCTTTTTAGATTGATACTATGAGGGAAAATCTTTCCAAAAACCATTTACATTTTCATAATTCGATAAGGGGGGGGGGGGATACGATTTTTTCCGACATGCAGTAAAGGCAGGAGAGATAGAACAAGGCTATCCCGTTCCCACGATCCCAAAAGCACTCACCTTGCACAGGTGAGATACGGGAACATACTGGAAGTTACGTGAGTGACAGCTGGAAACCAAACATTCGTGCCTGAATCGGCTCGCTCCTCCCTTGTGGGCCCGTCGGCGGCCAATGGCGTGGCTCTCCTGCAGATAGACCCCAGTGTGTCTCCTTCCAGCCCCAGTCCCCGCAGAGTAAAAGTCACGTTGGGGAGGAAAAGGGGAGAGAGGGTATCTACTTACAGCTGCTGTCAGACATCCGATCGCACTCGCATGGCGAGGAGGTAACCTGATCAAACTGGGAGGAGTGACTTTGCCAGGGAAGAAAAAAAATGTCTTCTTCTTCGGCCGGAGGAGTCACAGCAGCGACTGACATCAAGAGGGAAAATGTGAAGGAGCTGGATGAGCGGGAGTGCATCAAGTTTGTGGCGCTGGACGCGGCGGAGTTGTCCATGGAGCGCGCGACTCCCACCGCGGACGCGGTGCGCACGGAGCTGCTGGTGAGCGCCGCGTCCTCCCTGGCGTTCTCCCCCGAGCAAGTGGCGTGCGTGTGCGAGGCTCTGCAGCAGGGGGGCAACGTGGACCGGCTGGCCAGGTTCCTGTGGTCCCTGCCACAGAGCGACCTGCTCCGCGGCAACGAAAGCATCCTGAAAGCTCAGGCGCTCGTGGCTTTCCACCAGGCGCGGTACCAGGAGCTGTACAGTATTCTGGAGAACCACAGTTTCACCCCGTCCAACCACACCTTCCTGCAGGACCTGTGGTACAAGGCCCGGTACACCGAGGCGGAGAAGGCGCGGGGCAGACCCCTGGGCGCCGTGGACAAGTACCGGATCCGGAGAAAGTACCCTCTCCCCAGGACTATCTGGGACGGCGAGGAGACCGTGTATTGTTTCAAGGAGAGGTCTCGCAACGCGCTGAAGGATCTGTACACCCAGAATAGGTACCCGTCTCCGGCCGAGAAGAGAAACCTCGCCAAGATTACAGGACTCTCCCTGACCCAGGTCAGCAACTGGTTCAAAAACAGGAGACAGAGAGACAGAAACCCGTCGGAGGCACAATCAAAAAGGTGAGGCAACGGACGCATTTCAATCACACCATTCATACGAGGCAAATTACTTGGGGAAAAAAAAGCTCCTCTGAGCGCACCGTGCGCGCAAGGCGCCCCAGAATAACCCCCACAATTTGGCTTATTTTTAGTGAGGTATTTGGAAGCGCCTTTTCTTTTATCGGGGAAGGACATTTATAGGGTATAAGCCTTCACACATAGCTCAGTGACCGACAGTTTTTGCCACAATTATATTATCTCCCGTAGGACTCACCCACAGGCTTGACGATTTGAATTGCGAACGGGTTATAATTAAGAAACAAAAATTGCGCAAAAAGTGTCTGGAGCACGCTTTTAATGTTTTGAAATATGAAGCTGTCGCCTTTCGGATCCGGTTTCAAGCGCGTAGGTGCCATGAGCCTGGAAACCAAAGCCACTCAGATATAACAGACACATAAAGAGAGAAAAAAAAACACACACACACACACACAGCTGAAAAGGTGACTTAAAAAGTTATTTTCCACCGAATTAATGTCCAAACAGGCACACGCGTACTTGCGCGTGCACGTGTCCCTCAGCACAACATAAATCTTTTTCATAAGCACATTTCTTTCTTTCTCAGAGCATAAAGGATCCCACCCAGAGGCTCCAGCGTTTCAATCTTCCGCACAAACACTGACTTTTACCTCCTTTCATGTTTCCCTCTCTGTGAACAAAGCTGACGCACCTGGTGGAGGTGACCCTTCTGACTCTCTCTCGCTCCCTCTCCCTCTCGCTCTCTCTCTCTCTCACGCACACGCAAACCACCACAAACTGCCTTTTAATCGCGACTACAGTCCACACCGGTGTCATATTAATAACCTGTGGACATTTCGAACCAACGTTATCTTTTCACTGGCATTAACTGGTGTCTTGCTTTATATCTTTTCGTAGGAGTGGGGGGTGGATGAGTGTTTGTGTGTGTGTGTGTGTGTGTTGGGGCCTGGGGGTTGGTGCAGCTGTTTTGATCTGTCTTTTAAAAGGGCGTCAGTAAACGAAATGTAACAGCTACGTCCACATGGTTGGTAGGACTTTAAGATTTGGATTTTTTGTTTTTTTTAAACTGGGGAAAAATCAATAATTTTAAATGTGACATTTTTAAAGTTCGAGGGAGCAGACAAATGAATCCTTTCAGCCATCTGTCCTGACATGCCAGCTCTGTGGCGTTTTGTCACACCAGAATTTACTGCGCCAAATGGTTGCACGGTTGTTGATGTTGGTTGGTTGTCGTCAGTGCGGCTCTCCATGAGGTAAGAGAGGGCCGTGTAATAACACCGCAACAAATGTGACTTGAATGTTATTGGCAAGATGTGGGTGGAAAGGAAAGAAACGGCATTATATCTGGTGTATACGCTCTAATGTCTAATCCCCCCTTGTCCACAAACATAATTATATAAATAAATATTCAACGTGTTCCTTTATAATAAGAATAAAAAATACGTACGCATTTCATTCTCATTCCATTTTGGCTTGAAGTCAAGTTATAACACTTCACCCTTACACACCCTTCAC
Organism: Colistium nudipinnis; assembly: GCA_016785305.1. Classification (NCBI taxonomy): domain Eukaryota; kingdom Metazoa; phylum Chordata; class Actinopteri; order Pleuronectiformes; family Rhombosoleidae; genus Colistium; species Colistium nudipinnis. The sequence goes on along the minus strand of JAFBJU010004859.1, from coordinate 380,590 downwards.
TTTTTTTCCGCCCAGTGAATCTGATGGAAACCACAGCACTGAGGATGAGTCCAGTAAAGGCCAGGAGGAGCTGTCCCCCCGGCCCCTCTCTAACTCCTCAGATGGGGTGATATCCCATGGGATTCAAACGGGGCCTCTGGACAGCGGGGTGGTCATCCAACAGATCGGGGACATCAAGATGCCCCCCGGCTCCAGCGGCGGCAGTCTCTACAACGGAAGTCTAGTGACAAGTCACACCTCTCCCACTGTGTTTCACAATGGCGGCTCGTCTTACCTCCACACGCCTGGCAACATCCTCTTCAACGGGCTCAACCTGGGCATCCAGCCCTTGGCCTTCAACCCACTGAGGCCGTCAGGAGGAGTATTGCTCGGGGGCACCGGCGTGGACATGCAAATGCAGACAGGGCAGGACAAGGGACTGGGTAGCTCTGCAGAGGACTCGAGCCTGCAGTACGCCTCCTACTCCGGCTGCGTGAACGGAGCCGAGGTGAAGATGGAGGGGGCTCACTCCATGGCGGCCCAGAACGGAGGCTCCTCGGTGCTGGCGTTCAGCTCCCCGTCAGGTGCGCTGCAGCTGGGCGGCTACAGTCTGGTCCACGTACCGAGCGGAGTGTCCGACAGTGACGGCAGCTCATTACTCAACAGCGACGTAGGTCTTCCTCCTTTGCAACTCTCCTCTGCCTCATCCGCATCTACAATCCCACATCAAGGTGGGTACATAGGAAGCGCTTTGTTGTTTCAGATGCACGGCTTACACACTAGTTTACTCCTAACAATTATGCTGTCTTGTTTACTTGAGAAATTCATTTGAACACACGCAGGTCAAGGCAACTATCTAACTAACTAACTAAATATTGCAATAGTATTGACCTAGTGCACAATGACTTATTTACTCAAACTGATTTATTAATTTGTCTGACATAAATGCAATTTAATGTTTTCAAAATTAAAGAAATGTTCCTACATTATTGCAAAAATTATACCCCCAAGTATATACAAATAAAAACTACAGGAGAGGTATACATAGACATCATATCCTTATGTCTCCCAGGTTGACAGCAGGTCAGTGGGGATTTTTGCCCTCCTCAAATGTCCCAGCGCAATGCTGCACTTCACAGTGGTTTGTCAACAGGTCTCTACTACGTCCACCAAATATATCTGAGCTGCTTTTTTCTTGGCCTGTCTGTGTTTGGGCCAGTAGCCCAAAGGGCTGATACTACACATAACACAGACCAGAAGAAACGGGGAAGGGCCCCACACACACAGACGCTCATGCACGCACACACACACACACACACACTCATAGAAGAGGTGGTCCTCTAAAAGCCCCAGAGATGAATAAAAACAAGTTCTGAAGTCACCATCACTCATCGTCACTGCTCTCTGGATCTGCAGAACAGGGAGGTGGGAAAATATGTTTCAGACAATCAGAGGCCACGAAACACACGAACGGGGAATAAGCCATTACAGCACTTATGTTGACAGAGAGCAGAGAATCTGCACCGGGATGAATTATAAGGACAAACGGCCAACTGCAGCTCGCCGTTTAGTTCTGGCAGGCTTTCGCGTTCGCTCTCTGGAGCATCACGGGGTCAAGCTTAAGGAGCAGAAAGTGTGTGAGACACACAGCAGGCCTGCGCTGAAAAAAAACACAAAATACTATGACGACCCAGCAGTGTAAAGTTACTGTACGTAATATTCTGTCATTGTATCGCCGCAGGTACCATGCCTCTGGACAATGTAGCAGTGAGCTCCTCCAGTGACGACTCGTTCCAGGACAAGCTGACCATGACGTCCATGCACCACAGCACAGTCCTCTACAGCTTGAGCAACGCGGGACAGCCGTCCATCAAGAAGGAGCCTCTGGAAGGAGGGGTCTACTCCTCGTACCACCACCACCACCACGGGCTCCACCTGGACCCCAGCGGTCAGATCAGCTACACCACGCCCAACTCAGGAGAGGCTCCTTCCGGCCAAGGCCCCGCCACAACCACAGAGGTCCCCGCCGTTACCTCGTCCAGCCCGGAGCCGGAGGTCTACACCACCCTCACCATCAGCACGCCCCTGATGGCCCAAACGGACGCCAGCAGCCTCCACCTCCAGCCCACAGAGTACCTCCGGGGACCTCCGCCCTCACACCTGATGGGCATGAACAGCAACTACATGAACATTTCGGCGAGTAAGGTGGACGGCTCGGGCTCAGCAGGCATGAACGAGATGGTGCGGGCTATGTGTGGGGAGATGGAGGCCGTGGAGGGGAAGGAGCTAGCCAAACTACAGACAGTTCAGATGGACGAGGACATGGCCGACCTTTAACCTCAAACTCAGAAGCACTCGTATCCTCCGAAGCAGTAATTTGGTGAATCTTTTTACCTTTTGTGTGAGCGTGTGTGTTTTGTTCTTTTTTTCTATTCATTTTCTCTAAATGTTAAATTATTTGTGTTCATTTGACTTTAACAATGCACTCTAGTCAGAGGGGAGCCCCGTGGGCGGGCCTGATCAGTTTATCGTAAACATAAAAAAAATAAAGTCTGTGACATGGTTTAAAAGCCTTGTAGGTACAAAGAAACATTACGACTGTTTCACGCGAACAGAAAATGTGGCCCTGTGTGTTTGGGCCACGTTTAAGTGTGCATTTTTATAGACAACACCTGCTACTTCCTGTTGAGTGGATTTGATCCGCAGAAGCAGGTGCTGGAATGCCTCGTGTCATGTGACCAGGATGTTGCTCCAAACTAAATGCGTCATCTGGCTCAAACCAAAAAGGTCATTCAGGCCGGGGGAAGAGGGAGAGAGCCCCTGTGAGAATGATCAGTTAAACAGCGACGACATTATTGAAGGACTGCACACACACACAGACACACGCACACACGATACTGGTTATTAGTCACAGACAGCGGCTGATTTAGGCAAAAGTGTCCTTCAGTAAGCACCTTAAATCCTCTGATCGCCTCTAAAGTCACTGCGAAAGCCGGAATTTGTGCTTTATATTCTACCAAATGAACTCAGAGTGTCGAACGCGGGACTAGAGTGAAGACGAATGTGCCTTTCTGCTACTCAAAACACACAGCGGCGTTGGTCTGTTTTGGCATTTGCACTACCCTTATGACATTACTATGTGCACGTTTCAAACTGATTTCCCCCGTTGGAGGGATGGTAATGTGCGACAACAACAAATGCACACAGTTCAATCCACAACTCCAATTTCATGCATCATCAGCCTGTTACACCACGATACGAATGATGAAGGTCACGCTGTCAGCTCCCATGTTGTCCAACCGTTTGTTGTTTATAACGCTGCAAAACTCATAGAATGTTAACTAGATGTGATGATGTTATAGTATATCGCGTTTCATTTTGATGTGTCTCTTCAATTGTCGGCAAACCATGAATCATATTTTTCTATAAAGCCAGATGCAAACCTCTACGGTGTGTATGCTTTTGAAACGTTCAGTGAACAAACGTACAGAAGCTAGAAGTGGACAAGTTTTTTGTTTTTTTTTAAGTCCCACTTTTAAACCAGAGAGGGATTGTAATAATTTCTCTTTGCATGGCGTCATAATGTTTGGGACAATAGTGCCTTTTACCTATGCTTTGTGAATCATACCGAAGGTCAGCTCAGACATGACGTGGCAGTGTCACGTGTGGCTTTCGAGATCCGACACTCGTTGAGGTGTCAGGCGGGGAAAAGAACAGAGAATGTAAAGCCCGTTGGTCAAGAGTGTCCGGTGCTTTTCACAACAAGAGCCTAGAAATTCATCGCTGTCTTACATGACCATAAAAGCACATTTCAGCCTGACAGCCAAGTCATACCGTGCACATACGCCGGTGCATCAAGTTTTAAACACCCTAAGGACTGATATCGCTTAAATTTGTGAGGATTTATGACATGATCCCATCAATTTGAATGAACTTTTTCGTGAAAAGTATCCTCAGTGCTTTAATGTAATATACCAAAAAAGAGTGGTGGGCAGATAGAAAACGGATGGTCATTTTGTTTTCTTGTTGTTTTTTTTTTTGTTTTTTTTTTGCTCTTGTTGTTGGTTTGTTTGTTTGTTTTTTATCTTAGTTTGAATGATGCGTTTGTTATCTGAAATTATGTGAATGTATTTTTCTAAATCTCCATACTACAATAAAAGTTTATATTTATAAAAACATTTAAAATAATTGAATTCTTTCTTGAAAACGTAGCCTCAGGGCGAGCGATGACAGGAAAGCCTGATGTGTTTGGGATCTGACATGAATACATTCAATGCAAGTTACGGGGAAAAGAAGAAAAGAAAATGGATTACAAACATTTAAGAGTCATATGTAGCCAAACTATGGATGGGGGGGGGGGGGGGGCAGTAATCCAGCAAAACTTGCGCTGCTCTCTGCAAACCTGCAGTGATCGTTTGCACATGCCTGGCAACCTGGAGTTCATTAGCCCTTCTTTTCTGATCTCAGCCCCTGTAATTCAAATAAACAGCAACGAGATTTCCAGAGGTAAAGCTCTTTTTGGGTGGGAGTCGGGGGGGTCTGTGTAGCTCAGTGCAAGCCGTTGGCTTTTTCCCTGAGTGAAGGCCGTGTAACCCCCACCACCCCCACACTTTAACATGTGGAAGTATGAATCTGAGATGCTGTCACTCACAGACACTGAGTCCACCCCCCAAACCCCCTCTCCTGGCTTGAGGGGCTTCTCTGTGAATTCACAAATTTTCACCCAGGACTCATTCAATCAGCGGGCACTCGACCTAACCAGCACAGAGAGATAAGGTGGAGACAAAGTTTGACGAATGGATGGACAGCAGGGGATTTTTCTTTCCTTCACGGCGCGTCTGTGGTGGATTATAGGGGTTGTCCTCTGAGCGGATCCTGGCTGGAGGAGATATATATGATCTAACCGATGACCTAAATAAACAGAGGCTGTTTGTCTGTGCTCACTGTTGAGGCACAGAGAGAGGGTGGAGGAGAGATGGGAGAGACTAGCGGGAAAGAGTGCGAGAGGATAAGGTTACCTGTGCACAGGTGACCTCGTCGCCATGGGCAGTGGATTAGCTGATTGTTAGGTATCAGGTAACTCCTCCTGTAATATTGAAGAGGGTGAAAACGGCTTTGTTGGAGCCCAGAACAATATCCCATTCGCAGCAGGAACCCGTGGCCTGTGGGTCTCACGGGTGGGGGGGCCACGGAAAAAATGCGAAATTCCACCTTTGTATTGTGTCTATAAATTAGACGGGAACGGAGCACAATTGTCGCCTCACAGGGACCCGACGAGGTTAGTTGCTGAATCTTTACATTTTACAGCTTCTTAAGTGTGAAAATCAGAACAGGGCCATATCTATGTAAAAAGTGATCATTTTTTATCACCACAATTTCAAATATGCGACATAAAACCTACACAGTAAAAAAAAAAAAAGAAGAGGGAACTCCCCCAGAACTCTGGCCTTATTAAAAACACTGACCTCTGATCTTTCAGACGGTTTCAAAGCTGACATTTAATGCTGCGCAGCAGACTGCAAGCCATATGTAACATGACCTGGGGAGAACGGCACTCCACTGCTCCACGTCCCACTAATGAGAGGGCAGGGGTCAGTGAGTACCAGCCTGCACGCACAGGCCCACAACTACTGACCGAGAGGTTCCCCGTCTGGTCTGGCAGAAACCCAGTCTGCTATAGGCCCAAAAACAGGCTGCTGTGGAAAATAGGGGGCATTTATGAACTATGGGCAGAGAATAAACATCCTCAATTCTTGTAGAGTTGTTTTAACCTCCTCAATTGTCGCTTGGCAGAGCAGAAACAAATTGCACACGTGTCTGCTGCTCCATCAACCAGTGTGGGATGGGGAAGACGCATGCAACCAGCGTGATTCACCAGTTTGTTCTGGACTACAAGGACATGAAAAACAAGTCATGAGGACCATTTTAAAGTGTGCCTACACACACACACACACACACACACACACACACACACACACACACACAGTGGCAGCAGCTGTGAGGCAGCATCATGGCCACACCACAGTATTTCCCAAGGAGAAAAACAATCACTTTGTAACCGGAGAGGCCTGAGGATGGGGCCTGACATGACCAGTGGAGAGCTCATGGACACACGCAGACACCTGCTCCTCAACATCCCCGCTGCAGCAAAAAAAAACCAAACAAAAAAAACTTTATCTACCACAACCCAAATAACAAAGGATCCCATCAGGAGTCCCATTTTGACTCGCATGATCGCACTGCGATGGCGCCCCCTCCCTGCCAGCGCACACACACGGTGGCTGAGCATCCCAGCGTCACGTTCGTCCCTTTTGTTTGTTTGTGTGCTTGTCTGCGCACCTGGTGTGTTTGCTTAGGCCTGCCCCGCAGCCAAATTATTATAACAATACCGATAAAAACGATTTCCCTAAAACAAATGTCTTCACGTATGTGCCGGGGGCGAGTTCACGAGGCAGAGCAGTGTATAGAAGCCGAGGCCATAATTGCATATTTGTGGAGGAGGGTCCTCTGAGGAAATGCGTAATGATTGTGACTAGTGTGTGTGTGTGTGTGTGTGTGTGAGAGAGAGAGAGGGGGGGTAACCCCAGTGCACTTGTACCAGGTCTAATTTTCCAACATGACAGGAAACTCTGTTAAGCTGATAATTGCAGCTCCAATTTCATTTAACTCACTCATGTCAACAGTTGTGTTTTGTTTTGGGAGAAGGAGCAGTCCCCTTTTTCCCCACTGGCTTCCACTTCACCAAATGAAACACCTCAGCTCTTAATTAATGACACACTCATGACGCCTTGAAAACTAATGACAAACTATTGAGTAGATTAATCAACTTAACGACTTAACTTAACGATAAGTGCGCAGTGGGTCAATTGTAAAATGTAAAAAAGCCAACGCAGGGATTTTGAAATATTAGCACTTAATTATAGACTCAAACAATGTTTTATATAAAACGGACGTCTCTGATAGATTGCAAATTATATAAATATATATTTTTTAAATAGAACAATAATTATTCTCTTTATATTTATATCGCATTGCAGTGACATAAGGTTTCCTTTAAATGTCACAAAAGTCACCCAAAAAAAGTCAAAGAGAGAAGAAAAAAAAACCCCGCCTGGGGACTAAATCTGACATTTTTCACTTGATTTAAACACTATCGGCTTTGTTCCAGTCGATACAGCTGAAATAGCACTTTGGATTTAGACACAGTGAAAACCATCTGTTCACTGAGCCAGCGCTCGTTTCAGTTTTCCCCCCATATTTTCCAAAAAATAAAACCTTCAATAGAAAACAGAGTCTTTTTGATGATGACATTTTTATGAAGTGTCTCCTGGTGTTTCCAGTTGATCCATTTTCTCTCTCTCCCGTTCTCTCCCACCGGACTCGAGTCTCTGATACATTTAATGTCTTTTTTTTCTCCAAAAGTCTCTCGTTTCAAAGGTGAGTGTCACACGTTCCGCGTGACGCGCCTGACACGTCTACCATCAACAGGTTAATTAATAGGGAGTCGTAATTCACGGCCGAGCTGCGTTGAGGAGATGGAATAATTCAGGTCCTCCCCGTGCCTACAGGCCCACCTCGCATTAAACAACGTTAAAGCGGGATGAAGTTTATTGTTTCTGAGTGAAATCATTCACATCATCTGAGCTTCATCCGGTGAAAAAAAAAAGCAAAAAAAAACAACAAACAAAACGTATGACTAAAAGCCGGAACATGTAGAGTGTTCAGAACCTACAGGGGAGCTGCTGAGGTTTTTTTCAGGGTGACAGTGGAGGCCAGGAGCCGGTTCTCGAATGAGAAGAAACATAAAATAAGAAGAAGAAAAAAAAACAGTAAAAAAATATGTATATTATAAGGAATCCCCGGCCATTTAGAACAGCAGTAACGAGCCATAGCTGCACCACCTGAGTACTGCACCACCCGGAGCCCAGCAGTGGCCGTGGCGGAGGCGGAGAGTCCACATCTTGAAATAATCTCGCCCCCCGGGCTGCTCGGGTTAAAGGAGGAGGCGCGGCGCAATGTGGTAGAGATATTAGAGAAACCCGAGAGCCGCTCATCAGACAGCTCATTTACTGAAGCACTGAGGTTTTTACACGGCTACACGGGCCGAGCCGGAGTGGCCTGAGAGCCTGCGTGTCCACCAAGCACATTCAGCTCTGCGCCAGGAGCCATATATCACCGCCCCCCCCCCCCCCCCCCCCCCCCCCCCCCAATGATAAGAGACATAAAATAAGAAGAAGAAGACGAAGAAAAAAAAACAGTAAAAAAGTATGTATATTATAAGGAATCCCCGGCCATTTAGAACAGCAGTAACGAGCCATAGCTGCACCACCTGAGTACTGCACCACCCGGAGCCCAGCAGTGGCCGTGGCGGAGGCGGAGAGTCCACATCTTGAAATAATCTCGCCCCCCGGGCTGCTCGGGTTAAAGGAGGAGGCGCGGCGCAATGTGGTAGAGATATTAGAGAAACCCGAGAGCCGCTCATCAGACAGCTCATTTACTGAAGCACTGAGGTTTTTACACGGCTACACGGGCCGAGCCGGAGTGGCCTGAGAGCCTGCGTGTCCACCAAGCACATTCAGGTCTGCGCCAGGAGCCATATATCACCGCCCCCCCCCCCCCCCCCCAGTACAGCAAGCCTGTTTTGTCTGGACAGGGTACGTAAACCAAATACATAAAAAAAAAAAAAAAATCATAAACTGTAAAAGTTCATAATATAGCTATTTCTCCCTGGCGCTTCAAAAAAACTCCTGCGAGTACTATGAAAACAACGTGTAGCTGGGGTCAGTGATGTGACAGGCAAACTTTCAATTCGGCACATGCCAAGCATTCAGTAGAAAGTCTGCTGATGATGTCCAGCCTTAATGTCTGATCAAGCCACGGATCTTGATAATACAAGAACACGCGTGATTCTTATGTCTATAATCAAACCTAAATATCAATCAAGTCGTTTGGCCTGAGTTATAATACGCGTCTTTTCCTCCTCCAAAAATAAGCCCACATTCCCCATTGATAATTTAGGTGTGACTCGAAAATAGAGGTCAATTACAATGATCGAATAAAGAAGAGTGGAGCTGCTCACAAATCAATTATTTCTGGTGGGTAATTTTTGTACGTGTCCCCACAAAAACAAAATGTTCCAACCGTTTCATCTTTATAGCAAAAAAAAAAAAAAACCCAACGAAATCACATCCGCTTTGTGTAGATTTGTTGACTTTTGGATTAATTTCTCGGCCCATGTGCTGCACGTTGACAGCGAGCTTCGGGTCAGACTTTAGTGCAGATACAGAAACGTGATCTATATGGTTCAAACCAGCAACTGCACCACGAGGAGCCAGTGTCGAGGAGAACTCATTTACTAATGGATTGGTATAGTGTTTCACGCCACAGAAAACACTGGAGCCACAGCGGTGCCCGTCTAATCCCTGGAATAGAAATGTGGGCTACAAGCAGCTCTTGGAAAACACGCAAGAAACAGCAAACACCCGAGGAGCGAGGGTTTGTACCGTTCATTGTGAAATTAACTCTGCACATACATGTGAATCTCACGAATAAACCAAACGGGCCTGCATTCTGGAAATCTTCAATTTACTCAATTTATAGCAACTCAGGGAGGTGTTTGTCAAACAAGTTCAGACCATTTTATATCAGCCACACACGCGTACGCGCAAGTACACACACACACACAGGCACACTTAAGTGGCTGATTTCCTGCTGGTGGTCTATGGCCCATAACACATTTGGCAGGTAGCACGGGTTCCTCATATATAAAAAAAAGACGTATAGTAATAGTGGGCACGGACCCAACTGTCATAGGAGCTTATTAAATTATATCACCTCATAAAATAAACGGCCTCGGTAATTAATAGACTACGAAAGGTGGGGATACAACAAAATGCTCAACCTGAATGTAATTAAGGTGGTGGGCGCCCACCACAATCAGCTGCAGTGGTAAACTGCGTGTGACAGTAAGGACCTCCAGTTAGGGAACCACACAAAAGTAACCAAAGCTCAATTAAAATGTTGTATTTTTTTCCTTTTTTCGTGTTTTTGTCTAAAATTTGCATTTTTATTGTCATTCGTTTACTGCTGCTTACTCGTGTTAAGTCCTGCTCGCTGAAAGGAGGACAAACTTTCCTCCACAAATGAAAAGCTATGTGTGTTTGTGGGTTCACCCTTGACTGACTGTGATTACTGATAAGGTATGGAGAGGCTGTGTGCGGTTTGCGCCCACGTGGGAAGCCCCTGCGGGCAACATTATGGAAGATGTATATTCAGAACATGTTAATAAGGCTTTTTAAGAGGTCTATAATAATTGATTAGTGTTTAGGTGCTGCCCTGCTCCCTCAGCTGAAGCGGGACAGGGGCTGTGTGGGGGCGGGAGGTGGAAGCGCTCCTATTTCAGCCCCTGACGCACTGCCTCTGGGGAGGAAACGGAGCTGCAAACTCAGTCCTGCTCTGCTGTACAGGGTGCAGGGCAGACCGAGAGCCAATCACCGAAACGCACAGGCTCCCTTTAAGCCTGACATATCTCCAGCAGGAACAAATTGTCCCAACAATCAACATCCCAATCTGCTGCGCGCATCAGGGGCTGGAGTGGAGCGGATAGGCCTGTGCCGCGCGCTGGGATTGCGCTGGGATTGCGTCGCGCTGAACGACCAACACGTTAGAAAAAAAAATAACAACAACAACAACAGTAAAAAAAAAACACGCCAGCTTCGGTTTTTGGATACGGACGTTTCTGGGCGGAGGAGCGAGCGCGGCGGACACCATGTCTATATTACCGTCCTTCGGGTTTACGCAGGAGCAAGTGGCGTGTGTTTGCGAGGTGCTGCAGCAGGGAGGGAACCTGGAGAGGCTCGGCCGCTTCCTGTGGTCCCTGCCCGCCTGCGACCACCTCCACAAGAACGAGAGCGTCCTCAAAGCCAAGGCGGTGGTGGCCTTCCACCGGGGCAATTTCAGGGAGCTCTACAAGATCCTGGAGAGCCACCAGTTCTCCCCGCACAACCACCCCAAGCTGCAGCAGCTGTGGCTGAAGGCGCACTACGTGGAGGCGGAGAAGCTGCGCGGCCGGCCGCTGGGAGCCGTGGGGAAGTACCGCGTGCGGAGGAAATTCCCGCTGCCGCGCACGATATGGGACGGAGAGGAGACCAGCTACTGCTTCAAGGAGAAGTCCCGGGGAGTGCTGAGGGAGTGGTACACGCACAACCCCTACCCGTCCCCGCGGGAAAAGAGGGAGCTGGCCGAGGCCACGGGACTGACCACGACGCAGGTCAGCAACTGGTTCAAAAACAGACGGCAGAGGGACAGAGCCGCGGAGGCGAAGGAGAGGTACGTCCGCCCGCAGGGCGCCGCCTCGCTGCTGCCCCGAATCTGCAGCCGCAGCTGCGTGTACATTTTTGTTGCATTTAACACGAAAGAGAGACGTTCAATTGCGAAAACCCGGCTGCACACGTATAGCCGGAATATAAGATACATACAAGCGAATCAAAAAGTCAAAGTGGAAAAGTGGAACCCGAGTCACTCGGCGTTCTGTTCGTGCCACACGGAGTGACAACCCGGGGGGATAAACGGGACACACCAGTATTTCAATTAAATTTGAGAGAAGAAGAACAAATATAATTTTAAATGTTTACGTTCCCCCACCCGATTAGCCCTGTCCTGTCGACAGGGACGACGGGGAAACAGTAGCGTGGTGTTGACAAACGTTGCCCTTTCCCCACAAACATCTGACTTGTCTCTAAAGACGAATGTTCACACATGTAAAGTAAACAACTTCTACCATTTATTCGTGATAAACAGAGATTTTTGGGGGGAGGTAGAATGGAGTCATTTGGGGATAAATGTTGAAGCTGGGATATATATATATATACAAAAAAAAAGAACCCATGCAGAATGCAATATGATTCTATCAGCTAAGTAGCAGCTAACTCGAGTAAAACAGGCCTCAACAATGCAATCTGAAGTTGCACAAAAAGCTTAATTTAATTTGTTTTCAGTGCTAATGCCTGCTTTTCTTTAATTTGACTGAGACCCGTTTTTTTTTTACGTAATTGTATCCTCTTTCAAATGTTTTCTGACTGTACCACACTGACCCAATGCCTGTTTCCTCACGTTTCCCCCTCCTTTGCTGTCATCCCCAGAGAGAACAGTGAAAACAGCAACGCAGGCGGCAACAAACAGAACCAGCTGTCCCCGCTGGACGGTGGAAAGTCTCTCATGTCCAGCTCGGAGGACGAGTTTTCTCCCCCTCCGAGCCCCGACCAGAACTCAGCGCTTTTGCTCCAGGGTAACATGAGCCACCCCGGGGCCTCCGCATACCCCATGTCCGGCCTGGGGCCCCCGCAGTCGGTGCACGGCATGCACGGACACCCGCACCAACTGCAGGACTCCTTGTTGGGACCTCTAACCTCCAGTCTCGTGGATTTGGGCTCTTAAAGAGGCTGCCAGAATATTCTATTTTACACCACCGAAAATCAGCGAGAGAGAGAGAAAAGAAGAAGAAGAAGAAAAAAAGACTGATGAGTGTATCAGATTGAGTACGTGTATGAAATAACACTATTGTAGCCTACCTTATAATATAGACTGACTACTCTGTCGTTGAATTTGGTTAGAACAAAATTCCTATATTGCGCTTAACCTGTATATCGCCCCTGCGCGGAGCTTTCTCTGAGCTCCCGCGCACGACAACACACCGACATCGTTCTGAAAAGTCGAAACTCAACGAGACACTTAACTGGACTGCCCATTTGCTTAATTTATGATATTTTGTTAAGATAAGAGAAGAATTATAGGAACCTCCTGCGATGGAAACTAAGGGGTCACGTTTTACATTAGAGTCATGGTAATTAGTTTCCAATAAAACAAAACTAATACGTTTGTCTGCGTGTTATTTGTGCATTTGGAGAAAGAAAAAGATCGCGTGTAATTGAACGTATATCATATCAATTCTGGCCTTAAAACTGATCGGACTTAATCGTGATTTGAGGAAAACACAAACACAATTGTATAGTCTAAAAATAAAATCTAAGGCTGTTGAGCTATTTAATAAGTCGTTTTTATTTTTTTTTGTCGTTAATTAAGTTCATTTCGTTTTTTTGCCCGCTGCTTGGAAAACAAAAATACGATTACATGCCGGATTGCCAGCAATCCAACCTACACACGGTGGGATCTGAATCTTTATCGAAAAATATTGTGACTCACGTGGAGATTAAAGCCTGCTCCACGAGTTCCTCGGTTTGAACAATAATAGTGGTAATTCAGAACATATAATCCAAAAACCGAGACACAAAGGGCCATTTAATTATACCAGTGTGAGTCAACATCAGCAGCTGTCTGTCAGGGGGCTGTTGTGTACACATGAACCAGCTTCGCTTCCTTTGAATATCGTGCCTGTTCTATATTCGTGTTTGGATTGAAGAGCGATTATTTTTTTCTTCTTTCTCTTTCTCGTCATTTTTTTTTTAGTCCGAGTGCTGCGGATCATTGGCTTTTTGTTGCCGTGTTTTCTTTGCTCTCCCTGAGAGTTTGTTATGTCGGTTCCGGGCCATGGGAAAGAGCCACCACTCAGCCTCTTATACCAGTTCTGGATTTTCTGACGAAATATGGGCAAACATCCCATAAAAAAAAAAAAGAGGGAGAAAGCTAAGTTTAAGGGGTCACCGCCAGATGACACCAATAAAAATAAAACTAATCTAAACACATGATATGGGCTTTAATGATATTTGCTGTGTGATGTCATTTGAAGAAACCCCTATGGGATATCATAGGACAATATTCTCATGATAAACATAATTATATAAAAAATAATACTACTGCTGCCACTACTGCTACCACGACTACTACTAATAATACTACTAATAACAACCAGCCAGCAAATAAGAAACCCTCCGCAACAATAACAGAATAATAATAACAATGGAAGAAGAGAGACTCTGTGGGATACACAGAATATGGGAATGTGGTGGCCTGGGAGCAGCAATCTGGTGAGGACAGCTCTCCTGTCCCCTCTTCTCCACACTGCCCCCCCCCATACTCTCTTTGGGCTCATGTCAGGGTAAATTGTTTTGAGCGGAGAGCACCGAGGATTTCCTGAGCATAATCTGAAACAGTTGCTGCCAGCATTACTGCCTGATTGCGAAGATTGCAGGGCTGCAGGGCTGCAGCGCCCCGGCCTCAGTGGAGAGACCTTGAGGTATATATATACATATATATACTCTGCATCCCAGAGGCCTCTCTCTCTCTCTCTCTCTCTTCCCCTCTTACTCTCTCGGCCCCTCAGGTCTAGTGAAAAACACCCGGCCTGTACTCCGCATCGATCACCTACAGCTTTCCATATGGTTGTCTTTGAGTGGTACGTCTGTCTGGATGTCCTCGGCACACCCTTCTATCAGCACAATTTAAGGCAGAGTGTCATATTTTGACATGCTCAATCTGACATGTGAAAATCCCTTTTTGGATTTGTATTATTAACTCTCGTAAAAAAAAAAACAGAAAAAAAAACTACTCTACTACACAATTTTGCATTAAAATGCACCGAAGTGAAAGGACAACGTACAAGTAGAAAAAAAAAGTTAGAAAGCAAATGTATGTGTAAAAAGTGAAGCCAATTTTTCGTACTTTCTATGCCACTGGTTGTCTGATCAATGATAATTTATCCAATTTTATAACCTGACCATTTGTGTTTATATGTATTGTTTTTATTGTCTATGTGATATAAATCAATAGCTGTTTTATCAGAGATGTGAAGTAACATCAAACAGAAATATCCAAGTCAATTTACAGTTATTTCAATATTATATTTAAAACTCCTAAAAACTTGAATTTAAATCACATGGATTTCTCTATAATAAGTAATCCCTTAATTAAGATTTGATGAAAATATACAAGTTTCATCAGATTTGAAATTGATTTATATTGTGAATGGTGCAATAAACAATGTATGTGATATCAGATATGTTTTCATCTGGGATGCATCACTTTTGACCAGTAAGAGAATGAAAACATGACTACAGAATTCTTTAAAAGCAAAGCTAATTATTACGCAATATCCCAAATTGTAAATATGTATCCATAATATTTATATTTTTACTGTACTCAAAAATCTTTGCTTACAAATCATATGTTCGAGACCATTATGTTCCATCAATATCCAAAAAATACAAGATGCTTTTAAAAAAGAAAAACTGCAATGTGACCTGGTGTAGCGCAGGATAAGTCTATCTAATAAAATTGCAAAACAAAAATCACAAATAAGCTACACTGGTTTAAATTGTATTTTGTAGGATATCACTCTATCCATGTTCATTATAATAACTCACACAACTAAAAATGACTCCCCGGTATTGCTCAATGTCACATTCAGCAGAGGTCAGCAGAGGGCAGAGGTCCTCTGGATGATGTGTAATTCGGACCACAGCAGGTGTCTCGCACTCTTGGCACACGGTGAGGCTAAATATTCACAAATTAACAAACAGGTGATCACAAAGCCACCAAAGTGCATCCTCATTCCTGTTAATCTAATAACAGCATGTCCACAAGGGTAGAGCCACAGCAAGGATTAAACAGGCTCTAAGTCACCTTCAGGATGTGCAAGAGACTAAAATCAATCCAACACGGAAACTCCGAGTGTGCTCGCAATCATGCACGAATCCCTCCCTTCCGAGTCCGGAGGGACCCGGTCTGCAGTCACAAATCTGTCTGCCGTATCAGCCGCGCGCGTCTCGCTCTCATCAGCCAGCGTGCAACAAGTGCAAGTGGGAGGCAGGCTCCTGCCTATAGTCGACATGACAAAGGCTGCAGGTAACGTCGGCATAAAGCCCGGCCGTTGCCAGGGACAACGTCCGCTGATGGCAAACAGGGGCCGAGTCATCAAAAGGGCATTTCATTTGTCATAGGTGTAAGTGGCAGTGGCTCTAAATCAACAGCAGGAAGCGCCCCGACGTGTGCAAATAAACATGGAGAGAAGCCCTGCATGGCCCTGAGCCGCCCGGCCTCAGCTGGGTTACTGTTTTCTCTGGCTTTGCCCTCTCCTCAAAGGACTCAATCCAAAGCTAAAAGGAACTTTCGGTCGAGTAGCACGGGCTCAACGTCCTTCCACGGTCTGGTGCCCGCAGGTAGCTTCGCCCCACATGGGAGCCGGGTGTGAGGCTGTCCCAGGTATCCGCCGTAACCACAAGCTGCATGAAGGGCGTGTGAGGAGAAACGGGGGGGGGGGCAGGCCGGGTGATGAGGGACAAAAGGATCTTTTCAGGTTCTGCCTGAGCAGGGTGGGGGTTGCGGTGTGGGAGGCTAGGGTTGAGAGATTTTCTTACCAATGATGCATGGATCTGACAGTGTTCCTACCTAGCCATACCCAGAGGCAGATGCAGGCCGTGTGGGTGAGTGTGTGCGCGCGCGCGAGTGCGCCGGGGGAAAATAAGACTGGGTAAAACTCACAAAACATCCCCTAGAATGGTAGTGGCAGACCTCTGCTATACTTCTATGACCTAAGGGGTTTAAAGATCAGGAGGAATGGTCACAGAATACTGCTCTGCCTATAACAAAAAAAAAAAAAAAGAAAGAAATAAAGAAAATAGTTCATTACACTGATGGAGGAGCTGGGAGCCGCAGACAGCTTCACCTCGCAGGAGTAGGAAGCCATGCAGGAAGCTCATATGTGACAGAGCTGAGAGAAATATTTATCTCTTTCTTCCAGTCGGATGAGTGATGCATGACCCCGGCTTCAGACACGCGGAGGAGGAGGAGACTGCGCAGACAATCCCCGACTATTAGGGTGTTAAATAGCATGTACTGTGTCAAAGAAAGGACAGCATCATATACATTACCTGATGGGAGGGGAAGGGGGGAGATTTCTAATGCGTTACAAGAGGAGGAGACAGAGGACAAGATAAGACGTGTGTGTAATGTCTACGATGGAGCACTTGTATAAAAGAAAACGTGGCCAGAAGGCACGGGCTCATATAACAGACTCTTCCTGAGTCAAAACCCAGCTCTGGTTGCTGGGAATCAGATATCTATATTTTTGGAGCACAGAGAGTAAGGCGATAGTGGCATTAGTGTCCCGTTTTTTTTTTTTTTTTTTGATCAGGAAAGTGACTTCGGTCTGGGGTTGTTTTTTTTGTGGAATACTTTTTTGGGAGGGTTCAACAGACTTTGGGAAACGTTAGCTCCAGCCTTCCGAGGCCATATTAAAACAGATCCACATGCCACCTAATGCCGTACGTTCAGTGCAAACACTTCCCCTCAAGAGAGGACACACAGATGATTAATGAACGGAAAACGGCATTAACATGAAGACACCTTAAAGGTAGCGGGGTAGTGGCAGCCCGTGCAACGGCCCCTCACAGTAGCATTAGTAGTTTACATGAGAGTGGAACTAAAAAAGCGCTGGCGTTAATATGCTTTTCAGGAAGAATAGAAAAAAACTACCGCAATTCATGATGGTTATTTTTTGACCAACAAATCCAAACATAAGACCTAAAAAATAATAATCACATGCTCTAACCGTACTTTCTGATTTTTCCATCGTTTTTTTTTTTGTTTGTTTTTTTTTGTTGCGGCTGCAGCTATGCGAATCGCAAATATGCAGTTCCCTTTTTTAATGCTTTGTAACTCTCTGGAGCGGCTGCGTACCACAGTGTATCGCAGGAGGTTACTGGAACGGGGCTAAATAATGTGTTTGTTGTCGCAGCGGGCCTGTGTGTGTGCGCGAGAAAAGTGGAAATGCAATGACAGAAAAGAGGTACTCTTTGTGCCGTAGCTGCGTTATAGTAGCAGTACACGTTGCCACTGTGAAATTGGGATTAAGCGGCCAAACAAAATAAGGCCAAACGGCTATTCTTTGTTGAATGACTAGCCGACTGACTGCAAATGCCCCAACACTATAAAGGTAGCCGTAAGATACATTTCAAGTGTCCACCGAAACGGAGTCGTTTTCCTATTGTTGACAAATTCAGGAAAAAGACCACAAACAACAACAAACCTTCGTGTATCTAAACCCTGATCTACCCTATTTCCTCCTGCCACCCCCCTCATCTACGGGCCACGCTACCTCACCGGGCAACATGTTCTCCTTTCACCATGGATATGGGCACTTTAGCCTATTTTGAGTCGGTTCCAAGTGCATCGTCCTGTCAACACTCACGAGTTGCTGTACACAGTCCAGCTGTTTTCACAGCTTGTGAAGAAATGTGGGCCAACGAGCGGTTTTTAAAGGTTTACGTCTTCAGTAACAAAAAAATGACCCAGGTACAGTATCAAAGTGCAGGTTAGGACAATTGTTTTTTTGTTTTTTTTTTGTCTTTTCATGGGATTTCTTGGCGTCAAGAAATCATTTACAACAATGGCATTTTTGCCTTCAATAATACATTCACTTAATTCACAAAAAAAGCAATTGAATTATAGTAAGATACGGGGTTGTTAGTGTACTGCACAGGAAGTTGCTGAGAATAATACGCCTTGATGGGTCCTTTAAAGGACGCAGCCATAACCAGATCCATAATGACTGCGTCTGATATCATATTATGGGGATTATTTCGCAATAGAATGAATAATTAATCATTCCACCGACTGTCACCACTCTAGTGCTCATTGTTCTGCCCGAACGTCCAGCTAAGGCACATCCATGGGTCTAAACGCAGTCACATCACTGCTCCGGGCTCGAGGGGTTTTTGGGGAGGGGCAGAGGTGGCAGACACAACAAGAGGAAGTGGTATGGGATATGGGATAATAAAATCTACCTCCAACTCCCGAGGGGCATCACCTCACCTATCCTGGGGCTCACAAATAGCTCAAGTAACCAGTCTCCCCCTACTTCCCACACATGATCCACACCCCCGCTGTGCCCAAACCGCACCACAGCGTCTCCCCACCAGGACCCTGTAGCTATGTGCAGTTTTCGCTTTATTTGTTTGCCAACCTTGGAGTGACAGCAGCCTGAATCTGAGCTGCCATCTTACTCCCCTCGCCCTTCATCTCCACGCTGCAGAGGGGGATAAAATATCCTTCTAGGTTCCGTGCAGGAAAAAAAAAAAAAAAAGAGAAAAACGTTCAGGAAATGAAAGTTGTAACACGATCCTCGGTGTGCCAAACGTCTCCCTGAGCGGGGACAAAGACCCAGAGAAAGGCTGCTGGGCCTATTTTAGCTTGCAGATGACACAGGGACAGAGAGGGATAGAGGGCGAGAGAAAGGGGGGAAAAAAAGGAGAAGGAACGAAATGATAATGAGAGAGTCAAAAATCTGGAGTGGGGACGAGCAGAAATGATCTCCTCAGACAGTGGAAGAGGATGGAGGAGGGGGCTCTGCAAGTGATGAACTTGACTGCACAGAAAGTATTCCCGCAGCCCTCTGCGCAAAGAGCCCCACATCCCTCAGACATGCACGCACCAAGCAAAAATAAACTTCCCATTCCGGCCCATTCCACTGTTTTCCAGTGGGCCACTCCTGGGAGAGAAGGCTTCCGTGACTCTTTATTGAATGCTTTACGGTTCAGTTTAGTGTGTCCAGGATGGGGGGCAGAGAAAAATAGGCTTAAAAAAGAAAAAGGAAAAACGTAGATTTGAACTTAGTATTTATCAATGACTCTGTAAGAGGAGAAACGGGACCCTAGTAAAGGGCGTGAACTTCCCTCCCTATGACCACCTGTGCACCGTGGCGGCTCATCGGATCGCCCTGGCAGCAGGAGGGGGTGGGGGGAAATGCCCCAGTGGTCCCCTCATGCTGACCGGTGCATTTGTGGCATGGTGTCAGCGGCCGGTGGTAATTACCAGGCTCTCTCTGAGTTACCGCTACACCAACGTGCCACCGGCTCTGGTATTCCAGCTAAGCTCTGTTATTAGGCACAGCGCTGCCACTGCACACAGTAGGCGCTGCAACGGCACACAATGACTATGTTTCTCCATCCATCCATCCATCCATCCATCCGTCCGTCCGTCCGTCCACGTGTCTCCGTAATGAATGATTGTTTTCGTTTTTAGCTTACAAAGTGCAGGCTGAGGTGGTAAATTAGTAGGCTCTTTGTTATACGGGAGCATGGGTATCAAATGCAGCAGTTATAATTACGCGCCTCAAAGAGTCCCTCTTAAAGCTGTGTTAAAATGAAAAAAAACTTTGAAAGTTACTTACATATCAAAGGAGTACAGAAGAAGACGACGAAGAAGGACTCCTTTTCACCGTCCTGTGACCCGGGTCTTCAAACAGGCAGTGAGTTATTGCAGCGGATGTTCTACCGACCTAAAAAAAAAGTTAAATATCAGTTATTCATATATATTTCAAGAGCTTTTTTCTCAAAGATGTTTTCAAAGTAAAAAACACAAGGAACGTTTCAAGGTAAAAAAAAAAAAAAAAACCCACAAATGATTGAAGTATTTAAAAGCCCCAAACACTGAATAACGCTTTCAAATGAACAAATATTTAACTAATGAAATTGATCTATTTGAATTCCCATGCGACCTTTAAAAGTTCTCAAAGGACGTGTTCGTATCTATGTCAGCTGGAAAACAGTCCCATGTTATTTACCCAATATTAAGATAATGTCTACTTCACCGTTGGAGGTATAAATTAAAACCGGGGTAAATCTGTGCCATGGTTTCTATCACACAAGCTGTTTCTTATAGGGTGTCCTCAATAGTTAAATAACTGACAAATAAATAAGTTAGATGAAGACACGACTGAGTAATATGAGGGCTGCTACAGATTCTATAAATAGATTGAGTCTACCTGGGCAGACGGGGTAAATAAATGAATCTTTATAAATCATCGGTCCAAGAATCCTTGATTTCTTACTTCTTGTACTATTGTTTGATTAAAAAAAGAGGGAGCAACATAGAAGGACTCAAAAAAATAGGATATAATGTGATGCTTTACAATGTTTTGAGGAGGAGTGGATTAGTCGGGTGTAGTTCACGCGACACTTGGAGGTGTGTTAAGAACAAATTCAAAGTACCACAGCGACAAGATGAAAAGATTTTCAACGCATTTCACTGTGCATAAGGTCTAAAGTTCACGACAGGATGCGTGTGATCAGCACACGGGTCAGGTTTCAATTTCTGAAGCTTCAAAAGATCTGAGCTGAAGAGATCGAGGAGACAGGGTGATTTTCTCTGCCTCTGAGTTGATCAGATTTATAACTATGACCCACGAGTCGGACTGAGAAAGGCTCAAGGTGCTGAACTTAAACTTGGCGACAGCTGCAGAAACCAGAGACCAGAGAGTTTAAATATAGACTCTTAAAATCCCAACCGGTGCCCTCGCTTTTTCTTTAACACTCTCTTACACACGTCCGTTCACACTCTCTACTCTGCAATGCCGTACGGGCTCATTTTCACTTGAGCCAAAACTTTCTGCTGGTGGAAGTGTAGTTTGTTTGGGTTAAAACTGTATTCTTGTTTTCTTTTTTCAACAGTTGAAACGTATTGCTAACCTGGATTAACCAATTTCACACAGAAAGGTCACTGTATAAGGTCTTCTGGTAAAAAAAAGCAGTAAATAAGAGGTGTTGCCCTATGAGGCCTTCTATTGTACTGGTTTTATTGTCAACGTAGACGCTGAAATGGGTCAGAGTTCTGAGAGCCTGAGGCTGCAGAGCAGCAGGGTGGTTTCTTCTTCATCACGACTCGTGGGCTTCATCTTGTGGCCAAGAGGCAGTACTACACATAAAGATTTAAAACACCAGGTGTAAGTGGTCTCAGTTTCTCTAATTAATGAAAGCAAGCTTCTATTTTTGATATTGATCGGATTAACTTATTTCATCTAGTAAGATATCACATACTGTTTATATTAATATGTGATATTGGAAGAAAATAATATTAAAATGATGAAATGGCAAAACAAAATGTATCAAACAAAGTGGAGCACTCAATTGATCCTTGCAGTCACCTATTGGAAACAGAAAGGAGCATTTAACAGCTGGAATATGGAAAGGTTTTCATTTATTCGCTAAAACCAACATAAATAATTTAAGATCCCATTAAGTCAGACGGAACACGTGTTCATGCTCTTCACGCTTTCTTTGGTCACTGTCTCCATCTAGTGATCCAACGCTGAACATCATTCACCGACTGGGGTGAATTGGAGGGAGTCCGTTTACTCTCATCATCATAATCATTGAAACCTCCTCATCAGTTTTTGTTGGTTGTCAGATTAGAATGAATGCGGATAATGGTTATGTGCACCTTAAGGAAGATCAAAATTTGTTTTCATGGGATCTACACAACTAACTCATCAGCGCCGAGCCCATTATTGGAGACCCTGTGAGACCCGGGGTATATAACTTTGCTACGGGTGACCTTCAGACAGCAGCTCTGGCCACTGAACACTGGGAATGAGCAGAGAGCCTGCTGTCAGACCATACTGGTCATATATGAACATTGACTGACTTAATTGTGGCCATAATTGCCTCACCTCGTCTGCATTGTTTCCGTTCCATGGCTCCTAACAAGCTGAAGATTACTGGGTGGAGCCATGGTTGGAGGCGATGGAACGATTGATCCGCCGGCCCACAGATGATTCACAGCAGAAGAAAATTGGGTCGATCAATCATCCTCTCCTCTCCTGAAGTCATAACCTGCAAGACAACAGCATAAGCACATGAGTCATCTAAATACACAGGGTGCGTCTTTCATCAACTCAAAAGAGAAAATCCAGGTATCACAGTCGTAAAGGAGTTGGTTGACATTTAAGTATACGGTGGGTGCCGTGCTGTGGGACAGTTCTGATAAGTCTGTTAAATGTATATCATATACAGTGAATGCCGTAACAAAACCTTGACTTAGGTATTTATTTATTTCATCTTTATCAAGGCTACTTTTCTTTTTTAAACCGCGGTTCTTCTTGCCTTTAGAGTATATCTCTATCCACATCAGCTCCAAAAATGTTTTATGAAGAAACATGTCCTAATAAAAACTCATGGGATTGTTTCATTTAAAGTGAATTCATTAAATGGCATTAGTATCTCTCTGAGAGCTGTTAGAATAGGCATAGCATCAAAACCCTTATACAGGGATATCATGAAATAGTTTGCTGAGCTGCGGATGGTTGATTGTTCTTCATCAGCTGTTTTAATAGTATTCAAACATTTAATTTTAGGGTCAATCATCAAGCTCTTTAATCTGTCAACAAAGTAGTCATATTCGTGCCCATACCATTTAATACATTATTCATAATATGTTGATGTTAGACAGCAGAAACAAAACAAAATAATAATAATAAACAGTAAATTACCTGCTAATATCAAATTTCATTATACTTCGTTATCTGGGATGAATCTGGGATGAATCTGGTACTCAAGTCCCTATAGTCCTATAGGTCCATGATGGAAACCAACGCCAGCAGGGGGCGTCACCGTCACGCAAATTCCACTGACACTTCATGGTGATGGAGATACAGCATGTGGAAACCCTCGTACAGGAAGAACTGAAATCATCTGAACTGGGGAAAAAAAAAAAACATCGGCCAGGTTACAACAAAAAATTACAAAAAAATCACACAAACCTTTGAATTAACCATATTCCCAAGGTTGGGAATCACTAGAAGGAAAGAGTGCTTTTCAGGGATTTGATATAAATTCATGGCCCTTTGCACAAAAAGCAGGTAGAAAAAAAAAACTCCTGTGATTGATTTCTTTGGCCCTGGGAAGCAAAATATTTTGATGGTGAATATATAAAAATATCACACAGTGAGTTGTAGATCAACCTTGTCATCAACAAGCAATGATGTTTACATATATATATATATATATATACACTGTATATAGGAAACTGAATTTCCCCATTGTGGGACTAATAGAGGTGGTCTTTCTTTCTTATATATATATATATAGATATATATGATGTTGTTGGTGGCTTCGGTTGAAAAGCAGAGACAGTGGAGGACAAAAGGCCTGGTGAAAAGGACATATTTCTGCTGCTGAGTGACCTCCACCACTTCAGTAGTCGTGTTGTGGGGGGGAAACGCGAGCGACGGGGTCAACAATGCATCAGCCCCTTCACTGCTGCAGACCAGCCCGGCACCAAACCTGACCCATGGGAATGTCACTGC
This sequence comes from Colistium nudipinnis, assembly GCA_016785305.1. NCBI lineage: Eukaryota > Metazoa > Chordata > Actinopteri > Pleuronectiformes > Rhombosoleidae > Colistium > Colistium nudipinnis. Next base: position 356,577 of record JAFBJU010004859.1, on the reverse strand, counting down.
ATGTCTAATACTACAGGATCAATCAAGTATTGTCATTAGTATTATTAGCAGTAGAAGTATGGTGGAATACAGTGGTGGAAAAAAAGATTCAGAGTGTATACTTGTGTGAACATGCAGTTAATATTGCAGTTAGAAAAAAGTGGCAACACCAAAATACAGCTGAGGAACACATCCGTGACGGGGTCAACTAACAGGGAGCATATTGCTGTCATAAAAGGATAATGAATAACCTTTATTGAATTAAATTGCACTGGTCTGCCGAATAAAATGGACACTGGTCGTATTGTATATTAATACATTGAAACTGCAATTTGTTGTCACGCAAATGGAGTAGAAGTATAACGCATATAGGCCCTATGTCTCCAAACTGTACTACTTAGTAAACTCATAATAATAATTACATTTCGCCACTGGATGAGAATCAACGAAAATTGAAATGAAAGGATAACAAAAAAAATAGATTACGTTCAAAAGGTCACATCAGTCAAAATGTGTAGGTGTTTTGTTTCTGTTTTCCTTTTCACCGTCAATAGATGCTGTGTGTTAGTTTTGTGAAGAAATTGGGAGTGGCCGATGGGCAGGCCTAGCGTGTGCGGATTATTCTTTCACAGTGTTTTTTTTTATTTATACGCTTCTTGTATGTGTTTCTCAGCACTGGGACTTCATAACGCAATGTATCATATACAGTGTCTACTGCCTGGCTCACATAACAACAGGTGTTTCACGGGGTTCTACAGGTAAAATACCCTTTACACAGGTGCCCATAAAGCCTCTGTTGTTTAACAACTGCTGCATTTGTTGTGTAACCGTTTGGTCACGATGACAAATACTTAAATTCGCAGGACAACGCAGTGGACAGCTGGGTCGCTTCTACAGCGTGTTGCTATGTTTACATTTACTCTATACGTATTTACGTGTCTTTTGCTTATCTGGAGCTATAATTCTTTATCAAGACCATAAAGTATTAAACTACTATTGCGAGTTATCGACTATATATATCTATATATATAGATATATATCTATATATCTATATCTATATATCTATATAGATATAGATATATATCGAGATATATATCTAGATATATCTAGATATATATAGTCGATAACTCGCAATAGTAGTTTAATACTTTAAGGTCTTGATAAATAATTATAGCTCCAGATATATATCTATATCTATATAGATATATATCTATATATAGATATATATCTATATATATATAGATATATATCTATATCTATCTATAGATATAGATATATCTATATCTATAGATATATCTATAGATATATAGATATATATTGACAAGGCTTTATCGGAATCAGCTAAGCAGATTATAAGGCTCTCATTTAGTGAGATGGAGGCTAATGCTGCAGTTGCGCGGACACGTCACGTGTAGTAGTATATGTGCAGCCATTTATGGGCTGCTAACGGACTAGGCTGCTCCACAGTGCGTGCACGTTGACACATTCGATCACAATACACACGCATTCGTCAAGGCCGCAGTGTGCCCTTCAACTCACTCCCATCCAAAGCCACGGAGCAGGTTAACAGCACTTAACAGATCTTAACTCGTCAGGACACTGCGATGCTGAAATAACTGGAAAAGTTCCGCACTCAGACACACTACTCAGACAGCCACAAGATGAAACGTGAAAGCTCTCCGCCGGTATATCAAGGCTGGGTTACAAGAAGAGGAAAACAAATTTGTGGAGGCGACTGCCGCCCAAAAAAAAACAACTAAATTCTGTATGAAATTGGTGAAGCGCAGCAAATGTGCAACGCCATATGAGCAGGCTACTACAAGTCACAAAACAATCAACTGGTAAATGAATCCCTTTAATAGGCCAAGCCGCACGCACGCACGCACGCACGCACACGCGCCACACACACACACAGACGCACAGACGCACAGTTGTGATTTCCGTGCCCCAGACTACCCTCACAGGAGTCTTTTCTTTGGAGAGGGACCCGCGGTCGCTTCCCTTCACAAAACAGCGGCAGGGCCCCTTTTGTCCGAGCAGGGACCGGAGACCCCATCATTAGCACTGATTACCGCTGACCAGTTTGACAACCTCATTGACTGCGAGAAAGACTTTTTCATCTCGTCCCCCCGGTCCTCCTTACTTTCAATAGAAACGGAAATATTCAGCCATTTTGTCCCCGTGGTTTGAAAGAGGCAGCAAGAGTATATATATATAAAAAAACCTCTTCCCACCCAATGTATTCTCCCCTTCACGTGTCTCCTTTCTGTCTGTCTGTCTCAGCTGAAAGACTTTTGTCTGTTGGAGAAGTTACGGTAGCCTAATTAATTACAAATTGGAGGAAACCAGGTGTCTGCGCCATCAGTCGGAAAAGCTCAACTTTAACTCCCGCTTTTGCTCACTTTACTCCTCTCGGCGTATTAAGACTCCAGAGCAGGCAATTTGTTCCGATTTAACGTCTATTTATAGCCCGGCAGATTACAGTGCTCAGTGTACAGATAGCTGTATTTTAGTGGAATTGTTTTCGGACTGGAAGGGGATATTGTAATCCCGGATTTAAATTTCGCAGAATGCGGCAGATCTATTGAATAATCAAAAAAGTAACAATAGTAAAAAATTAAATAAATAAAATAAAAATAATTGTGGCAGAAAACATCAAAGCAGATTTACACCACTTGACAAAACACAGAATGCGATTATATGTGTGCGAAACCATTATGGACAATTAAAATAATAAAAACAATAATAAAACCAACTGATATATAAAGATATAATTTGTTTTGCTTAAACAGCGAGTTTAGTATTGCTACATTAATTCGACAAGAATATGACATTGACATAGCAATAACAAACCTGTCTGTTTCAGAGGCTGTAGCATTTTTTTTCATTTTTTTTGCTTGCTTAATTTAAGGGGAGCATGATGAGCAACGTGCACGGTGCGATTACAAAACCAAAGCCCGGCTGTCTTGGGAAAATGGACACTTGCACGGTTTAAGGAGCCTGTCGCTACACACTGTGCAAAGCTCATTTCCTCAATCTGCCGTGTTTTGATCTGTATGATCTCTCCCGCAGATCATCCGGGTTAGTGATTCGGCCTCTCCGTGACCTCTCGCTGTCACCCTGCGTTACGGGACGCCAAGCATGCTGGCCAATTAGGCGTCGCTTGGAAAACGTGTCAGGGAAAAACACTGCAGCACAGTGGCGTTCGAATCCTTACGTTTCTATTTCGTTTAGAGGACTTTATATAGCTATATTCATTTTGACCAATTGTATCCGCCACCTTGTGTCTATTTCGTCACACAATAAACAGCATCAAAACTATACTCGCTTGATGAACAATTATTTTATTAAGTTAACTTTACTTTTTTTTTTTCTCCTGTTACGGAAACACATTTTCACTAAAGCGCGCATGCTCAACAGGTTCACCTGTGCACAAGGTAAGTATTAAAAAACACCAAGCAAATGAATGTGAAATTCAAAGAGACAGAGCAGATCGTTTTAAATAGGCAAATAAACATTATTTATAAAACTTTGAAAGTAAAGTAAAAATATCACAGTTCTTTTTCAACATGAAATACCCACAGAGAACAGCAGGTTAGGCGCTCGGGTGCCTTCATCCCTTTTGCGTTTTTTTGTTTTTGTTTTTTTGTTTGTTTTTTTAAACGTTTCTTCTCAGGGCGAAGGTTTCGCAGTTAGTCCTTGAAATGTGTGTCGTCCGTATTAAGTTCAGTTATCCACACGTGGGTAAAACGCAAACAAAAGTATAGGCCTAAAAAGGATAATGACGGACAGCCACATGTGATCCCTCTGGTTTTGGCATCAGTCAGTGTCAGTTGTGTGTGTGTGTGTGTGTGTGTGTGTTTTGTGAGTTTTGTTTTGTTGTTGTTGTTTTGTTTTTTTTAAACTCAACGCAGGCACTATGACTTGTTTTATTAGATTGTCTTTCACTCGTATCCCCCCTTTGAATCATCTGCACCCTCGGTGCGGCGGTCAGATGTCACATTCACTGTCGCTGGAGGTGATGGAGATGGCCGAGGCGGCTGCCTTGCTGGACAGGCTGGCCTCCGGACTGGACGAGTTCCCCAGGCGGTCCACGGTGCCGTCCTCGTCCGCCAGGGAGCGGACCGAGCCGCCGGACAGGACCTGCTGCTGGAGCCTGCGGAGACGGGACAGCGTGGCGTGAAAATGTGCAGCGCGTTTAGTCTTTTCACAATCAACGGTCTTTCACGTCGGAAAATAAAAAAAAGATCTGAACGACCACAACGATAAAAAGGATTAAAAAAAATGTATGCGAGTTCCACAACAGTCTCCTCACAGACGTTCTTGAACTGAGGGGTATTCTATTCTCGGAAGATGTTTTTTTCTGCAGTTTTACTCAAATATTGACGGAAGATGGGAGTGAAACACAGTCCACTATTCTTTTAATTTTCCATGAAAAAAACGTGTTGAATTAAATACTTAATAAAAAAGTACCACAGCAGGAAAATGATTCACAATTTAATAGTGAGATCATAATATATTTTAAACGCTGCTTTTTCACCAAAATCTAATTAATTACAGTTTTAACATTAACTGTACTGGAAAATCAAAGGCTACTTAAACTATATTAACCATGACCCACACCGCAATAGGCCTTTCCACAGAGAGGCTGCACTTGTAATTGGCAATTACCGCATTCTTTAAATATATTAAAATACACATAATCAACATGATTATGTACCACTGGCCTTTATGTTGCCAAAAACAATCCAACATGCATAAAATAAGATTGGCCTTTTAAAGTGTAGCTCAAATGCCAGTTTTAGCCTGAATGCAGTTTTTTTTCAGTATTGTGTTAAATCGTATTATTAGCTGTTACAAGTCAAACTATTTAGCTTTGTCATCCCCACATTTTTCTTATTGTCACCAGTGCTGGCTGGCCATTTTCTGCATTTAATCTCCCCTAAGATATACGCCCATCTCAACACACATTTAGTACAATAGTAAAAAAAAATGCCTGATGTTGGGATTAACGGAGGATTTTGAATCTAATATCCAAGAGACATGTCAGAATTGAATGGATCCACGCAGCGTGTATTACGGCCTGTTCTACTATATTAAACTGGATGTGTACTAAATCACATGGTGCAAACACGGAGTGCATGGTTTTGACGCATCTCTGTCCGTCGCAAATCAATTGTTTACAGTGGCAGACATCACGGTCAGAAACAAATCAAGAGAAGCATGTAGCTCACCTGTTCTTTGCAGCCGCTGCTCTGTCTCTTTGTCTCCGGTTTTTGAACCAGTTTCCTACTTGTGTGGGTGTTAGTCCAGTGGCCTGTGCAAGCTCCCTCTTTTTACTGGGATTCGGGTAGGGATCCTGCAAATACCATTCTCTTAACAAGTGCCGGGTCCTCTCCTTGAAGCAGTGGGTCTTCTGCTCCCCATCCCAGATGGTCCTGGGCAAGGGGAACTTCTTTCGGACCCTGTATTTGTCCACCGGCCCCAGCGGGCGACCCCGCAGCTTCTCAGCCTCCTGGTAGTGCGCCTCGAGCCAGAGCGCCTGCAGCTTGGTGTGCGACTCTTTGGTGAACTTGTGGTTCTCCAGGATGTGGTAGAGTTCGCGGTAGTTGCCCGTGTGGTAGGCGACGACGGCGCGGGCCCTCAGCACCGACTCGTTCTTGTTGAGGACCTCGCAGGCCGCCGGCGCGACGGGCAGCGACCAGAGGAAGCGGCCGAGGCGCTCGACGTCCCCGCTCTCCTCCAGAGTCTCGCAGACCCCGGCGACCTGCTGGGGGCTGAAATTCAAGATGGGCAGCTGAAACATGGAGGCTTCTCCTGTATTTCCCTCTCCCCCTCCTTTCCGTCTCTCCTCTCTCTCTCTCTCTCGCTCTCTCTCTCTCTCCGTTCTCTCTCCCTCTCCTCCGCGGCGGGTCCTCGGCTTCTCGTCTCCGAGCGCCAAGGCAAATCCAAGGCACCCCGGAAAAAAAAACAAACAAACCAAAAAAAAAAAACAAAAAAACAAGCAGGGCAATCCCAAAGTTAGCGGAGCGGCCGTCTGACCAGCCGCGAAGCACGCAAACAAAAAGCGCGGCGGAGCGGGAAGGATGCTGCGCGCATGGGGCCGGCTACCGCATCCTCGGGCTGGCCAAACTTGGCTGGCAAAGGGCTGAAGGTGCGAGACAATTAAAGCCGGAGCCGCGATGTATTTTTCAAGGTAGCATGTACGAAAGAATTAAAGCCGGAGCCGAGATGTATTTTTTAACGGGGGAGAAAAAGACAGTCAAGCCCCCTCCGATGATTTCCTATTGGACTTGGCAGATTGGCTGCCCGGTTGCCATGGATGCACGTCAATCACTGTCAAGTTCGGCCAATCGGGCGGAAAGGAGATCTGCGCACCTCCCTTTTCAAAAATAATATAAACATTTTGACCTTTTTTTTTTTTTGCATCGCAGTCCGCAAACGTTTAGCTGGCCCCGAACATCCTCCGCCCTTGTGTTAAAGAAAGACTCTTCAGTCTAAATAGTGAAGTGCCGAAGCAGGAAAACACGCTCAGCTCACTCTCGCTTTAGAGCTCTTCAACAAGGCTTTACGCACGAAAAAGACACACCGCCGCTCAGTGTGCAGGACTATCCGGTCCTGCCCGCAGATCAATACGGAGAATTTTACACAGTGCTATTGAAAAAATAAATAATTACTATGAAACCAATATGGCAGCTGATATTTTTTTTTTACTGTTTAGTTTGGATTACACAATTACGATCCTTATACAGACTGATGTGATTTTTATTCTCGGCTTAGTACAGTCTTATTAAGCCCGTAATAATACCCGCATTACATTCCTATATCATACATCCATTCTTAATATTATTTTATTTAAAAATACGATTACAGCTATTTTATCATATATATGTAATATTCTTTTCTCTCAGGTAAAGTCATCGATGCTAAATAATAGTTATCGTTTTTGTGTGGCCTTTATCTAAAGTGCGAATTGGCAGCCGCTGTACTTTTGCAACCTTGCAGAGAGTTAGTCAAGGCTTTCTGTATTTTTAAACCTCACACAGTCTTAAGTGATGAATCACAATGAATTATATTAGAAACTAAATTATGAGGATGCATGCTCCTTTTTTTATTTTTGAAAACACAGGCTCGTTTATTGCATGCTCCTTTTTTTTGAAAAAAAGAAATTGCTGTGGTATATGTGCAAGCGTTTAATGGTGAGCCCTGTAGACTTATATTTGCAATGTTACATCAGTGCCCGACAGCATCAGCGCACGGAGGCTGCTCACAGGCATTAAAGCCTAGCAGGGGAGGAACGGTGTATTTGTGTGCGTGTGTGTATATATAGGATTACCATGGCACTGCCAGGCTACTCGGCTTTAGTATCAGACACACTCCGTTTTGTGCAAAGGCTGATTTAGTAAATAAGAGGGCGGATAGATAGCGCAGATGGTTTGAAGTGTCGGGTCAGATTATTTCATGGCTGGATACAGTAGTAAAGTTCATTCTGACGGAAAAGCCCGATACTATTTTCACAGATATCCCCCTCCCCTCTCTCTCTCTCTCTCTCTCTCTCACACACACACACACACACACACACATACACACGCGCACACAGATACACACAATAAACACACATTTCTCCCTCTCTATTTCTATCGCGCGCGCGCGCGCACGCACGCCCGCCCCACACGCTGGAGCTAAATCCCCACCGGGCTCTTTTTGCATGAATTATGGACTCTTGATGCGGGGTTATGAACGCCTTCTGCACAGGAAGCTGCTCATTCTCTTGCTGGTTTACTGGAGACATGCAGCCTCGTCACAGATTAAAGCATGTTTTGTAATACTCAAGAACGCCGACGCTCCGATGATGTACATATGCGTTTGTGTTGTATTTTAAACAAACAAATGGGCTTTATGAAATTGCCCAACTGTAGCAGACAGGAGGCGCAACGGGCAGACCAAGACATTTCTGGTTATCGGGGTCAACATTCACTCACCCGTAATATTATATCAACCGGTAAATATTGGTAAATAAGGAATGAGACCTCTATCGGACGCAACAGTGGAAGTAAAACGCGAGGGCGACCGACAAGGTGCTGGAGTGAAATATTTAGTTGCCTGTAAATATTTCATCCTTGCAGGCCGCCCGCCCCAACGTAAATGTACAAGCGCTGCAATACCTTCTCTAGGAAGCGCACATCAATAAAAGATAGGTGTGTTTTGGATCTCTTAAACGGAGGGCTGGAAATAACAATTGTAGTCTATGCTCTGTAAGTAACACGTCTACCTTAAAGCCGATGTTAAATGATTTATACCTCGGGACTTTCTAAGCGTAATATTGAATTCTCGGTCGAGTATGGCTGTAACCTATAGGTGCTCCTATTGTCCGTGAAATGAATCCCGTGGAAGACCTCGTAAAAAAGGTCCATTTAATTCCCGCATTCTCATACAATTGTACGCCTTCCTGGTGGCGGACATCTACTATCCACGTATTTAAGGCCCATGACGTTCCCCCCTGTCGCGTGAAATAATAAATATCACATGTGATTTTAAATGTTCTCGGCCGCATTGTCTCCTACGGTTTCTCAACGAGTCCAGGCCTATGTGTCCCTGTGTCAGGAGATGGAAGGCCTCCTGACACCAATATCCCCGCACATTCAGCCCAGCAACACAATGTTCTCATTCAAACACATCCATTTTTTCTTTTCTTTGTCCATGGATCGCGGTGCCGTCACTCCTCTATCAGACAATATCTTTTTTAATGCTGTCCTAAGTTTCTGTATGACAAATGTGGCCAATTCATTACTGCAATTATTATAAATAACACGCCTTTATTAATTATTAGTAGTGCTAGTATTATTATTATTATCCTAGCTTATTTTGGGGGGGAAATATAGTCAATACTTCTCTCACAACAACAACAAAAAACGTATGAATAACATTCAAAGGCTGAATTATATTAAAGTCCATACCTTGGCTTCCTGTTATTTTTCCTCAACCTTTTGGACAGAGGCATATTTTCTTCAATTTCAAACAGGAAAATGTTAATTTCACTGATCGTTTAAATTGTTGAGAGAAATTGGGAAATCTTCTTCTTCTGTATGCACCACAAAGTCCATTTGCTCGTCAACACCATGATGTAGAATTCCTAGCTCTGGTACAGCGAATACATGGAGTAGCTATATTTGAATAATTTGTATTGCGGGGGTGAGAATGAAGAATAACACGCAAAATAATTCGCTTTCAAATGACTCGTCAATTACTGCCCTGAATGGAACATTTTTTACAAAGACAAAAGGCGCTGTAGGTTCGATGCTTCTGAAGGCAGGTTGCTGCTCAGCCGCAACACAGTGGGGACTACAAGGGGACCCTAGGTGTGATGTAGAGGAGAGGTGTGATGCGCCCGGCTGCTCAGTTCCCAGTAAGATATAAGATACACTATTTTGTGTCATCATTAGCATGTAGCTGGGTCCTAGCTGGCCCTGGGCAGAGGGAGGGAAGGCGTGGGGTATAGCCACATGCGAACAGGCTGGAAATGACCCAGATTCCCTAGGATCAGTGGAGCAGACGAGACGCTACAAGAGTCTGTCACCAACAGCCATTCTGCCACTATCCCATGCAGACCTACAGTACCTTTCTCTCTCCATCTACCCTCCCCCCACATCGCTGCTGCCCTTCATATACATAAGCCGGCCGAAATGTATGCAAACACGCACGCAGACATCCCAGAAGATTTCCCTCCACCTCACCGATAACGTTGCAAATTTGGACTTGAAACACGGACATAGGGGGTACGATCAAAGGGTCAACGTAATCTGCTGTTGCAAATACTCGGCGATCCGTCAGTGAGGGCGTGTTAGAATCCCCTAAACAGCATCAAGCGAAGGCAGGCGGCGATGGAAAACAGTGCCACAGTGTAAACGCACACGCCGCCAGTCGCCCGGGGGCGGGCGGGCACTTCGGCGTGGCAAAGAGGGGGGATGAAAACATCACTGTGTACGTTCGCAAGCTGCCCGGCCTCAGTATAGAGGTGCCTTCTCAACATGCGGCAGGCTGTTCTAACTTAAGAGTTAGCTGTCCCAGCACGGGATTAACTTTCCAATTAAGATATCATGTCAGCAACACTGCCCGTAAACCCTGCATGACCCGGACGTATTTAAAAGCCACGCTCATGCAGCGGGACTTAAAGAATCCCCTCCGCTCGCACGTTGTCTCGCGGTTCCACGGTGACAGAAGGGTTAAGCCAAAGCTCTCAGCGAGTTGTATTTTCAGACCCATTTGCCCTCGGGGCAGCACTAGCTCTTGACGCTGCATTTAATCTGTGGATTTGTGGTAACAGAGAAGACTTCTTATCCACTGACCCATTGGCCCCCAGTGTACGTAATCCAGTGCCTTTCAGTCCCGCAGCACTGCTGACATGGAGAGCGGATACACTGCAGCAGTCAGTGTGGGGGCGCGCACACGCACGCACACGGCCAGCCTTGCCCTGACACACATACTCCTCCCCCAAGCTTTTGTTTCCCAGGGCATAAACTACACAGCACAGTCAGACATAAACAATGCACGTGATATGAGAAATTACATCCACTAAGCCAATTCACACCAGTGTGTTGTACTGAATATGCAATCCCGTTTCAAGAACAGAGACGGACAGGGGCAGAGTCCATATATTCCTGACGCGACAGTGAAAAGAGTCATTTTACCAACAGAACAGTGCATTATGCCCACACGGAAGCCGCACAAAAGCACGAGAGCCATCACACCTCGGTCAAAGAAGGGTTTTCTTGTGTTCATCGATGCGGCGCTCATACATATTACGGCAGGCTTTATCAAGCATCCGTGGCCTGTCGACGCAAGATCCAGTTTATCGCACTATTGTCATTCAGCATAAAAGTGAGATCCTATGTCCAAGGTTTCCCAGAACGTCCGCGCTTCACCCTTTCCACGGGTCGCAAATGTAAGTGAGAGAAAGCGTTCACAGAGCAAGTTATAGAGTGCATGCAATTATAACATCCATTCCACTCCTGAATGCAAGTCAATTCCAGGTCAGATAAAGGGCTAAATGAAACTAAGCAGAGAGAGCGCCGCACGCCGCCTGCTGTAGATTACCAGTGTTTGTGAAAGAGGCAGAGCAATAGAGAGCAGAAATTGCGAACAAAGGAACAAATGCATGCATCACCTATAGCACTTGCCCAACAAAGCGATTGTGTGCGCGAGGCAGCATTTCTCTGTCGGAGCCTTGTAATTATGAACAGTAAATCCTCTGTTCATGCCATTGTATACGGCATGCTTGAAATTGAAATTGAACAGTGCAGTAATTGATTTTTCCACACGGGAAACATGCATGAAATTTGCGTACAGTAGTGTGTTTTTCTTTTCATTCCCTCCCTCGTTTTCAGTCATATTGTTCCGCAACCGTGGAGTGCGAATGGCGAATGAAAGTGAAGTGGCTAAAATCAATACAAAATCACAAATGTTCCCGACATCACAACATAATGGTGCTGCTTGTCAAATCCAAGAACGATACAACCAGATGTTTAACAAATACAGGAAAAAACCTTTTCTGTGACCCAGTTAGTGTCAAACCGGTGGGTCACCTTCCTCTGCTGCCACTCACGGCACTATCTCGGTCACCTTTTTGTATTTTCATTTCAATAACAGCTTACAACACGGCAGGTTTGAAATAGAAAGGAATGTGTGCAGATTTTCATAACGTTTTTTCCCCGACTGAAATTGCCACACCATTTTGCTCGCATCGGAGATTTCTGAAGAGCAAGGCTCTATGTTCGTTTTCTAGGTGCTCAGTTTGTCCGCGACAAAAGTAAACCTACTCCCGCTTTCCTTGCGTATAGATTCTGACTGGAAAGCATAAGAAAGAAAGAAAGAAAAAAAAAAAACCCACAATAACAAAAAAAAAAATCCTGTTCATGTCAGAGGATCTTGACGACACCCGAAGGTGACAGGAGTCAAAACTCATCACAGTCAGGAGGTCCTCTGGCACCAGGGAGCTACATGATGCGTGAGTCAGGGCACAGGTCACAACGGCGCGGCCATGCCGCCTGGGCCTCACCTCCACTTCACATTGTCTAAGAGCCCCTACTCCTCCCAGTTCACGCCACCCCACCACCACCACCACCACCAACGCACAAAGTACACATGCACGCACGCACACACACACACACGGATGACTGTCAATAGATGTCTCTTCTAGCAAGAGACTTTGCTCTTTTGTCTGCACTATCGCAGCTTTTCCGACAGTGACCTTTACTCAGGCTATTTAGGATGTGTGTGATTTAATATGGTAGTAGAAAAGACGCCCCTATGGAAATTAAACAGATACTCTCTCTGGTATCGTATTTATAGGGCATACTGGATTCATTTCATGTATTTATTTGTATGTATTCGCCTAATAGCTACAAATACATGTTAGGGCAATGTGGGGTGGGGGGGGGAATAATAAAAAGGAAAGCCTGGATTGTGTCCATTAGCTCCGGGGAATGAATCATACGATCCCCTCATAGCGCAGTCACTTCAGCCTGAGCTCAGAATTATTTTATGGTAAATGGTACATTCACCGCCGTATTACTCTCTTCTATACTGTAGGGATCAGAAAGCCTACTTCAAGTTCATTAGTTCACATAAAACCGAATTGTTTCATTAATGTAAAGTTTGTATTAGTGGAAAAGAGAGCTTTCACATATAGTACAGGATACTCGCACTCTAAGAAAAGTTGCATTAAAGTTCAATCTTGGATAACCATAGCCTGGATGATGAAAAATCCTAGGAATCAAATTTCCCCTTAGTGTCTATTTACATTTTTAGGTTATCTACCTGGCTAAGATTGCTGTTTTTAAATGTAGATGTATTTATACGTCAAATACATTTCCAAAAAATATTAAATAGTAATGAACTTAAATCTTCCCATCTTTCAAGAAACTGATTTTAAAACCTAACTATTGAGTTGCTGCATATAATCATCCCATTTCATTAGAACTGATTTAGATTCAAACTTGGATATATATGGAGCACTGACTCAGATTTTGGAGTTGCTTCCACTACATGGGTCAGAAGCCAGGGATATCCTGAATTTCCAGACTCTTAATGTCTGTCAGCAGTGCTTTATTGACGGCTTATGTCAAATGCCATTCTGACAGAGCTCATTAGGATGAAGCGAGTCATCTAGGTAGAGACAGGAGAAGGCAGAGCTGGCAAGCCGCCTGATCAGTGTGTGCACAAAGCTCGCCACTGTACCTACAGGGTGATGCCTTTGACAGGAGAGAGCAGACCGGGCTATCTGTGTGTGTGTGTGTGTGTGTGTGTGCGCGCGCGCGCGTGCGTGCGTGCGTGCGTGCGTGCGTGTGTGTGTTGTACACGGACAGGGGTGCGGGAGGACGATGCAGTGCACAGAGAGAAAGTCTATGCGTATATATTCATGTCATTGCTGGAGTTACCCTGTGCCACAGAGCAGGTTCCCTGCTTGATGCCACGACGGCAAACACAACTGACAGGCCGACAGTCATCTCGCTTTTGCCACTCACACATACTCAGATATTTAACCGCGCACAGCCCTCTCAGTGCACTGCATGGCATCGGCAGTCTTGCACTACAAGGACGAGGCCCTGTGGAGATTTCGGGGACCTTGAGATGATGAGTCAAATGCTTTCCTCACTTGGCCGTGCACTCCTCTGCCACTCGGTGAACGCACCATCCTGCAATTCCCCTTTCAAAGAAAACTACGATTACATTGTATTTGCAGTCGAATTGTTACCCTTGTCCTGGCTCCCGTATAGGACAAATACATTTTGCACATCATCGTTGAGTGATTACTCTCTTATAGCCGGCAGGCGGGGTTTAATGCTACTTTAAACAGCTGAATCCATATCCGCTATGGCCCGCGGCACGGGTGATGAGCTCAGACTGTTATGTGACATCTTAATATAATGATTAAAAATGCATGTTTGGAGGGTAAGCAGAGGGGTGCTCTGGGTGCTCCTGCCAGGGAAGATTAAATCATCCTGCTTAACAGACATGCTGGGAATCCGGGTCAATGTAAATGAGTAAGATATATATGGCAGTAAAGTCAGCAGTGGATTTCCCGACAACGTCATGCATCACATTACAGGAACGACTGAAGAATATGAAAATGTAGAGCTGCCCCATAATAGTCGACCGAAGGTTAGACCATGTAATGATTGATCATGGTTTGGTCACATGGTGGCATGTGGAGAAAAAAAAAACTTCACCGGATATGATGACCGTATTGGAGACAATGTTGTCACCGCCATGTCTCCTTGGGGGTTGTTTTTGATTTAAAAAAAAATTATAAATATATTCTGTTTCCCACAACAGGAACTTAAATAAGTAAGTGAATATAATAAATACCTGACAACTAGTCAACAAATGGCTTGAACCAACATCTGCCGCACAACAATAATTGGTCGGGGACAAACCCTAATATCAACAAGAAAATCTTGGCTGCGTTCAGCTTTTTCAGATGCTGAAAGCAGCCTTAGCGGATATTGGTGCAATTCACATTTTATTTTCAGTCAAATCTACTCTGAAGTTGGCAATAAAGGACGGATACGCTCCTGCTAGGGCAATAACTGTATCATAAAGTTTAAAGTGCCACTGATGTAATTGTTTAAAAAATGCGATACATTGTTGTTTGCGGCCTCATCGGCATCCAGTTTCATTCAAGTCCTGCCAAATATTTTGGCACCCGGCAGAACATCAGCCCCGTCGGCGGCATCGAAGGCTGAGCCAGTAAAAACCTGAGAGAGTGTTAATGCCATCTGAGATTGAAAGTCATATGGATCCTGGCCAAATGGATGTAGCTGCTAATCCAATCAGCTAAAACACAAGTACGTGTAGACTCCGAGATGAGCTGATCACAACTGCTCTTTCTTTGCCAGACCACAAACTCACACCTGTACACACACACACACACACACACACACACACACCGGTGGATAGATAGAAAACCCTAAAGCCAATTGCAAAAACCATCTCACGATTGAAGACGGCATGGCGGGCAATCATACACACACGCACACAATGCAAGTCACTTTCAAAGTCTAGATCAATGACTGGTATATTGACACCAGGATTTTTACCCATTTGATCAAATGATACATATATGTACAGGGCTTCTCAGGAAATATTTTACAATTAAAGAAGGCACACATTTTTCCCTACCTCCCACGTATAGAGGGACATCTATTGTAGACAGTATCTTTCTTCTGTTTGAAAATGGGTTCCTGACCGTTTTTAACATCACCATTTGCCATCTTCCACATGCTTTCAGAAATACTGACTGTCATGGCCTTGTGCTGAATAATACAGCTTTGGTGAGAGCAGGGGAATTTTCCTCGGGGCACATCTGTGCCCTGATAGTCTCACAAGCCCCAGGCAGCACAAAGAAAGGAAGATGCTTCCTTGGTGAAAAGGAATCGGGAGGCACGAGGTGGAGAAACAGATTAACAATGGCTTGGTTTGGGTGTATTTGGTTTTGACCTTCAGACAGAGCTTCAAATTAATGCGAAACACAAGGGAACCATTGTTCATATGTTCAAAGATGACTGGGGGGAAAAAAAAGTCTCATTCTTAAAGTGTAATACATTTCCAGACAAGCGGCGAGACGAAGTGCGGAGGCAATGCCTCTCCACAATTGGTCGCACCAGCAGCTGCAGTCGTTTCCTTTTTATGTATGCATACTCTTGAAGACAGAAGTGGTGCCAACATATACCTATAAATGACATTCCAAATATATTAGGCATTATGTCTATCCTTCATTCATGCCCTGAATGTTAAGTCTACGGTTTTGGAGATAATGCTTTGTATTAAAAAAAAACAAAAAAAACAAGCCCAAATGGGAATCGAGCTCAAATCCCCTCGGACTAAATTCTTCTCCGTTTCTACCATGCTCTTAACTTCTATCTGCACATGGTCCTCTGACAGGGTCTGACATGCTTGACATGCACTGACTGGGTTGACAAGGTAAGTGGTCATACTGCTAAGTCAGGCAGTCGGGAGATGACGGCCTGGCTGTGAGGAGACACTTACTGGACGGGGAAAAGAGCTGAAGCAAGCGTTTGCTCAGGAAAATTCAACAAGCCTGTCAGAAATTCTAAAACGAAGCAACGAACATATTGGCTGCAATTACCGAATGAAATCATACTGTACATTGGTCAAGTTAAGGAGGTGATCATTTCTTTAACTATACATAGCTCACAAAGGAATTATTCTGCAAATCTAAGTCCTGAAATGATCAGCAATTTTTTTAATGAAAATCTGACGTGCAGTGATGCCGGCAGGGAGGCGACGGTTTGCAGAAATTCAGCCTGCAATGTTACTATTTGATAGCGCAAAGAGTCTCCATGAGGTTAATGCTGCGTGACACATTCTATACGAACTAGCGCATTAAGAAGAGGGAATCCACCTTTACTCTCCCTGCAAAAGCATTTTGCCTTTCCAAGGCACCAAGGTTTTTAAGTATCGCCACAGTTGAAAAGCTGACGACTAGGTTCCAAGTAGGTGCTAGAGGCGTACTGTAGAATCCTCCGTGACTCACCCCGTCTTGTGTGTTTTTCTCTTCATTTTATTATCTACACTTCAGCAACACGGAGAGCTAGACAAGTGAATTGGTGGAAGGGTGGAGCGGGGAGGGGAGGGATAAGGAAGAAAACAAAACAAAAAGGAAAACAGACAAGGAGTGCCAAGCTCTGAAAACTGGCATGCTGCAGTTGTATGTCAGTCACCTAGCAACAAGTCCTCCCCATCACTTACCCCCCGCTTCCCCGACTCCCGCTGCGCTCTCTAATTCAACAAATCTGCTCAGAATGTATGGCTGCTCTTCTAACAAAACGCATTCTGCGCTGGGGGCTAAGGATGTGGGCCTCCGCTGAACACGCCACTCAGCTGCCCATTGACCACCGGGGCCTTTCTCTGCACACACTAAGGAGCAAGGGACAAAGCCTCTGAAAGCACGGGCAGCTCCACAGAGAAAACATTTGCTTGTAATTGTGTTTGACTGCATAATGAAAATGATGTTCTTTTTTAATTTGGGTTGCTTGTTAAGGCCACACTATTTCCCTCTGGTCACCTGACTATTGTCAAGAAACAACCCCTCACTTGCCCCATGGGACACGGAGGGGGGAAATATTGAAAATGGTCCAAAGACCTCCCCACTCTTTACTTTAACCCCTCTTGTGTTTCAAGTGTGCTTGGGAGGGAAAAAAAACATAAATATATAGACTCTGTTCATTACAGGATGGGAGAGTTTTTTTTCCCCGGAAAAAAAGATAACGACAGCCAGGCGCACACAGATGCACACACAAACACAGGCGGGAGCACTACCATGCGCGCCCTGAGTCGCGAAGCATTGAGAAGGTTAGCATTCCTGGTGCTACTTCAGTGAAACAGACTAATAGCGGGAGCACCGGGCTACCCACCCAAAAGAGTGCTTCAGTGGACGCATTCACATTCAGCAATTATTTGCACTTTTTCGCCCCCAATTTCCTGTTCTATAAATGTCTGTTTTCTACATTCATCTGACTTTCCCTTCTAGCCCCCCCCCACTGCTCTCCTGTGTTAAAGGTGAAGAGGATTTTCTGTCGAATGCTGTAGCTTGGGGAAGTAGAGAATTTAAACAACTCCCAGCTGAAGACCAATTAGTTTAATTGCGATTCGATAGGGTTATTCGCGGGCCAAATGTTGTTCCTTTGATAGTTTTAATGTCACGGTTCCCCAATGATTTCTGTCATACAGTCAGAAGCTGACATGTATTTGGATCCGCCAAGGTTTACCGTCACCCTACCTGGACATCTATCCAGTGATTTAATTGATTTAAGTCAGGGTCCCATTTTCACAATAATCCCCAGTGAAACCCTTAATAAAGCATCAGGCTGCAGAGTGGTCACAGTTGACAGATACAGAGCTGCCCTTTGCTCACTGATATTCAGGTGTATGTTCTCGGTTTTCATCCAGCAGGTCTGGATACAAGGTCAACTCATTTGACCCTGACAAAATAAAGCCCTTCTAACAAAACACAGCTGCAACATCATGGTACATTTTTATATATATATATATATATATACAATCACACATCGTCCAGCTCTGTGCTGCTTTTCTGATTTATATATATATTTTACAAATATTGGAAGTTGGAGCTTGATGAAGTCTTGTGTTGTATGGGGTGTTCCTAATATTTTGCTCGCATAAAATCAATGAGGGTAGATCAGACACTAAGTTTAATCAACCTTTCTCAAATACAGTTCCACCAAACAGCCATCATGAGGGGAAGATTTAAAGCAGGACTGTCGCAGTGGGCTGCAGAAATATTAGTATGTACTCAATAATGCCTTACAGACAAAATCAGCAAACGAGTAAAAGTATTTCGTTAAATTCATGCCAAAATCCTGTAAAACCCACACAATGCTTAATGATCGGCAACATTCCCCATAATAATTTTACGTTACCAGGAATATTAAAATATGTTGTCTAACTGGGCAGTAAATATATAGAAAAATCTCTATCATCTACTATACATAATATCACTAAAATCATTAGGCAATCTTATTTTTCAAAAAGAAATGTAATCAGGTTTGATGATCTTTTAATTGCTTATTTTTTTGGCAGAAATGCTTAACATTCTCTAGTTTTTGCTTGTCTAAGAGGAGGGTTTGCTGCTTTTCCTTATTTTACCTTGTTTTAGACTGATGGCTAGATAAAAAAGCAATCTGAAGAAGTCACCTTGAGCTCTAGGGAATTACAATTACAATGAATTACTCTATTGTCTGATTTTTTTTTTTATAGAATAATTAGAAATAGAAATAATAGGTAAATAAAATGATAGTGACAAAAAAACGGTTATTGCATCCCCCACTACCACCCGATCCTGATCTGGAGAACTTCACGTCGCATGATGAGACAAATCTCTTCCTAAAGGTTGGAGTGGTGTGAGATTATTTCTGTCAGTGCTGAGACCAAGCAGGTGTAAAGAGGGAGGGTTGAACGGTCTGAGGGGGTCAAACGGGACTGACTTAAATCGAAGGATCGTGTCAGACTGGAGTGGCTAGAGGGCCTGCGGTAACACCCCCCCCAACCCCCCACCCCCAACACACACCACTATAGATTAACAACTTTCAGCACCACATTGACGAGGCCCCGTTTCATTTGCTTTTGTTTTTTTTAAGTGTCAACAAGTGAGCGTGTCTGCCTCTGTGGGTATTTTCAGGACTTTCACCATAAGGACCCCAACTCTGACACCAATTAAAGAGATTATGTCTTAAGATGAGAGGAAACTAAAGCCTTGTGTTACCACGGTGATCAGTTTTGACAAGGTCACGGGGTACGGTGCCACAGTGCACGACCTCAACTGGCAGCTGCTGATTTTAGGGGTATGAATGCAAACACCAAAAAAGAAAATCCCTTGACAAACATATAAAACAACAGGCTACAAGCTTAAAGATAAACCTCAGTGACAAAACAAATGGAATAATCTGATGTGGCAGATACAGCGTGGGTCAGAAGAAGGATATAAGGGGCAATGTTACAATGAACTTATGCTGAACTCTCCTTTTCTCTAATGATGTCCATTAAGCCAATATTAGAAGACTCAATTATTATTATTATATTATATATGAAATGTTGGTTACTATTACTGCTGATTTTTATAAGAACAAAATGATTTTCCCAAGCTTATATAATTACAATAAGCATATTATTTTAACTTATAGATTTTGGAATGTTTGCTTTATACACACAAATATATCAACGAAGTGTAAACTTTAGAATTAACGCTAGGTTTATGGTTTTTGTTTGTTTGAAAAATCATAATTTAATTACACACACAGGCTTTATGGCGACCTTGGCACATAAACCAGAAGAAGCAACTAAATGAAACTCAATCAAGTTGTATTACTTAACAACAAAACCCTTGTACATTCGTTTCTGTACCTTTAACGCAGTTTATTAGATAAACCATCATTCAGAGTAATACATAGCTACTGTCAGGATATCTTACGTTGAAATAAACATACACATTCATTTAAAGAAAAAAGAAACACAACTACACAGATTAAGGAAATATTTTTCTAAGGTCAAACTGATAAAAAAAAATAGAACGAAGTGAGGACAGGGCATTTTTCTTAGGCTTCAAAGAGCTGCGTACTATTTCGCTCGTGTATTTGCAATTGACAAACAAAACATTAGCCCCTGGTTTTTGTTTCACACGATGTCTCAATTGAGGAATTACATATTGAACGATAAAAAAAAATATCTGTATACGTTTAAACGTCAGTTTAATCAACTTAAACAGACGCAGCTGACGTTGTAGGCCTCACCACAGCATGAGCCCACAGGTGGAGCAGCTACATGCTACATGCGAAGCCCACTTGTCTTAAGTTATTAAAACTTTCTGGGGTCCTACCTTGCTGTGGAGGGGAAGGTCCATCCTGGGTCCGTTTTGTGGCAGTAGGAGGAAACTCACCGGCCCACTCCTCCGCCTCCTCTTCCTTCCCTCCTTTCTTTTTTTTTTTTTTTTGTCTTCTTCAACATGTTTTCACATTAATTAGCAGCAGTTGAACTGTGAGCCGTAAATCAACAAGCGCGGAGTGTATTAATGAGTCGGACCACCCAGGAAAACTATTTTCTCTGCACTTTCTTAGCGCACAATGTGAGGATACTCGAGTTTGCCATGCTCTGAAAACCATGAATGAACATTCACAAGAGCAGTGCTCCCGTGCTGCCACATCTCCGGCAGGCTAATGGCCGCTACAAGTACTGATTAAAGTATTTAAAAACAGGTGAAGTATTCTGGACAAAAACGGAGCATTCTGCTGGACGAAGTTAGACTTCCGGCATGAGCGGAACAGGAAACTGAAATAAAGTTATGGTTCAGTTGAATAAATAATAAATAAATAAATAAATTAAAATAAATAAATAAATAAAGCTACACATCCAACATAAGAACAATAAATAATACAATCACCATTAAAATAATAAAAGGCTATATATATCTCACTCAGATACTGTATATATCTCACATTGATGGTATATTTTTTATTACAAACAACCTTGAGCTCTGTTATAATATGGATAATTGTTTGGTCATATTAGTAGCCTTTTCTGTAGAAAGTAAGATTAATACAATATTTCATGTAAAAGTCAACTAACAGACTATAGGTTTAGCTATTCAAGCAGTTTCATGATAAACAAAGGGGGAACAAAAAAGAGAGGAGAAAAAAGAATTTTCCTTCTACACATTCTTTAAAAACCTGCCAAAAATAAATATATATTTTCTTTTTCAAGCGCAGATCCTCTGCACTGAAAGCAGTGCTTAATTGTCTTCCATTATGAAACCTCACAAAGCTAGACCACTGGCTACTAAAATACCAAGGTTAATCTTGATTAAATGTCTTTCTGGGTACAAAAAGCATATTTTACATAAAACATCCTTCAAGGGGACTGAGGCAAGATGTTGGAGAAAAAAATGCATAAAATATCGCTGATGGCAAGGCCAAGCATCCCACCATTACAAATCAACATACCACTAATATGCCTTCATCTGCCTTTCTCATTACCTTCCTCCGCAATTCAAGTCACACCTTAGCGAGCCGAAGCTGCAACTTTTATCTTTACGCAAAGTATGCATTAACATTTCAAATGAATGGTTTTCAGTGCATACATGGTACTTCAGAATGTTTTGCTTGTGTGGCCACCATTCATTGTAACAGGAAAGTTGTGTTGCCTTTGAGAAGCAGCCCAAATTAGACAAAGTAAAACTGACAAACATTGCCATTTCATGTGTAGGTTTTCTTACAACACGAAAAAAAGGCTTTAAAGATAAAGCTTGCAGAATGATGGTTAACTCAAAACAATCAATTTTCTCACAACTGACTTTAACCCCGACTGATCATAGTCAATTTATCATTATTTAATAAAGTGTAAAGGAGTTGAATACAAGAATCTTTATAAATGTTTCTGCATATGCCAGCTGTATTACGGCTTCCCTCTCTCTTTCCTATAAATCCCTCTGCGGGCTGAAAACC
This sequence comes from Colistium nudipinnis, assembly GCA_016785305.1. Classification (NCBI taxonomy): domain Eukaryota; kingdom Metazoa; phylum Chordata; class Actinopteri; order Pleuronectiformes; family Rhombosoleidae; genus Colistium; species Colistium nudipinnis. The sequence goes on along the minus strand of JAFBJU010004859.1, from coordinate 334,564 downwards.
CACGGCCAACGACCTTTGTTCTCTCACACATACCCCACACACTCCAAAAGTAACATCCCTACACGGAGAAAAAAAAACTTCCCACACCTGTTGATGAATCGTGCTTGTGTATAAGGCACAGGCGGACCAATAACACGTGTCTTTACAACTGAGGCAGGGATCCAAAGTGGTGGTTTCCTCACACGGATAGCAATGAATGGGGAAAAGCGCTCACAAAAAAAAAACCCACCAGACGAAGCTTTTGGCCAAATTAGAGTAATCATCATTGTCAAACAGAAAATAATTGTGAGTTTGGACAGGAAAGTCACCCGTGCCTTAATGACTACTGCTGCTGTGGAGGGAAAAAGGGAACTCTGTCTTTGAGGCTGGTGGCTCAATGGGGCTGAATATATTGCCAGCACAGGCTCCCCAACCCCATGAAACCATGCAGTGTTATTATACTAAGAATATGGAAGGTACAAGAAAAGAAGTCACATTCTGCCAGTAGTGTTCTATAAGCATAAACTCACTCTTAATTTTTCACATTTCCAGAGCCATTTGTCGAACAGAATAAACATAGGTTCCGTTTTTATAATGTTATGTCTAAGAATGAAGAAAACAGGGTGTATGAGTTGTTATAAATACAAAGAAATGTAATAGCATTTATATTTTTAATGAAACTCTGATAAATGGAACATTTAATGGTGTCCCCTCTGTCCCCTATCCTTGCTAAGGGTCAAGATTTTAAAACTAATTTATGTATTTATCATGTGATTTTTGCTCATCAAGAAGGTCGTCTTCTGTAATAGACAAAGTATTGGTTTCTTTTAGACTCTATTGAGGAAATAGTTCGAATAAACCACTTTTGTAAATGTCAAACTTTCAATAATTTTTTCAGATCAAACTAAAAATACACCAGTTTATGAAATGTGGATTTTTCATTACATGCTCAAAAAACGATCATGTGGAATAAACCAGAAAAACAACATGAAATAACTTAAACACATATCTTAAGACATGTCAACTGTAGGGTTGTAATAGGGAAGACAGGCTTTAGAGGGAATATGTTTATATCATGTGGTGTGTGTGAGCATAGAAATGACATATGTTTTTTCTATTATTAGAAGGCATTGAAATGCGATATGCAGCAGATATTCTGTGAGGCTGACATTTAGAGCTGCATGATAGTCACACAGCATTACATGAAGGTATGAATGTAGATTTATTCAATAAACTGTAGCCTCACAGTAAAGACCCTCGGTTTCTGACCTTTTCCATTGTTGTGCTTCGCTTGTAGGCAAAGCAAATTGAAATGTGTTTTATGAGAATAAATGTATTCACGTGAGGCAGGAAGAAAGGAGATTATGACAGAGGCAAAGACACTGAAGGCACTTTTCCGCTTCGGAGTCACCTTGTCTGAATTCGAATGCTTACAATGGCTTTCACATAACACAACACACAGTGGGGTGACAGCTCGGTTCAAGGTTTTATTCGTGGATACAAATTTCACAAAGAACGGTATGTCACTCAGGCAGTGGAGACGTTGCGATCAATCCCTCGGGGCACCGACATGACCTTTAGGTTTACAGTACAGTTCAGTTCAGTGTTGACGTTTTGTAAGTGCTGGTCCAAAGGCTGATTAGGGAAAATAATCCTGTGGTCATTGCACTGGGAATAAAACAAATACATCCAATTGCTCAGATAGGAGCCGCAGCACCCCACAGACATGTCCGTTACAAGTCATGTGGTGAGGTTAGTGAATGACAAACGCACGACAGAGTTGTGTGACGGACCAAGAAAAACGGACGAACACAAACCACTCGATTCATCCGGCGCGAATCCTACTGGCACCGTGAATTGAAGCCTTTGAACAGCCTCGCTTAATGTCCCCAAACATGGTCTTACGACGGTTTATGTATCTTGTCAGAGGAGAAACGTATCGTTTCGTGTATACGGTTAAAACATGAGGGCAAACACAGCCGCAGTAGTTGTAGCAGTACTCCAGCTACGGAGAGTGACAGAAATGGTCAGTTTTTTTTTTTTACTGGCCTGATTACTTCAAAGATTGATCCACTGCTTCTACTATATGAAGTAAACTTGGGATTTGCATTTAATAAATAAGGAGTATCTCAGTAGGTGAACAATGCCGACTAAATATTGCAAAAAAAAAAAAGAGGACACGAGCCAAAAAATCTGTGTGTAAAGTATCTCAAGTGTTAATGTTAACCTTGCAGGAAATGTTGCTGACATAAGACATGTACTTATCTAATTTAACTAATCACATTGCTAAATAAATCATTGGCAGCCTCGTAAGCACATTCATTTGTGTGTATTTATGTTCCACTGATGCTTCAATGCATCACTTTAAGTTTCAAGAATCACACCTTCTCCTGTCAAATTGATCCATTAATAGCACCATGGTAAACAAATGAAATAAGATATATGACTAGATCAATTCTCTGCTTGGATACTTATACAGTATCAAAAATGAGTATTTGAGATGCTGTTTGGAATGATGTCAGGCAATGGGCAAGACATGGGTAGATAACGTCATCCTTAAATGGGTAAAACTATTTGATGGCATTGGGGCGTGTCAATTGTGTAACTCGATGAAGGCCACTTTCATTTGAGGCAGATGTGAAGGCGGACACTTAATTAGGTGGCGATGGACAAATGTGTGACAACAAATGCTTGCTTCACATCCTCTGTTTAGTTCTCGTTTTAGCTGAAACCACGGAAGAGGAGGATGTCTGGGTCCTGGGAAGGAGAAGAGCAAGGTGCAGATGAAAAAGGAAGTTCATGGACACAGATGAAGTGATTCAGTCACCCGTGGGCGGCATGCAGCCATATGTCGGACGGCATGCAGGGGGTATGATAAAAAAACAAAAAAAAACAGAAAGGTATGACAAATGAGACCTTGCGGTGTTATGTTTAAAAGAGGGGAAGATTCCACTGAGACAGCATGGATGACAAGACGACCACAGAAAGTTGTGAATTGTATCCATCTCCTCACAGTCCAATCACAGACAAGCCCGGCATGCTGGAAGAAAAAGGCCACAAAAGGTACAAAAGAAAATGGATTGACGGGGAGACAGCCACAAAGGCACTGAACAAACACCGTATGCCTTTAACAAGAGAACCTCGTCGATCAATGAGTATTTATCCTCTTTGACAGACTAATTGAATTTCGATCCATTTTTGTGTTTTTTTTTACATGCTAGGTTACTGAGGCCCCAATGGTCACACCTTTGACTGACCTTTTTTTTTTTTTTTTTTAAGATTCCGTTTAAAATCAGCAAAAAAAACAAAACAACAATAACGACAATAAATCCACATCTACTGCAATATACTGCCCTAAAATAGAGTTTTAATTATTTTCGTCCACCCTAACCCCCCCCCCCCGCGTAGCTATGACACACGACTATTTAGCCACTTGCCAAATAGTGAGTTATTCTGAGACATTTGTTTTTTCCGCACCAGGAAATATGGATAAGAGTGGCGGGGAATAGTGGGCAGCTGTCGACGGACTCTACAGCTTCCCGCCACCACTGATCAATCAGCCCCTGCGTCTGAACCACAACAGCGCTGACCCCCCGGGCTACGGCTGACATTAATCCTAAATCTTCCAGTCAGCGTGGAGGAATGAACGGGACGCAACGCGGTTTGCGGCAGCGAGCGCCGATACGTGGCATACCGCGCTAACGAGGAAAGGTGCTGATGCTAATGAGCGTATGTGGGGCCCCATTTAACAAGCCCGCATCATTTGATGTCCTAATTTACAGCGAGCTGTGTCTCGGCGGTGCGGGATAATGAGCTGGCCCGGGATTCCCAGGGCGGCAGCTTGTGTAACCCACCTCATGCAGGGGACACTCACTCCCACAGAGTATAAGTGAGAGACAAACAGAGAGAGAGGGAGAGGGTGGTGGCAGAGTGAGCAGGAAGGACACGGTGGAGGCGTGGGGGAGGTGGGTACATGTCATCCCGGCTTGATATGCTTGTTTGTACACACCAATCATTGAATCGCCGCGGCCAAGTGAGAAAAGCTTGTGTTCTCTGTGACAAACTGACCTCGGGCAACAAGAGCACTCACAGAAAGAGGAAATGGAGAAGCGGGAGGCATGGCGGGTTGGCGGAGAAGAGCAGCTCCCGGAGAACGGGGAGAAAAAAGCTGGCCAGCCTCGATGCCCGTCGAGCAGCAGCATCCCCGCGCCCGTTCTCCTGTGCTTAATTCAATCCCATTTCTCACCTCCCATTATTTTTTCTTTTTCTTTGTGCACAGCAGCCAGCTCCCGGTTGCACTCCAAACCAAATTAGCAAACGCCGAGCTCGGTGACCTCGGTGCAGAGACCAACCCTGAGTATGCGGCGTGCCCACCACCCCCACCCCTCGCTGCTGTGTCTGCATGGCTGCGTTAGTCAGGCTCCAATGGGTTTTTTTCCCTGCCATGCGAAGCAGAGCATGACATGCGCTGAACAATGGCGGGCAGATGACGGGCCGGCTCCATTCGATGATGGCCTCTGCCGACGCGGGCACTTTTGGGACGGATGTGGAGGAACATGCGGGCAGCGTGATTCATTAGGGGTGCACAGGTGGCTCCGGGATCTAATGAGCCGCATTCTGTGTACGTCTCTTGTGCGCAGGGCTCAAAGAGAGAGACGCATGTGGCATCATCAAAAAACGAGCTCCTCTTTGAAGGGCGTTTGTTGGTATTTTTTCATTTTCAGTAGAGGCCCTAAATGTATATTTGTTCAATCTCACAGGCTAATGCCAGCCAACAGAGACGGTTACCAGAGCGAAACAGAGAACAGGAGGCCAAGTGCTTAATAATGAACAGTTGAGAGTGCAAAACAACACAGTGGCAATGTCCATTAAACTTTCATTTGAATATGAAACTACATCTGCTGCTTGTGGCTATTCATGCCACTGGCAAATTGTGAACGGACACCTTGAGAGGCCAATGTTCCCAATGCTGTGATTTTCATTTTATGCAACTAAAAGCTGCCCTCATACAGATACGATTCATATTTCCATCAATTAACTTTCAGGGGACCATTATTCCCAGTGAGGCATCTTCCGGCTGGTGTCAGTCTCAGCTATTAACACTGCCCCCCTCTGGCGAAAGGGCTGCCTGATTAGGCAATTGTTTTGTCCAACTGTTCAAGTATTTGACTACAAGGGTTAAAAAAAAAACAAAAAAAAAACAACAGCCACAGAAGAGGAAGCATTTAGTTTCATATCTTTAACCGTATATCTGACATTTCGAAAACATTCACCAACGCGCTATAAAGGCCACGTTCGCAGAAACGAAGCAGACTTCAACCCCTCGGCCCCAGTGTCTCCTCATGTCACACAGAAAAATACGCAGGAAAACATAGTTTGTCCCAACACGCGTGCCAGCTCATCACAGGAGCCACAATAATCCAAATTCTACCTGATCTATTAACTGCTCGCCACGGAGCACCGTTTGAACATTTGACCTTCTAACACAGCTCATGACATTATGTTGACATTTAAAGTAATCCCTCCCACAGTTCCTAATCCCAGTGGCTGCGGACTGCCCCCGACCCGCTCGAAGCACCCCCCCCCCCCTCGCCAGCCACGCACAGACAGGAAAAGGCAGCGAGACAAGCACAACTCTGGAGAGACCCAGACAAGTCAACAGCACCGCTGTGCTCCAACCGGCCCGGGGGGGGGCGGGGGGGGGGGGGGGGGGGGGGGGGCGGGGGGACTCCTGTGGGCTCAAAGCAGGCAGTGGTGAAAAAGGCTGGTCATATACAAGCTGAAGCTTTAAATCACATGCTGAGATCGGGTGGGACTGCTCTGGTTCGTGCCCCTCCTGTCTCACCGATACAGTCACGGAGCTTCGCATCGACATGATAAAGATAACAAAAAAAAAGGGTGCATTGGTTCGACAACGACAGCGCACTCAAAATACTTGTCTTGCTCAACATTTCTCTTACCCACGTTTCACGTTACGAATGCAGTCCTTGCTAAATTACTGTGGTATCCTGCTGCATTCAAATACAGTCGATTGGAGAAAAAAATCGAAATTCGCGTTTGGTGTCACGTCACAGATGAGCAGATGCAAAGAGGCGTGGCCTTCATGTCGAGCTGCACATTCGTTTGTGAAATACTTTGCAGGAGAATATCAACATATCGCCACACACATTTAATTTCAATTTCAGCGCAATTCAGTTTCGCTCTTTCCTTTAGTTTCACGCATGCAACAAGTCCAAACAGGGGGGGGGAAAAAGTGTTGAAATGAGAGGTACAAGATGACAACCCATTTATTTAGTAATACATTCTGCAAACTAGAAATTTTATTCAAACTTCAATGGCTAAAAAATGAAAGAAAGGAGGGAATGAAGGGGAGAAAATTCAAGGAGCAGGGAGAAAAACGCATCAATTCACAAGCAAGGAATGCAATTTGTTCAATCAACAACACAAATAGTACAATTTAGTTTAGGGAACAAAGCTTTTTTAGACATTTTCTATTTTTTTTTCCCGGCCATTCTTTTGGAGCTAGAACATAATACAAAATATACAGTTATTGTACATTGTAAAATCACTCACAGAGGCCTCTGAAGCATTTGAATCAACATTGACAATACTTATCTACAGCACTCTAAAGCTATTCTTGAATGTAATTATAAATATAGCAGACATGAATGTATGTGAGCACATTTTGAATGCTTACGAGGTTACCATGTTAAAACACTTGCATTTTTTTTATTTTATTTTTTTTACTAAAGTATGACATCATCTGCGGTGGAAAGTTAAATAAGCTTGTAAAACCGATGGTGAATACGTTAACATGGAGGGGGGGGGGGTGAATAAAACATACAAACCAACTAGGGTTTGTATGTTGTACCTTGTGACAACCAGGACAAAGCCACTTTGTTAATAGCTCAAACACCCTAACATGAGATCGTTTTTTTTTTTTTTCAAATGTCAATCAGTGTGTAACGTCGGCAGCATTACTCCTCCTCATAGTGTTTTGCCGAACGGGTACTTTAGGGGGCAACATGAGATTGGGTAAGGCAAATCGGTGAGCTTATTTATGAGCTGAAAAAGGTCAGCAGAGTGAGGCTCAGGTGGCCCTGCGAGGGGACAAAATAAACCACCGCGCCTGGGGTGGGTGGGTGGGGTTGTGTCACACAGTTAACGCCACAAACGAGGTACATCGATATGTACAAGAGGGCGCGAGCATTTTAAAATCTCTTCAAAGTTCGACCCAGGGATTCTCCCGCACATGAATATACAGGACGCGTTCCTGGCGACCAAAGATTACTCTAAATAGCTTTATAATCTGTATTTTTTTTTTTTTTACAATAACAATTTTCTGGAAAAAAAAGAAAAAAAAAAAGGCTGATTATACAGATGATCAGTGCGTATCACCATGATCATTTAGTCACACTTGGTCTCTCACGTGTCTCTGAAAACCCTAAACTCTTGATACAACTCCCACAGGCGAGCGTCCGGAAGGTACCGTTTGAACGGGGCCGATCAGTTTTGAACTCGAGGCCAATAGCGTTCCGAGTTACCCAAAAAAGTTTGTCGGCTGTTTTGTCAAGATTCCTCATCACAGGTCAGTCATATACCGTGCACGAGCACAGGCTTAGCCCACTCCAACAGAGCAGTGTTCAATTCTAAGGGAGGGCCATGAGGAAACGTCCAATTCAGGTGAAAGGTTTGAATCTACGTCACATGAGTCAAAAACACTATAAATGAGGTATTTCAGATCATGAAAAGATTCAAACAAGAATAGAGACATGGGGGTTCCTTTTTTCTTTCTTTTTTGGTCAACATATAGGATGGGAAAGTCATCTAAATAAAACGCCCAGAAATGACAAATCAACGCCAAGCCACCGTCGAAACCTGCTAACATTCCAGCTACAGCTACTTTGTATTGGATAGAAATAAAACGTTTGTTTTTACATTTGTCATTCAGGATTAATTCTGGATGAAGTCCAGGAAAGTGTGGGGAGGGTATCGATGGCCTCAAGAGGAAAAAGGAAAATAGTTTGTTCTTGTCAAGGTTGAAAATAAAATGCGTGAAACGCTTTGATAGGAGACAATTAGTGCGCTCACTTATGAAATACAGGAAATGCAGTGCAAAATAAAAGGGATGAAAAATGATGAAATCCATACTACTTACTAAATCACAGAGGCAATGAACCGAGTTTTTGTTTTCCACGACTTGAGCACAGGAGTGCTGTACTGTGGCGGAAATCAACCCAAAAGGGTGTGCGCAGAAAGCCCACATTTTACTGAAGAAAAACAAAGAAACCAATTTCTCAAAATCCAAGGTTACACTAAATGACTCATATTTGCGTTTTTGACGACAGTTCAAGGGTACACTGAAGTTTTCACTTTGGACATAATTGTTCTTAAGCATACAATTATTGCATCAGCCAACAGTATTGTTGTGTCTTTAATTAGTTCAGTGGCATATTTAACGCGACTTGACCACGACACAAACTGTTGATACACAGATTACTGGGCGTGTCACCACGTTGTTTGACCTCGCACACGTTAGTGGAGGGAAAAGACCAGCCAATCAAAACATCCCCAAACCACACCGCCAGTGGTCGAAAACTCCGCCGAGCACCGAAACGAAATAATATTATATGGCATTGTTTTTGAAAACAACATTTTGTTTACAACTATCTTTGTAGGGGTTACAGCTGGGTTTTCTTTAATCTTGTTATTTCTCATAAAGACTTGAACACGCTCTTTGGGCACTTGGCCAAAAGAAAAAGAGCATTAGGAAGCAGCTTATTTAGGGTTACAATGAGTTAAAGTCTTTGTTTTGTTAAATGTTAAATCATTTGCTACCAACTCCAAACCGAAACGCGGTGACATTTGATAAAGAGAACCGTCTGTGTTGCTGGGAGGACACCAAAGTGATAATACAAAAAGAATAAAAAGAATAATAATTAATGATCACAAACAACAACAAATAACTAAATATACCAAGACCACCAGAATCACATTTTGTCCATGGAAAAAATTTTAACTCAAGCGACATGATTTATTCCATGAGAGTTTAAGTCAAAAATATATACATACATAAATTTCCAACAATGCAATTTTAGACAAAGAATGGCAGAAATTAAATCTGAAATAAAACAATTTCTCTTCAAGAAATATATCTACTGTGTGTGCGTTAGATACAGAATTAGTCGATGACTGTTTATCTTTTCAGGGGGAAGAAGTTTTTTTTTTTTTTTTTTTTAAAGAACCCACAGATCTTACACTATAGCAGCAAACTGTATTGTGCTCTGGCTTGTGGTGATGAAGGGGGTTTTAAGCAGAGCAAATCAAACTGGAACATAAAAGTGCTATACAACCACGACAACGCAATAGATTAGGTTAGAGGATTTGTTCTCGTTTTAAAAGTTCAAATAAAGACCATGTTTCTCTTATGTTCAACCTGGTAATGGGTGGCTAGTAATTCTCCAAAAACAGTCAGTGCTTAAACTGTTCACATCAGTCAAATGATCAAATGTTAAAGGGTAAAACGTCCGTGTGCACCGACGAAAATTGAATCTCGTGAAAAACAAACTTGGCATAGGCTGTCATAAAGCTGAAACAAGTGATCATAAATAAAATATGGCACCCGCAGTGGGCACTGGTAACGATAAATGTTTAGAACGCGATATTAAAATATGACACGACAGATGTGTATATTAGTCAGCACTCGACTAGCTACCAGGGGTAAATTTAACTGCGCTCGCGTGTCGTCTCAGCTTAAAGTATTATTGGGATATATAGCTTGAAGTTGTTCAAATAGCTGAACAGCATGTACACTGTTAACCGACGCTTTTTGGAGTAAGAAGTAGTGAGTAGTGAGAGCCTGTCTTAGGTTGTTATTGAACACTGGCTGAGGGAGGAGAAGAAAAAAAGAGGCAGACAATGAGTAAGCAGTGGAGCATTCCCCTTAAACTCGCCTCTTGTCCGAGCCACCTCAGCAAATTTAAATTAGAGTCACGCGTACAGATCTGGCTTTGCACCGACACGCGTGCGCACATACATACACACAAGCACCCACGCACGCTTGCAAGTATCTGTCCGTACAAACATGTTAACAGGGGTGGGGTTTTTTTTGTTTGTTTGTTTGTTTGTTGTTTTCTTTTGTAATCAGACGCCTCAAAGAAATGGAAAAAAGAAAAAGAAAAAAAGATTTTGTTTTGCTTAACACTTCAAAAATGACTGAGAAACACTTTGCAATTATTATTTGAGCATGTACAGAAAGCCACTTACAAAAATAAAATACAATAAAAAGAGCACAGGGGAAAAAAATAATTAGGATTCTAAATGGTTTGATATAGAGCTTACTGTGCTGTCAACTATACAATTTACCCGTTTCTTAAAGGAGCATAGACTAACTGAAAAAGAAAGAAAGAAAAGTAAAAAGCGCAGAGTCATTGTGCCTGGAGGACAAGCAGTAATATCCAATGAACAGACATTTGTTAGAATTCCAGAAGAGCAGGAAAAAGGCAGATAGTGCATAAAAGGTTCTCTTTTTCATTTCTTTCATTTTTTAACTTAAAATCAAGCTGCATTAAATACAGGCTGTTTGTACAGGACAATTGCACTTCACAAAAACAGAAATATACAAACACACACAGGGAAATGTGAATCAAATTAATTACAGCAAAGAACAAAAATTGTACTACTGAAGCGGATTATTGAACAAAAAAAACAAAAAAAAAAAAAAGAAAGAAAGAAAAGCCTGGCGGACTCACTTGTTATGGATTACTTTAGAGTGGAGCATTTAGGTGGGTGAACAAAAATGGGAGACAAGACAGTGAGGATCCTGAACTCCAGAGTGGACTGGTGCTGCACTACTCCAGGTTTGTGTGCATGCAAATCCTCTTCCTCCTCCTCCTCCTCCTCCTCCCATGATATTCCCTTCTTAGAAACCAAAAGCTCAGAGTGACGGCGAGACAGACTGCTGAGCTGAGCTGAGCTGCTGGGGGTCTTGAGAGGATGGTGGTTTGTAAACTCTATGCTGTTTTAGTGGTAGGAGGTTGTGTTACCACATGTCGTCTGTGGACGCGGAGTCCTTAATAAGAGAGGAGAGGAAGGAAACACCCTTCAGACTCTGACTCCACATCCATGAGATCTCTATCAAGGGCTGGGCAGGTTTAAGCATGTACCACACAAACTGACAGAAAATGGGATCCAGGAATTGATATTTGTATGTCGACACTTCCCTCCAAAACATGTCTGATCCTATTGTGAATACTTCAACGGATAATCTGGCGATTGCGCAACAATGGGACCAGACGTGATGCTACTCATAAACGCGCCGTTGATTAACTTGTCGAGTATCCGACCGGGCCACATGAAATGACTCGCTGTCTGATCAGTGTCGGACATAATAACGGTTTGCGAGGCTTACGTAACATGCGCCACCGCGTCGGGAGCTTCGCACACACAAACACTGCGCAAGCTATGCGTCCATATTCGGGACAATTGCGAAAAGGGTGGCCAGTATGGTTTAATGGTTTTCAACCGGCTCTTACGGTTCAAATAGCGACGGAGAGTTCGGGTAAGTGAAATAGAGTTTTCAGCCGGATAACAAACCCGCAACTGAATTTACTGATCCACAGTCGAGTAAAATCCATCCAAGTATGACATTAAAAGGCACTTATGAATCAACAGATACACGTTAAAAAAACGAAATTCTTAGTCAAACTACTTGCATTAGAGGATGACGTATACTAAATGAAAGCTCAATTTCCAAATGCAACAGATTGGACTTAGTCAAAATAGATCTACTTAGTACCAAAATATGTAATCCTCAACTCATTCTCGAAAAAGCAGACACTATTCTCATAACTAGTGTCAAGTGTTTTGTTTTTTTTCCACTGCCTGCAGGATGCACCACGGACACTCGTGTCAGCGGATCAGTATCGCAAAAGATAGGAACTACAGTGAGAGCTTTTTGCCAAGCATCCGGGTGAAAACTTATGGAGCAGCAAATATGAAATATTATTTGGACGCATTGGTGCAACGGACTGGAAAAATATACAGATGTTTCCTATAGGGAAGTTTTATCTCATCGTGCGCTGTGGTTGGCGCTCGAGCACATACGGGGCTACTCTGCCATTTGGATGAACACATTTCATATCCGCTTTGGTATCAGCGGCCTGCATGTTTACACATGCTGTCCCATGACCGTGGTACAATACTGCCCTATCCAATTCAGTTCGGACTGGGGTCAAAGTATCCCTTAATGTCGACATACAAGTGTGTAAAACACCTTTAGGGCTTCAAACCACACAGGTAGAACAAAAAGTTATTTCCATCTTCAATGTATACTCTTATTCCTATTTACGTTAAGAAGTATAGACATTTACAAACGATGGCCGTTTACCAGAAAGCCAATCATATTGCATACCAAAATACTAGCACATAAGAGCACTATAGTAGTAGAGCACTATAGCTCCTTTACTTTAGTTCACTTGAGGTAGATTGTTTAACTTAACAATTAACACCTCTCGTTTGTGTCAATATAACACTTGAAAACAACTGCTGCAATTCTCATCTCATTTATATTATATCAGGTATTTTGACTTATATGGCTTGGAAGCCAATTATGGCTAAATATTACATTTCGTTAAATAAAACAAAATTGCCTTAGCTGATAAAAGTAGCAGGGCATATCTAAAATAATTCTGAAATGTCAATATTTGCTACTATTTGTTTATATAATCTTCCCACCCAGTGCAGCCCTGTGTCACACCTTAAAAAAGCCCAGTTGAAGTCCAGGAAATTGTACTGGTGGATGGGAAGTGTAATTATATCTATTGTAGGCATAATCCTTACCTGGTAGAGATAATTAAGTACACCTACCACGTAGCATACGTCGTATTCAGGTGGACCAACTATTGCCGTTACGCATTTATGATTGCGCCAGAAACTCTCACAAGTACAATATCCTTCCAGAATAACATTATGTGAAGAAGGTTTACTAAATAATGCAGGTAATTGGACTGCCTCCGCGAGCCAATCGTCAATTCCATCTCTTTTGGTGGTAAATATGAATTTATGTCGGGTTACTAGGATTTCCTCTGACAGATCTACTTTGTGTCTCCATAAGGGACAACATTTAACAGTGGATATCTTTAATGCTCAGCTAAGCATGACCTATTAATGTGTCTTGTCTTCAGAAGTAAGAGACAGAGTAGGTCGGACGGATACATCTAGGGAAGGCTACGAGACAATTTCTCCAGTGGTTGAAATTATACAGAAGGCTCCATCACTAACTGCAGTTTAGGTCCTTTGGCCAGACGGCAAATTTGAAATTAATTCAGAAAGATTGGAATCATTTTAATTCATAACTGTTCAGCTCACCCCTTCCTGCATATCTGCAAACAACTGAACAATATCCAGACGACCTCAGATGACACAGATGCGTCCTAGGAGATGTTTAACTTGCAACGCTGCCAAAGGTTTAAACAGGTTCAAATGACTACTCACTTAAGGCTGAAAACAGTAAAAATACGGTATACAGTTTCTATGAGCTAGTTCAATGAAGCTGCAAAGATTTCCGAGAAACTAATTTCACTTTTTTTTTTTTTACCATGGAGAAGCTCTCCATGGTAAAAAAGTGTCTAGGCTGCCGGCAAACAAAAACCTCAATGTAACCCTCTTTTATGTAGTCTGCAACCAATGATACAGAAAAGTCAAGCATTTTGACGATACCCTTATTGCCTGGGGTGACTCAATGTGTGAAAATAATTAAAAAAGTCTATATTCATGCCGACGTGAAATACTGAAACAAATTGCCAGTTTTTCATGGTCAAGGACAGGGGGAGCTGTGCACAATTATAGCGCAGAACCAGTCAACTTATCTGATGAAAATTTAAAAGCATGATATCCGAGTCGACAAGGTCACTATCTTTGTGGTCTGTTTGTATACAAAGGACTGCTGAGCAAGGCTCCTTTTTAAACCAGTATGCAAGAGAATGCAGGTTTTATTACATCCACACAGATGTCAGATGATTTCGCTTATTAGCTCTTTCACTAATTATTGATATCAGCTCATGTACTAGACCGAGCCTTTTTGGCACAGGACCAGCAATGCACTTGTGGTCCTTTGTCAAAATTAAGCAAGTTCGGTGACTGAAGAATTACTGTGAATATTAGAGAGAAAAGGAGATGGAACATTTTGTGCTGGTCATACAGAGATTGTTTAGTATTACAACAACTGGCGCGCTACTCTCTGTTTTGCTCTCTTTACTCAAACTGGGCAGAGGTAGAAAAGATTCTCTGGAGAGGTCACACCGTCATCAAGTTAAAAAAATATATATATTTATATATATATAAATATATATGCATATACTAACTTGCCAACAAACCTTTTTTCATCTTGTAAAAAACTTACTGGCATGCATAAGAGTGGTTAAAATTTGCTAGTGTCAATGTCAATAACCATGCATACTCCAAACAAAACAAAGCTACTGGCAGTTTAAGACAAACTGGAATACTCACTGTGTCATCACTTCGGTAGGGGTTGAGTTTGTTGTACACCGCTTCAATAACACTTCGTCTGAGGGAAAGAAAAAGTGTAAAAAGCAAAATGGTACCTGTTAGTGAATACAAAAGGGAATAACAAAATACTAAAATGCTAACTATCTTACGATGACCGTCATAAAAACTGAAGAAGAGATTGTTAGCAGACTCACTTGCTCGCCAGCTCTCCTCCAGGAGGAAGGTTGGGGATGCTCTCAGACGTTAACGTCCGCATAACATGGACCAAATCTGGGACACCTTCATCCCCGTGCTTTTTAATGATCTCTGTTGGCAAACAAAATTATATCCTTTAGGAAATATTGTTTTGCTTTGTGCAATTTGCATTATTGGCTACCTTTCAAATGTACTAATGTTGCTTAAGTTACTGTGAATAATAAGGGTAATATGGGGTTTGATGAATTTGATGTAAGTAAAATAACCATGGGAAAATGAACTGCTATTGTGTTCCTCCCCTACCTTCTACTCTGCCTTCCAGATATTTATCCAGCTCAGCCTCTCGTTTCACTGCTTCTGGAGATACCTTTGGGGCCCCCGGAAAGCAGATTAACACAACACTCATATTGTCCCGGCTTCCCTGAGGGGAAATAAAAGAACAACAAACACATAGAGTAAATCAATCATGGCCCCAAAACAGAGAGTGTTATAGAATGTCAACGTAGGTTTCGAGGACATGCCATACCTTGTACAAGCAGGTGTCAACAATTTCATTGCTGACTCTTTCAAGATCATCTGTCACCTCTAGCCTTGACCTGACAAAGTCACACAGTTCCTCATTGGCCATGACATCCCAGATGCCATCACAAGCTAGTATAATGAATTCATCTTCCTCTTCACATCTCTCTATTGCATAAACTTCGGGCTCAGGAGAGACGAGCTGCTCTGTTGGGCCCTTTCCATGCACACACTTGTAGTCGAAGTCTCCCAGAGCCCGAGAGACAGCCAGGGACCCGTTAACTCGCTGGATCATGACTGAGCCCCCGGCATTCTGGATCCTTTCCTTCTCCAGCGGGTTGCTGGGTTTGTGATCCTGTGTGAAGAAGTGCACCGCTCCTCCTCGGCTGAGGATCCCCCGTGAATCGCCACAGTTGATAAAGTAGATTTGGCTGGGAGAGATCATCACTCCCACTGCAGTGGAGCCACTGCGGTCCACACCGTGCTTCTTCTCAGAGATGGTTCGCATGTGTTCGTCAATCTGCAGGAATCCCGTGCGGATCCCAGTCTTCACACTATCAACAGAGGGGTCCTCCTGCAAAGCACTCTGGAAGTCTGAGTTGCTGGTGATGTGCTCCAGCAGGTGCTCACAGCAGTACTTGGCCACCTGAGAGCCGGCATGCCCATCATAGACGGCAAAGAATGACCAGAGGTCGAGACCATGGGTCAGGCCGATTACTGCTGTGTGTGCATCTTCCATCTCCACCCGCCAGCCTTGCATGCTGCTCAGCCCATATCTCAGGTGGTTACCCTCACCACGAGAATTATATTTTTCCATCTTTGGTTTGTCCAGAAATGCGCCCATTGTGTACCTTTCAAAACCTGTAACACAAATGAAAAGAGAGAAATCTACTTACAAAATATACCGGGAACTCAGTTTCATAAAATTTGAAATTTAAGAACTATGTAACAATATTCTATTTCTTATGCACAATTGCAGGCGAAACAATGGTGGCAAAAGTGTGAATTATTTCCCTAAATATACACACATAGTAAGTCTATTATTACACAGAGGGACAGACTTTACATTAGTTAAAACAGACCATGTAGTCCATCAGTTGTGAGAAAATGATAATCTAGGAGCTAAGTTCAGGCACCCTGGTCTGGTCTAAAAATAGAGGAGCTGTGAGCACAGTTTTACTACATATTAGGAACACTGCTAGAGTGGATCAATTTGAAACGCCCTTTAACCACTGGTCGATCAAGTTTTGCATGAAATGTAAAGAGGCAAATGCGGATATTATATATATTCATATTATAAATACAGCGCTGGCCAGCATCTCTCTGACCTTCGCATTGCAGAACATCTAATTTTACCCATCTTGTCGGGGTGATAGTTGAAGCTGTCCTTACATGAATGCCGAGCTAACGCTAGCCAACCGACTGACCAGTAACCCGATAAACACAACACAGTTGTAGGAGACCTAGCAAAATTCAACACCAACACTGACGTTGTGCTGAGCTAATTTACGCCACAAACCTGATCGGTAAGGTCAGCGTTTACGGTTAGATTAGCGATATAAGTTAGCTCCGAGGCAAGTCCAAACCACAACCTTAATCAACAAACAGCCTTGCCCAGATAAGGGCCTTGACCCGTGTCCCTCACAGCTAACTTTGACAGGCCTCCTTCTTCTATGGTCTGCTAACGTAACGCCGAGGCAAGGAGAGCCCTGGGCCTTGCTAGCGTACTATGGCTACATGCTAACTTAGCTGGTGTACCTAACTGCCCAACGTTTCCCAACAGTTATTGTCGCAAGAGTTGACATTTTATCACTTACCAAAACTCCAAAATAGTGGTTGACGATAACAGAAGCAGCGACTGTGACCAGGGCTCAATGGCCGTAGTTCACACCAGAGGGAACACCGACGAAACTAGGGGGTTTGCGTAGGGTTAGCTAGGCTAGCTAGCCAGTTAGCTAGCAATGACCAATCGTCACTTAAGACTCGGTGCATATAAGTGGTCTAAGTGCGGAGGTCCCTCTTGTCGAGCGTCCGTGTTGCATTACATTATCTCAGTTGGCGACCTAAAGTCTATTCTAAAATATTTTCGTGTAAATTTTTGGACCGGAGCTACGAGTGCCAAGCCGGAGGGGAAGCTGAAACGTTTGTCCCAGCCTCTCCACTTGACAGCTTGACAGCTTGCTAGCTAACGTTAGCTTCTGAGCAGCCCAGAGCCACTGAGACAGGACCCGGATGTTGCAGGTTGCGTACTCGAAAACATGACATCATCCCTGTAGCGCTAAGGCTGCTCAGGCCACCACACACAAGGCATGTGTGTTACAACACGGGCTTATACACAAAATGTCGTACATCTGTGTTAGGATGGCAGCATTGGTAGAAAAACAAAAAAACATTCCATCGTTTTGTGCTAAAGGCAAATGAAAAACTAAGATTAGAAAATATATATTTTTGATGGGTAATTCAAGACAAATGGATATTAAATAAGACAATAAAATAGGACAATAATACAAATTGTATATTTCATATAGATGCTTGTGTGCATTGCACACAAAAAAGAAAAAACAATAAATGATATACATTTATTTTACAAAGTAAATAGTACTTCCAAAAACACTCGCTGCAGGTGCTTCCTTATTTCTGAACTTTAATTGTGAAATATATTTGAGCGGAAATGACGTCGTATCCGATTAGTGCAGTCTTCCTTATTTGAGGTCTTGTAGCTGCGTGTGTCTCTCAGTCCTCTGCCAAAATGGACTGTTGCATTCTAACTGCAGTGCTGTGTGTTTTAACACTTTATTTACTTCTTAACTTGCTGTGTTTCATTTTCGCGGATGCGGACATCACTCTGCTGTGGGCAAGTTTGACAGGACACAGTCCACGTGAGTTAACTGAACCCTGCTTCTACCTGTGTCCTTGTTTTGTTTTTTTGCCCAAGCAATGTTGTGAAATGAAAACAAGTTTCATTTATGTATTATTTGTTTATCTCTGAGAAAAAATTACCAATGCAGTGAGGGACTGTACACAGGCAGCTACCTTTCGTATGTAAAAAATAGATACTGTTTATTTGTGTTAAACAGAGAACAAGCTCACAGGACAAGTGGTGTGGGTCACTGGGGCTTCCAGTGGTATTGGAGAGGAGCTGGCCTACCAGTTGGCAAAGTGTGGATCACGTCTCATCCTGTCTGCTCGACGTGAGGATGAACTACACAGGGTGAAACGTTGCTGTTTAGGTGAGAGAAGTGTTACTGTATTTTTATTTTATTTGTTTTCAAGGGCCTGGCTAAAGCAAAAATACTTACAATTATATTCTAGAATACTCCAACCTGCAGGACGAAGATATTCTTGTTCTTCCAATTGATTTGCTGGAGAGGACAACGCATGAGGAAAAAGCAAAAACTGCAATCAAAAACTTTGGACATGTGAGGCCACTTCAATTGTCTCTTCCAACACAATTTTCATCAATTTCCAACTTTAATGCATGGTGTTCTGTTCATTCATTGTTCGATTTAAAATGGTCAATTTCTTTTTTAGATCGATGTCCTAATCAACAATGGCGGTCGAAGCCAGCGCTCTCTGTGCTTGGAGACCAACGTTGATGTGTACCGGGTCTTGATGGAGCTCAACTTTTTGGGCACGGTGTCCATTACCAAGCAGGTGCTTCCCCACATGACGCAGCGAGGGACTGGGAGCATTGTCACTGTCAGCAGCGTGGTTGGTATTGCTGGGGCACCCCTATCCACAGGATACTCTGCCAGCAAACATGCACTCCAGGTGAAGGGGATATAAATAGAAGCGGTTGCCTTTCTGGGTTTCGCTGTCTGAATCGTTTTTTTTATTATTATCTGTCGACGGGTACTTTATTATCCACAGGGTTTCTTCAATTCCCTTCGAACTGAGCTGACCGACTATCCAGACATACTCATCAGCACAGTGTGTCCTGGGCCCGTGCAGTCGCTGATTGTCCACAATGCCTTCACAGAGGAGCTGAACAAGGTGCCGTTTGTGTAAACATGAAGCGCAATAATCCAGTGCTTTAGCCGTATTTGAAATGTGTGAATGGCTAAAAGTGTTTCAGTCATCTTTTTTTGTTTCTCTCTTCCATTAAGCCTTTGGCAACACCTGGTAACCAGGAACACAAGATGCCGACCAGTCGCTGTGTGCACTTAATGCTGGTGGGAATTGCCAATGGTGTCAAGGAAATGTGGATCGCACAACAGCCCTTCCTAGTGTTTTTCTACCTCTGGCAGTATTTTCCCACATTCGCCTGGTTGCTAACAAACATGCTGGGAAGGAAGAGGGTGGCAAATTTCAAAGCTGGCGTGGTGAGTTCAAAATAATGCCTTTAAAAGAAATTCTAAATATTCAAAGTAAATATGGTGCAAATCAATCTAAGCCAAAGCTTATTTTCAGGTGGCCTGTCAAGTGTATTTCCCAGACTGCTCGGTCGCTAAACTCCTTAAAAATGTGTAAACGGCGTTTAAGTAAATATAGCAGACACAAAGCAGAGGGATGTTGGGGGTGGGGTGGGGGGGGCGGTGTCAGCTGTTGCTGACGTTGCTTGAATCTAATAAGAAGAAGGTGGTCAGGGTATGACAGTGGACATTCCTACACCCCTGTGGTGGAGTGAGTGAGTCAATGACCAGTGTGTCTGGTGACCTCGGCCGTGGGCCATGCAGAAAGGTCATTTTCCAAGTGGCCAGACATGAGTGTCGCGTGCTCGTGCTTCAGTAGGATATGTGATGTGTCCTTTTTGAGACTGCACTGGGATCCACCGAGGTCACGGCAGTTAAATGCAATTTCAGTGTTACACCTCTGACCACTGCGCGCACGCGCACACGCACGCACGCACTCGCACACGCACACACACACACCTCAGCAGGTAGCGGTACATACAAACAATTTTCATGCTCAGGAGAAAAAATGAGAACAATTGGATTGGATTGATTTCGCTCGCACTTAAGCACCTGTAATAACGGCTGGCTTTTTCTTTTGCAGGATGCAGACACTAGATACTTCAGTAAAGCCAAGAGATCATAAAAGAGGAAATTCATTGTATTCGTAATATTTAATAGCAACATGGTGTGGGATAATGAGATCAGTGTTTCCCTGCAACAATATTGGGTGTTAGGTATCATTTAAAAAGGAAAATATTAAACTGCTTTGATTTCTGGGAACTCTTTTCGGTATCCTCATTTACTCTAATTTAAGTAAACTACACGTAAGAATGATAACGCACTAGCCTGTTCTGATCACACCCATTAAAATATATTTTGGATTTGTTTTCTGCCCCTCGAAAGTTTGTTTAGTGAAACACCATCGAACCGGTCTCTGCCAAGCTATTTTATTATAAGTATATACAGTTA
The DNA here is from genome assembly GCA_016785305.1 of Colistium nudipinnis. Lineage (NCBI taxonomy): Eukaryota > Metazoa > Chordata > Actinopteri > Pleuronectiformes > Rhombosoleidae > Colistium > Colistium nudipinnis. Next base: position 314,000 of record JAFBJU010004859.1, on the reverse strand, counting down.
CACATATAAAAATCCATAATATTTACAAGAGACTGTGGACATATTCAACGCTTCATTTTAAATTGTAAACAGGTGAAATGTAAACAAAACGATAGCAATAAACACCTTACACATACGGCAAGACCTACCCAAGGCACATCCTTGATATCTTTAACAAAACTTTAAAAAGTGTTGTCCCTTTTTTATGGGCGGGGGGGGGGGGTGTTGTCCCTGGGGGGGGGGGGGGGGGGGGGGAAATGATGAACTCTAAAAAGTACGATAAAACCAGAGGTATTCAGCAGGTATCTCTTCGAGGGGAGCGTATTCACTTCTTTTTAGGCGACATCATCAAGTTACAAACAAACCACAAAACGTATGGGCTTCAGTGGAAACCCAATACGGGTCAAGATACAAATATTAAAAGGGGAGTTTCTCTTTTTCAATGTGCCGTTCAGCGAAAAACAATGTCCAATCCGATGAGTCCTCAACCGTTTCAAAAGGAAAATCCCAATCTTGATTTTGTAATAGTTTCCACATGTTTCCTGATCCTCAATTTGGAAAAATACATTTCACCGTGGGGGATAAGCATACTATTCACTCTTCCGAGTATGCTGTAATGTTTAGAGGCAGGGAAAGTGGAGCGGCGCTGAAGAGTAGATGGGATATCCTAAAGGGGGATCGGCTGCCTGAACGGTCAAGTTCCTCAGCATGAACGGGTGTGCCTGGATGCTGTAGCGCTCTTCGTCATCGTTGGTAGCATAAAGAAGCTCCCAGGAAAGGTTCGCCCACTGACCTCTTACGCCTTCTCCATTCAGACGACCCACCTGCACCAGCTGCTCTTGCAGGGACAGGACGCGTCCCGTGTAGGTACCCTGTGGAAAACAGGCAGTCAGTTGTACCCACGTACAAACACACGTGCCGCGCTAAATGCGTGTTAAATCGTGTCGGTTGTCGTCAACAGTGAGTTGGGGAGATTCCCAAACAAACGATACATTTTTTGGGAGCGTCACTATTTTCGCAGCTTAGGCGGAACGCGAACAAGGAGTTGTTACCATAGCAAGGTCGTGTCCTAGAGAGAACAGGAAGGGCTTCTCCTGAAGGACACCGTCGTGCCAGCCCTTTTCTGTCACCAGGCCAATGTACCAGTCCCTTTCGTATCCCTCCAAGGTGCTGAACAGCTCCTCCGGGGACTCCATGGGCCCGAGGCTTGCTTGGTCAAACAGCAACTTGAAGCTGAACCTGAAGGCAAACAAAACCACACAGGAACAGAGCAGTTCAATATCTTGTGTTTTTCTGGCACAAATAAGCTCGAGCGCCGAGATCTCACAATACATGGAAATTAGATTTGACCTGAAAGCCTGAAGAGAGAGCTGATACAGTTCTTTACTGGAGGAGAGCCATTCGAGTCCTTCTGTCCATGGCACGTCTCCACAGTAGAGCCTGTAGACATAACTGGGACTGGTGAAGACGGACTCCGCCCCGAGTGAGATGAGACAGGAGAGTGCGACCTGAGTGTGCAGGTCTTTCAAGGCGTCGTCCTCCTTCAGGGCTTTGGACATGTCCTCTGAGCTCTCGTTTTGCACGGTGGGGCCAAAGCGCCCTAGAGAAAACCGAAACCAGTCCTCGGGAAACAGAGGCCTGAGCTGCAGCAGGCGTGAAGGTAGCAGCGGTGCTGTCCTCCACCCCGTCGGCAGGTTGAATGCCTCCGACTGAGGGCAGCTGAAGTTCAGATGAGGCACGGAGGGGGGACTCTCTCCGAAGATGTCTGGGTTGCGGCCTTTGTCCACTGCTGGCATCCCGATGCCCAGACCCAAAGGCTGCAGGGGCTGTAAGGCCGAGAGAGCCATGTTTTCAAAGAGACTGTCCATCTCCACAGAGCCCGGCAGAGAAGCCCCCGGCTGCAGCGACGCGTGTCCCGGCTGGGCCTCCGCGGTCACCAGCGCCACCGTCCGCCTGGCCTGTTGAGGTCCAAATAAGTCGTCTTCGTCGGACCAATCCCCGAAGGAGGTCAAACTGGAGCTGTCTTGTCTAAACCTGAGGGAGGACACGTTGGACTCCACGACGACGGCCTCGGGTGGCGGGTTGCACGTGGTCTGGGCCGGCTGGGAGGACTGGGACTTCCTGCCCCCGACTCCGGGCCCGTCTTCGCCGCTCCACAGGAACCCCTTGTGCTTCTGAACGCAATATCGAAGGAGCAACCACACCAGCACTTTGAGGAAGTCGTCCTGCAGCTTCCTCAAGTTGTCGTGAGAATCAATGATGCCAGAGAGCACGTTCCGGGCATCGGAGTAGACTCGCACTGCGAGGGCCGCGCAAGGGGTGAGGGCGTTCCCCCAGTGCAGGTTGAGGCCCTGGGTGAAGCCGAGACGCTCCGGGCGCTCAAAGGCGGCCTCGAACACCTCATCAACCCTGCGTGCCTCCACCGTGTGGCAGGATGTCTCCTGCAACTCAAGACCCTGGAACAAACAACACTGCATTATATTTTCTGGCTGCAAATGTCTGAAGCGATGATATATGATTAAACATATATACATACACATACATATCTATATACTGTATATAAAAAGGAGAAAGATGCAGTACCTTAATGTTTACTGTGCAGTAGCCATATCCTCTCTCCAGGATCATTATCCAAACCATGCGGTCCTGAAAGCGGCCGAGAAAATGAGAGCCTGGGGCCAAAGGACCTAAAAAGAGGGGGAGAAAAGAAAAGCATCATCGTCATGCACGTTTCTTACATGTCAGAAATGTATTTTTCTTTTTTTTTTAATTGGGGGCAATTAACAAGGGACCACACAACATATACATCATTCAACATAAAGGGAGTCTTGGCGCGCATCCCTTTCATTTTGCATCAGCTGCGCTGACTTTGCGGATAACATGAACTGCAGGGAGACGTGTACCACCGTCACAGTGGTACAGGAAGGTCATGATCTATTTTAACGGGCTGACTGCACAGAGATCTAAATATTCAATCTCTTCTTGGCCTTTGCCTTCTATTAGTCCCTAAAACTTCACTGGAGGTTTGCTTGGATGAGGGCTTTTCATTTTTTGGAGGCCAAAGACAGCGGACAGATGTTTATTTCAACACAGATGAACAGCAGTGGCAAGGTGATGTAGGCTTCTTTTTTTTCTTTCCCCCCCCCCCCCCCCCCCCCAAGTTGAGTGGTGCCCGCTCGGCTCAAGGATAATGTCATGTCCCATAACGGCATCTCAGAATAGACGCAGCCGCTACCTCATGATGGGAAGTGACACGCCGGGCAGAGTCCTTTCCTGGTCACTGCTTCCCCCAGCCCCCCAGTGTGAGTAAAAGTAAGAACCCCTACAAACAGCCAATCGTTGGATTGTGAGTATCAACCATAAACAAGCGCTTATTGTGAATTATACATCACCGCAATAGCACCCCCAGTACACACAAAGAAAAAAAAAACAGCGTGATGTTTCTCTCGGTTCAAAATCATCGGCGCGGAAGTAACGATTCTGTACTTGCACGATTTTATCTCCTGCCCCCCTCCAGATCGAGCACAGGACAAAATCCTAGCAGCAGCAGCTCCGTTTGGCCTAAGAGTATTATGCGGTTAATGGTGTGGAAACATTTGGATGTAATGAATACAGATTTTTTTTTTTTTTTTTTTTTTTGGGTCACTTCACAGAAGCTCAACTGGATCATGCGAGCTCGCATTACGCCGAGCAACTCCACAGAGCTGGGTCGCAGCAACGTTCCTCTTACTACGAAACCATACGAGGAGATGCTTCAATGCACTTCGATCTGCATACAGGCCCGACTTGACCTATGGGTAAAGTCAGTCACTGCGACCGTAGTACAAGTGAAAACATATTAGGGCCACAACAACAACAAAAAATTGCGTGGAGCGTGTATAAACATTTATGACACGCTGAGTGATATCATATTTGAATATGAATTTAAAATGTATTATGATTAATGTATCCGACAAACTAAGTAATTAAAGGTGTATATATTCCTCTTTTTATTAAATATTTGTATTCATTTACTGAGAGTTTTTTTATGCCTGCAAGCTGCACCACTCGTCGTGGTTGAACATGCAATTACCACATATATTTTGATGGATTTATCGCTCTTATAAATGCTTAGACGTGGGAGAGCGGTTAACGCGGAACTCGTACTTGAAAGATTGGAAGCAAGGGAAGACAAAGGACGCGGAAGAAATCAAGCATGCACCACTAACCCAGTGACCCTCTCGCAAAGGCCGTCCTCAGAGCCGTGGCCAGACTCCCGCTCATCTGCTGGTAGAAGATGGAGTCCGTGCAGGGGCAGGCTGTGCCCACGGGCCCCGGCCAACTGCGCTGGGGCCGGGGGAACCCGACCAGGAAGATGGGCAGGGTGAAGAGGGGCAGCAGAGGGGCAGAGAGCAGGGCAGAGAGGGTGACGACCGCCAGCAGCAGCGGGCACAGAGAGGCGTTCAGGGCCACGAGAGTGCCGGCCGCCTGGCGCCGCTGCTTCTTCTCTGTCCAAGACGTCACCAACACGGTCAGGGTGAACTTCAGCTTGGCCAGGAACTGGGTCAGCCTGTCAATCACCAGGCCCACCTGGAGCAGAGACGCAGAGGGATGCGCTTGACCAACATTATCCGTATACATTGTTTTTTGTGCTTCGATCCCTTCTTGATTCCTTCTTTATTTCTATATTTTCCATATAAACATGACCTCAGTCATAAATTATGAAAAAAAGATGAACCAACACCTCTTAAGTGTCAACAAAAACAAAGAAAGGACAAATTGTCTGATCTACGCTGTTATCAGATCAGTGCGCCTGTCCCAGCTTTGCTAAGATGTGTGGACGGGGTGGATGTCATATTGGACAAATATAATCTGATCTTACCAGTAGAAGTTGAACTCCAGTGCCCATGTTGTCCCAGCACGGCAGCCTGTTGATTCCAGCTGCGAGTCGCACCAGGACCACCACCGCCATTTGGAGCAGAGCCTCTTCAGAGCTCTGCCACACCTGCGCAGAGCAACCACTATGTTGAGAAAAAGCTATCAAGTTTAAAGTTAAGTTTCAAAAAAAAGAATTGAAGACATAAAGAAAACAGACATATTTTTTAAGTGGTGATGCAGTGGAGTAACCTCAATATGGCCATTCCGCTTGGTTTCCACTGATACTTAAGACCATAAGCGAGAGTTAGTGTGTACGTACAATTCTGAAGGCTCTTGTGAATCCCACACAGAGGGACACCCTGTGGAGCAGCTGCAAAGATGCGTCCATTGACAGGAAAGCAACCATGACCAATGGAGAAACTGTGAAATGAAACGCACAGCAGGCATCGGGTCAAACACGCACGCGGAACACTGTTTTTTTTTTTTCTTTTTAATTGGTCTGGAAAATCTGACCAAAGCAAAGATTATAACATCCTCACCGAGATAAAGCAGGACTCTTCTGATTGCTGCAGCGACGTATAATCCCCTGTTCCTCTGCTTGAAAGTGTGCACACTGGACATCCCCTTAGGGTACAGGGGATTGAGGAACACCCCTCCAAACACATACGCCCCCTGGATCTCTCTGAGAGCCCAGCAGAGGCAGAAGAGTACGAGGAGCAGGTAGCTGACAGGCGCCTGCGGTCCTGTAACCGAGCCGTGGGACTGCGACGAACCGAGGAAGTGGTGCAACAGCCCCGCCTCCGCCATCGCCACGAGCAGCAGGCTCAGATACAGCAGCAGCTCCCTGCAGCCAAGATTCCAGCCAAAAGCACCGGGATGAGGCGGTGAGCCCCCTTTGCGCCATCCACGTTTCCCGAAGGCTGCCCCGGGAGCACTGCAGAGTGTACCGACTTGGCTGAGGTCCAGGCTCAGCAAGAATCCCGCAGAGATGGAAAAGAGGACCACACCAAGGGTCGAGGGGATGAAGTAATTACACACAGCCACGCCGGCAGACACACCAAACATCGACAGCAGCCTGGAGGAAAGCAGACGCACCACGTCAGGACTGATGATAAACAGGCACTCTGATCAGGTCTCATTCCTCACATAACAGCAGAATATGGAACAGGCTTTGATTCATCTGATGCTGTTAGGGTGCACAGTTATTCTATGGGATTTTGATTAAAAAAAACGGTTTATCTGAAATCACTCTTCAACATAGAAAGGTGAAATAATGACCATCGATAAGGATTAAATGTAGTGCTGCAGCTGTTGCAGTACCAGATACTTCGCAGACACATAGAGCATACTGTGCTCGGTAAATGAAAACGGCGAACGCAACCAAACGGTTAGTAAATGTTCAACATTTTGCCGGAAGCTCATTGTTCTAGTATGTACCTGAGGTTGCTGGACATGGGTGAGCCTCCTAGGCCAAACACAAGAGTCTGCTCCATGCCCCAGAGGAGCAGGGCATCCAGGGGAGGCAGGATACCCAGTGCCCAAAGTAGAGGTAGGAAAAGGAACAGCACGTGGAGAACCTGGCTGGCCAGTTGGAGCTCGGGGACAGGGTCTGAGAGCCTAAATCACAGCGAGATATATAGATTAAATTATGACAGCGTCGCCAAGCCAGCCTTCTCATTGACTCGTTGTTGTTGTTTCATTTGCGCTACCTGTTCGCCAAGTCCACAGCGATGAAGATGAATATGTAGAGGGGCCGAGTGAGCGGGGAGATCTCGTACGTGTCCTGCGCCTGGAAAGTCGCCGTCTCGGAGGCCGTATTTACAATGAGGGAATACTCCGCTATACACAGTGTCACCCAACTCAGGACAAAGACCACCAGGGATACGCTGACGCTGCCGTAGAGAGCGGTCAGTCTGCCGAGGAACACGAACCACGTTCCGAAGCCACAGAGCAGCCCAGCTAGTACTGTGTGCAATGCCACGTTCAGCCCGAACCTCTTCCCGGGGGCGATGAATCGGACCGTCTCCGGGCTCACGCAGTGGGTGAATTCCACTTCCTCTTCATCCACCAGGATGTTGGGCGCACCGAGTCTTTCCACCGTGCCGCTTCTCCGAGAGGCATGGAGCGCCAGGGCCTGGACACCCGCTGCAGCCCCGAACATAAGCATACCAGAGAGCACGGCGGCGTGGAGCTCCTGGAGCAGCTGCAGCTGGCAGAGCAGAGTACCGATGCCTCCGAAAAGCCATGGCGTCAGGAACAGGAGCGCCTGGTTGACATAGACGTACGGCGGGGCGCAGTAACCCAACTTGAAGCGCGGACCCCCCAACACCGTCTGGGGGAAGCGCTTCCAGAAGAACTCCTGCTTGTACTCGTTAAGAAGGGGCACATCTGGCCCCATTCTGACCATTCCCAAAGGGGCGGACGGTCATCTCCGCGCAGCTGAGGGCCGGTTTCCATTCATCGCTCCCGGCACAATGGGTCTGCCTGCCATGAAGCACACCTTCAGTTGAATAACGATTCTTTTCATCATCAACATGGTAGAGACACACTTATACATATATATTGTCATTGCGATGAAGCAGAAGTCCCAGTTGATGTCTATTGTGTGTTACATTATATCAACTGGATTTAAAACAATAATGGCCAAGATTTGAACTGCACTTGTACTTTCACCTATTCTTTTCTTCCTGTATTTGGATGACTTTATCATTTCTGCACACATTATTTGAACCCAGCCCATTATTTGAATTACTTCCTTTTAATACAATGATCTGATCCTTGTTTACAACGGTACAGCACGGACATGTGATAAGCATAACCCACGCAATGGCATTGGTCCCGAGCGAAGATACAAGAATGATGTCAGGTTTTCAGGGCATGCCTGAAACTTTCACTTGAACCACTTCAACGTCGGAACTCCTCCGCATATACAAAGGGGGGCTACGTTTGTATGGCAATACTCAGCACGAAACAAGATAAACGACGGGAGCAACACCTACAGAGTTGCCATGAAAACACAACACCTAACAGTGGCTAGTGGACGCGCTAACGTGGGCTGACCTGTTCAAGCGTGTAGAGGCGTTCATTTCGAGTCTCACCTATTCTATCCAAAAACAGGTAACAACAGAAACATACTGTTTTTTCTCGTGTGATATGGTCCTCTTTTGTTCGCCTTTGCGGGCTCTGTTATTGTTAGCTAGCAGGACCATCGAGGATCGGCTTGAACACCCGTTAGCGTGCCATCACTACAAAGTCACTGCTGTGAGTCTGACCTACCGGTAACAGCACGGTTTCCAACTGCCGTTGCACGTTGTGTTTGATATGCGAAGATGTGGCTCGTGTCGAAGGGAAATAGGCGGAAATCGCCTGCACTGACATTAGCTGCTAGCTAGCCGCTACAAAGCCAAGCAACGTCGGCATGATACACAGACAGATTGTAACCAATGGGAGCGGAGAGGAGAGCCTGTCCTCTGATTGGTCTTGGTCTTAAAAACACAGCCCCATACACGTACAACTCCGCCCCTTTAACGTAAACGCCCACGTTATCAACGTTAACATGAAGGAGCAACCCAATTCAGTGTTTTATTGGGTCTCTGGAAATGAGGGACTTTGTGAGTCTCAAATTAAAATGTACCGACCTAAATAATGAAGTCACCTTAAAAAAAAATATGATGATCCATACCGTTCAAATCTGCTTTCCACTGAGCAATGAAAAATCGCGTCAAACCTTTACTTAAAAATGTATCACACATCAATATCACATCCCAGCGTGTTGTTTCTTCTCCTTTTTCTCATTAAGTTTTGGCCCTTGGCCAGTAGCTTTTACTCTCGAATGAAATCAATTTATTCTATCCCACAAAACACATAGGATTAGGAATATTAGTATTGCGTTCACATTCGTATTGTATTCTTAACACAAAAGAGCAAATCCTTAAAACGCATTTCATTATTTCAACATGATGAAAGTGATTGCAGTCGGTTGTTTTGGCAAGAAAGAGCACAAAAAGGAGGATCATACAGTGATCAACGAAAAAGGCCACAGCATTAATACAAAGATAGTAATCTGGAGCAAAGGAGATTACATTGTTGTTGTTATTCTTCACTGGGGCTGAGGAGATAAGGGGGAGCAGGAAGTTGTGTTTCCTTCTCATCTTGAAAAAGCAATTTCTGCTCCGTGTAGGACACAATAAACCATAACGAAAGAAAGACCTGTCAGTCACGCCAACATGTACTGCACCATGTAATCCCCCAGTAGCACCACTTATTTAAAACCATTGCTCCACTTTTCTTTTACAGCCATCTGATGAAGAGTGTCTACTTGGAATACGGTGTCAGAATCATTAACAGAGAAATATAAATGCAAATATCCCGAAATAAAAGGCTGATAACAAATTGGCCTATCTAAAGTCAATCTGCCAATCCTCTGAAAATTGATTCCTGTTAAAAGTACCAGCTAATGTATTTGTCAGTTGTTTTGTTATTGTGTCAATCCATTTCTTTCCTCTTTTTTTTTTACAAGCAACACACTTTGTATGATTGAAATAATGTGATAAATGACACACAAGTTCAATAATAAGATAAATCACACGCGAGTCCAGAAATGAAAAGCAGTTAAGATTTAATGCGCACTAAAATGTCTGCACCAAATAAAAGCCTTTTCCTTTTCATTCTAACTGTCACTCTCCATTCTTTTATCTGTTTTTTTTTACTCTTTCCATTCGCTCTTTATTCTAGGGAACATCACAGGAAACACATTACATGAAAATTACTCAATAACAGGCTTCAAGACAGGCAATGCGGTGTTGTTTTTGAACAGAGGATGTATTTGTGGGGATGGAAATTGGGACATTAACATGCACCTCGTGGAAACAAATAATTTTAATTTTGATAACGGCCTGAAGTTGGTGGCCATCAGCAGGCAAATGTGAAGAGATTGCATTTTCACAGTATTCCTTTTAAATCAAGTAATGCCATTGATGTATTTGTCAGCTCTACTGAAGCACCCCCGAAGATAATATGAGCTTGTAAGAGTTTAACAGTGTTCATGCATTGGGAGTACTGTCTATAATGCTAGGAGAGATATTGCGCAAGATGCAGTGGTATCTTCGCCAGCAAACATCAATCAGTGTCCGCATCCCTCTCACTTCATCCCCAACATCTACCCCCAACACTGGGACCTGAGTAGATAACGGTGAAAACATGGCCCATTCAGCAATTATTCACAGAGTCTTGGACTAATGGCGCTGTGAATGCACAGACACAGCAAATGTAGGAAGTTAGTGGACCAGCAGTAATGGCCCCATACGGAGCACGTGCATATGTGTGTGTGTGTGTGTGTGTTTGCGCGTGTGTTTGTGTCTCTATTGGTCGGGATGGGGAGGGGTATCATCTATAACTGATTCACAACAAGAACAAACATGTCAAATTATGAATCCCAAATACAACCGTGGCAACCAACTCACTTCCCCTCTCTCTCCCCCGCCTGAGCCCGGCTCCATATCAGGCAGACGAAAACATAACCTGTCACATTCCATTCCATTAAACCAGCTACGAACCATGTGGTCTACTCACATGGAGGAGCGGTGGCGGTGGTGGTGGTGGTGGGGGGGGGGAATAGACAGAGAGAGCGGTGCATCTGGGTTCACTCCGAAGCGATGAATAATTCACAATCTTTATGCTAATGTCATTTTAATGTTAAAAATACTGACAGATATGCAAAGAGAGACACACTGTATGAAGTGGTCGGCTCGCTTTCAGCTTACGCCACACACAGGGATGCATTTATACTTCCAACATAACCATACTGCAAACCCTGTGCATGAATATGAAATGTGTAATTATCCTTTAAAATACCTAGTGCATTAGAGCGCTTGCACTGAGCCCCCAAATCTGTGCATTAGAGAATCTATTTTTTTTTTCTTTTTTTATCAGTGTGAGTCCATCAGCTGCCATTTGATGTGGGCCAGAGCACGGTAATGACAGCGCACTCGCTGGCAGTCATTAGCCCTGCTTACTGCTGGGAATTAACACAAATTAAGTGAAGTTAAGTACATGCATTAGAGGAGCTTGTTTGGGGAGAGCTTTTCACTTTTGCTGCCTAGAGCTGGATGCTGCCTCGCGTGTTCGGCTCAGGCTACACCGACGTGAAACGCAACTCCGAAGCGCGCGCGCGCGCGCGCACACACACACCCACACACACGACTGATAAATGCTTACAGGACAGTGCAGGTGGAACATTCGGTGAGCACTGATTACAGCGTCTTCAAGTGAGCGCTAACGGTGCTCCAAGGACACCTAGTGGTCACACGAACAACAACAAACGCGTGAACCGAGGAGCAGGATGGAGGACGGAAATCGTGGCCGCTGTCAAGTCATTGCTGATGTCGTTCGTGCCACATTCAAGGCGGAGGCCGTTAACTACAAGGCCACTAAGATGCCCGTGCTTAGCAGCAGATAGAACGGCATAAACCTCGAGCAGCAGAGTAGGTTCGTTTCCCCCTACCCCACGCAAGACTTGCCTATTACGGAGGACACTGGACTGAGCTTTGTGAAAAGAGGCTAACACGGTGAAAGCGACAGGCTCTAAAAAAAAAAAATCCATTTGGACCTCATTCAAGATTACATCTTTATCTGAGTGACTGCAGATTATTGTCCACTGAGAGGTGTGCTAAAGCCGGATTATCCCACTTGCCGGGGATGCATTTGACCCGATGGATGCAGCGTGCCAGCCTCACACGCCCTTACATCTGTGGGTGTTTTTGTACTTGTTTGGGGGCCGGAGGGGGGACTTGTTTGGGGGCGGGGGGGGGGGGGGCGGTACGGTGGCGGAAAATTGACGCCAAAACCCCTTTTCATCCTCAGATTACCTTGGTTAGTGATCCACTTATGTGGCGCGCGCACAAAGTCGGTGATTATAAATGTGTTTGGAATGGGGGCGAAACACATGCACACATTTCAAGTGGTCTAAGTTTCTGGAAGCCAAAGGCAGTTTCGAATAAACTAGCGGCCAAAGAGATGTGTTAACGTGCAAATTGAATTCCCAAAAGCTCACAGAAATGCATTTATTGCCAAATTCGAAAGCGAAAGCACTTGAAATGCCACAGGCTCGGACATTTCCTCATTGAATATATAGGTATGCGCTGTACGGTATGCAGATGCTCACAGGTATTGAAGAAAAATCATTAACACCATGCCCTGCATGCCAAAATAATCGTTCTCATATATATATATATATATTAATACATATAGTGTATTACCACACTGCAGTCATGGCTGTTAAAACCTTTGGATAGTGCGTTAGCTGACAGGTATCGGCACACTTCGTCTCTCCGCTGGCTGCTACACGGGTGGAGGCTTACCCCCAATTTGGAATCTGAAATGTAACAAGCATAAGGGAACAGTCAAGTGTTTCGTCACAGCATTCTCACTCATAATCGAAGGATTGTAATTCGGTCTCGAGGATCAACAACCTGCTTTCTCGCCCCGAGTTGTGATACGTGATGACAACTCTGTTGCCGTCGGACAGGTGGCCTGCGGTGGTTGGCATGTTGCTTCCGATTTTCCGAATGTGTCTGAAGGTAATGTCAGTCTGGCCACTCTGGGCGGCATTACTGTGCTTGTGCTTCGTGTCTGGAATTGGAAATAGACCTAGGAATATACGACGCATGTTGGGGAACAAGAGTCTCAAACCAGTGGTGGAAAAACAGGCCTCTCTCTTGTGCACACAACAAGCAACACGTGCAAAACTGTAGAGATGCGAAGTTCAGTCCGCATGTGAAATTCTATCCGTTGTAAAAACTCGTGGCGCACTCACGCTTGTATGTGGAGTGAGATGGGGCTTCATCCTTGTGACTGGACAGGATATGGCGCCCCTGCATATAGCTGTGCAGTCCTCCGTTTGCACTCGCTCCCCTTGAAAGGGTGCTGCGAGGCACGAGGGAGAGCAGTCCAGGTAGGTTGATTTCACTGGTAGGCAGAGAAACTCCATGGCACTGGGTGAATAGCTGTAAAAAAAAATAGAGAATGATACAAGTAATGCCACAGGACAGGATACGATTTCCAAAAAACAGACATTTGCAAATATTTACATAATGTGTGAAAAATGACCACGAGTTTGACCTCATTAACCCATGCGTCCTAATTAGAACTGTCTTGACTTTTTCGTCACCGTTCTATGGCTACCAATGTCGCCGCAGTGTGTGTCCACTCCAGCCACACACACACACACACACTCGGCAGGGCATTGGTGATTAGATTGCTTGTTGTTGCATGTACGCAAGCATCTTGAGGGGGGCGGGGGGGTAATAATTACTGCTCATCAATAACAATGTTCAGATGCAAAGAAGAGCGGTCACAGGCGTGGAAGCGAGCGACAAACTGAGAGAGGGCGATTCTGCGAGGGAACGTCTGTGTTTGTGTTTTTAATGAGAAAACCCCTTCATCTCCGCTCTGTCATTTGCACATCTACGATTAAACAAGCGGGGGGTGGGGGGGGTGGTCATGTTGACCCGGCTAATAGGGGGTAAGTCCACTGGTGCGTTATCGGCCGGGCACATTTCATCTAATCAGCAGGATGATGCCAGCAGGCTTAGGCTGCTTTTAATTCAGAGCTGCAGAGGAGAACCGCTAGCCTGGTCTCTCTCATGACATGAACACCGGATCAGTCAGGGTGAAAGAGTTTGATCCGGGCTTTTTTGCTTTTTTTTTTTTTTTTTTTGCCGGCTGCTGTTTGGTTGTTGTCATTTTTGTTATTTTCAGTTGGACTACATTTGACATGAAACGGCCCATTATGAGCTTTTACGGGACATAAGGCCTGTATGTTAAAAAAATCTAAATGGAATGGAATTATCCTGGTTCGATCAAACCAAGTACATGCTCTTACGTGTAGAATATCACTTCCCCTAAGTTTCTGTGTCCGTGGTGTGTGTGTGTGTGTGTGTGTCTATATATATATATATATATATGTGTGCGAGAGAGAGTATGATGGAGGTATGTAGTTCTTACTGATGGGTCATCGCTGAAGATTTCGGCCCTGGACCTTTCCTCCCGAGAGACCATCACTCCATCCAAGACCTGCAGTTGAGACAGGTGAAGCAGCACTGCTGGTCGGTGGAGAGAATTGTTGGCCACCTAAAAGAAACAAAATATAAATAAATCTCCTTGCATAAATTCAACACACGACACTGACCTGAACTAAGCATTTAACACATTTTAATATTGGGAGACATTGCAAAGCCCGTCTGTGACATCTGGGATAAATATGATGCTATGTGGGTTACGACGTAGTCATCGGTGCTCCCCGTGGCTATGATAGTGACCCAGCTGACGGGGGATGATAGTTTCCTGCCCAGCTGCGTGCCCCTTCTGGCCCAGGGTAAAAAAATCCAGCCTGTCCAGTCCAAGCTCTGCATGTTGCTGCAGGACACTGCCGCTATGATGAAGTTACGAGTGTGTGCCAATAGATGCCCGGCGGAAAGGACTTTTGGCCGGGGAACATTGGTGGTGCAATGCTCTCGTGCCGTCTACAACAGGAGGTATTGTCTCCAGGGTGGCTAGTTGGCATCTACCCTTTACCCTACAGCCGGATTAAACCCCCTTATGGGAACAGAAGGGGAGGGGGTGGGACTCGGCAGTGGAGAGGCCGCTGCAGCTGAGCGTGGCCCTGTGGACGCGCGGCTCCGGCCCTGATCCGCGAGCGCCAGATGGGTGATGTAACCGGGGCCCAGAGCACCCTGCCATTTGGTCAATGGATTTGTCACTCTGACGTTGTCCACTTTTGAAGCAGAGCAGACGGCCGATCATGTAATTTGGAGCCGATGAGTTCCCGGGGGTTAAGGTTTAGGTTTAGGCCGAGCCTCTGAGCAAACTTTGGACGATGCGCTCGCGAGTTCAAGACTCGCGAGCGACTAGTTGCGCACAAAGTCAAATCCCTGCGCCAGCCGATCAATCTATCTGATCAATATCCACAATTAATGATCTTTACCAGGTCAAAACGTCTAACTGCGTCAAGTGCGCCCATTTGCCAATAGTACTCACTGGATTGCCGACAACTGAGAGCTCAGACAGCGATGGAAGAACTTCTAGTTTGTCGATCTCTGTGATGTCCTACAAAAAGTAGAGAAACAAAAATCATGAGTAAGGTTCTTTTTTTTTTTTTACACTTCATTTTCACATCTCTCTAGTCTCTCTCTCTCTCTCTCTCTACCGCGTTCGCTTTCCCACCGTTTTTCAGCCTGCCAAGTGTCAATAATAGAGACACACGCACCAGGCGGGGGGGGAAACCTTTCGTAATTTTGGTGTAGGGAGGAAGGGAGCAGCTGATGGGTGAGAGATTACATGCGTTAGCTCTCATTAATCTCATGAGAGAGCTTGGCCACACAACATGGCATGGGGGTGTTTTTTTTCTCCCCCCAAGTTTACGCTCGGATTTGGCGAGAGAGTCAGAGATGCCCCCCACTGCGAGGGCCGTGGTGCCGGGATGATTGCTGTATTTCATTCTTAATTGAATGCATGAAAACATTAAGGGGGTAAAGTGAAGAGGGAAGTGGCAACAAAAGTGCAAATCACTCACTGGGGGTGAGAAGGAAGATGCAGACCGAAAAGCTGATTATACGTTGCGCTGATTGTACCTCTCTGTCTTCATACCCGCGGCCCTGACCTTCAATCAAACTTGACTCTCCTTAATGCTACCCCTCGCCAGGCACAGTTGGGGGGGGGGGGGGGAGAGGGGGGGGGGGGGGGGGGGGGGGGGGATGATTACTATACTTCACGGCTTACTTTGCACACGCAGGGAAAAAAGTAATATTGCCGGGATGTTGAATAAAACACATTCTTAAACAGCGGACACATAATGCATAAGAACCAATCAGAGGAAGCAAGCGTGTTGAATCAAGAGAACTGCACAAAAGCTGACCTTGGTGGTCATCTGGGGGAATTCACTCTGGCGACGTAATTTGAAAAATCTCGATAGGACAGTTTTATTCAAGAGTGACAATAAATATTAAAAGAACCAGCATTTGACCGCTGCTGAATGAGAATACCTGCAGCTTGTTCATGCCGAGGAACAGCTTGCGGAGCCCCGTCAGGGGACTCAAGTGGTTGAGCTCCCGGATACGGTTCTCTGCTAGGTGCAGCTCGAGTAGGACGCCCTGGGCTACGAAAGAGTTCTGGGACAGAACTTTGATCCGATTCCTGTCCAACGCAAGTTCTCGGAGCAGGGGGAGCCCCTCCAGTCCTTCGACGTGGGCGATTTCATTACCTAGGTAGAGAACAAACCTCAATGTGAAAAAAAAAACAAAAACAACTCTCAAACAATATTATTTATCACTTATTTTCCATGACACAATATAAAAGACCACCCTCAATAAAGGGTCAAATATACAAACATTTGCCTGGTATTTTTTTATTTGTCCCTGGTATGAAAGGCCCTGAGATAGCCTCAAAAGGTTGCTAGGTAAAAAGTAAAAAAAAAAAAAAAAAGGATGAGTAAGGTCAGCTTGATGGGACAAATCACACGAACAAAGCAAAACTCAATGAAAACCCATCAAAAGCCGCCTGAAAAGAAAGTCTGATGCTCTTTTCTTCTAGTCTCATCACCCACCTGGCCTTAGGTCTATGGGAGACTCTGCTGTCAGTGCTTGCCTTTTCACGGGGGTTCTTTCAAAAGGCTTTGTGTAGGGAGGGTGGCTACGTCAACCATACATACCTTGCAGGACGAGCGCTTTAAGATTGGTGAGCCTGCTGAGCTGCAGATTGGCCATATTGGAGATGCCATTGTGACTCAAATGCAGCACCTCCAGGCTGCCCATCAGTGGCTCCAGGCTGACGGCGGGCCCCGTTTCCCTTAAACACAGCCACAGAAAGGCAGTCGGCAATCTCGGCGGTTAAAAAAAACATCTCTTTCTCGACCCTCCTGCTGCCCCGCTTAACAAGTCGGAACCCCACAGGTGCGGGCCAGACAATGGCAATCACAGCCAGGGCAGACAAAAGCCACAACACTGCCGATACACCGGTTTCTACAAAAGGAACACGTGACTGGGAGATCATATCATCGCATATCACATCAGGCAATAAAACAGATTTAAAAAGTCAAAAGAGGCAATATCGCTACAAAGGACAAAATATTCAAAATTCGACTACAGCATTGCGAAACTGTGTTTAAAAAGTAGATTGTATTGATTTATGTTCAGAAGCAACAGCTCTTAACATTCATCTGTCAACGTGCTTTAGCAGGTCAGTACTGCCCCCTAACGGTTATAGTCTATATGGTCCATGCTTCCCAATTGGCAACAGTGTGAGTTTGTAAAATTGCCCTGATAGGAACCGGGTTACCTGACGCTTTTGAATATGTTCTGTTGACCGTAACCACTGGAGTGGACTTTGCTGTAGAGGATCTGCCTGTTTGACAGGTGGGCCTGAGTCCTTTGCCTGGGCAGGATGGACTCGATGTGGTTGTAATTCAGATATAAGGCCTATCAAAGAAGACAATTAAAAAAAAATATATATATATATATAAAAAATCATCAGTCGCTGGCTTTGTCGCATTTAAATACATTCAATTAAGACAGTGTCATTTTGTACCTTGATGTTGGGCAGGAAAATGAGGCCCGAGAACGAGGTGAGGCTGTTGTGGTCTAAGTTGACGCTGCGCAGGCTCATGAACAGGTCTGATGGAGACATGTCGACAGTCCTGTGGGGGGAATATATGAATTACTCATGGACGGGTTTGGTGTTTATCCGTCTGCCGCAGTATTACCTGATGGCGCAGGACGGCAGGGCGAGGTTGGTGATGTCGGCGTAGTTAAAATGGCCCAGCTTCTCCGATACCATGTCCGAGTTCAGCCTTCCCCCAAACATATCCTTTGCACTCTCACACTCGGTGACCTCCTGGAGAAGCAAAAAGGGAGCACACGACAAAAACGCTGGATCACTTCCTTATCTGGGAGGTTCAGTTGGCGGTCGCGTTTGGCACTTACCACCGCAGTCCCATCCAGTGCTTTCAGCGAGGACAGGTGGAAAACGACGTATTTGCGATAGTTTTCGATTTTCTCCGTCAAAGGGTTCCCATAAAGATCCAGAATGATGAGATTCGTCAAGGCCTGGAAAGAGGACGCGGCACGTGAGCTCAAAAAGGGGGAACCAGAACGGAGGAAAAATCGGAACCGTCCATCGGTATTCATTTCTTGCAAAGGGAGTGTTTTTAGTATTTCATGTTCATTCAATTCTTGCCTTCAGAAAGAAGATGTCTCTCGACGTGGCAATCTGGTTGCTGCCGATGTAGAGCTCGAGAAGGGGCCGTATCCTCTGGATGCCATGCAGGGAGCTGATACCGTTGTTCTCCAGAGACAGAAAGGACAGGTTGGGCAGGTGCTCAAGGACTGAACATTCCAGACTGGAGAGCTGATTCCCATCGACGCTCAGTTTATTCAGACGATGCAGTTTTGACAGGCCTTCAAAACACAAAAGAGACAGGAATAAATGATGATGGCTACCGTGATGTGGGTCTGGTTTTAAAATTGGACGACCGACACATTCTTTTTATGATGTATTGTGTAAGAATGACGTGGCGCCTTGTCTCGTTGCCAGCGCGACTGACCGCTGAGTGTGCTGATGCCGTTGTCGTTCAAGGAAAGTTCTTCCAGCTTCAGGCAGCTGTCCAGCCCCTCCACTTTACATATGTCATTGTCATTGAAGGAGGCCCACCGCAGGTTCACCAGCTTGTTCAGATTGTTCAGCTTGGAAATCCGCTGGCCGTCAAGGTTCAGGGAGGTGATCTGGTCATAAGTGGGTGGGGGCACAAGCACACGGCCACGTGTCTTAACTGACGTCGGAAGTGCATGAGCATGCAAATTGCAATTTTGACAACACGTTTTGAGATCACACAGCCCGGCACTTTCATTCCTTTACTTTCAGCGACCACCGTCCAGTCATCCCATGAGTTCAGTTTCTAATGGCTCACCGATGCGGTCCAGTCTGGCTCCAGCTCTCGGCCGAGCCCCCGTGGCGCTCGGTTGAAAAGACAAAGGAGCTGAGCGGTGGACAGCAGGCTCAGACTTCGGGGCCGACTGCCGTCGGTGTGCGAGTGGGCCAGAAGAGATGCCTGCCAGCGAGAGTATGCAGCCGCTCTTATCCGATTGAATTGTAGCACATTTTCTCCCCTCTATGGATATTATTCACACACCGTATCCTTCACTGGAGCGTGAGGGCCACCCATTATTTTTCATGTCATTTTCAATCATTTGTATCTGTACAAAGAAAGAAAAAAACCCAACCTGGTTAATTTTGGAGCCAGCAGCTTTGCGCACAGCATCAGCAGCCTCCTCCTCTGCCACCATCACGTCATCCAGATGTGTGAGAGTCGTGAGGCGTCCCAGTATTGTCCTTCGGACAGTCTCTGGCTGGAAGTAAAGAGACACACACTCACCACGGCACAACTGCTCGCAGAGCTACGCTACCCGCCATTATTCCAGATCACTCACAGAAGATTGCAGCGCCCGCCGCACCCCGATTGGGGATCGGGTACGGGCGAGGTTGCAATTTCCGGTCACAGCACCTACTCTGATCCAGGGGTTGTATCTGGCGTCGAGCCTCAGAAGCGCCGGGGCGTGTCTTCGCAACACCGCCGCGTCCTGACTGGCTTTGGTCAGCTTGTTCCAGCGCACATCCAGCTGTTTGAGTTGCACCAGTCCCCTCAGCCCGTCGAGATTCCCCAGGTGGTTAAAGCTCGCATCCAAAAACTCAAGGTGGGGCTGTTACATTGACGAGACACCACAAGATAAGACACTTATTCAGGCTTTACGGTGTGGTCCCCCTATGGCACACCATTTTCCGTCCTCACTCCTACCATGTGAGAAATGTCATGAAGGTGTGTGAACTCATTGAAGCTGATGGTCAGATGGCGCAGAGCCATGAGGCAGGAAATCTCCTTTATCCTGTTCAAGCTGTTTGCGTGAAGGTTCAGCACCTGCGGAGGCAGCACATTAAAGGTGGTCTGATGTTTTTTTTTTTTTTTTTGCTTTCTTTTTTTTTCACGTTTTATTTTTTTGTTCCCGGTGAGACGTCGGAATACTCACGGTGATCTGGCTGAGGACGTTGGCTCTGGCCACCTTCAGCAGAATCCTGTCATCCAAGCTCAACAACTTGGGCTGCGCCTTCAGCACAGGTTCCATGTTGAGGACCTCCAGGTCAAGGACGACGGAGGCTTCATCTCTGTCTGTGTCGGGTCTCGATAGTGCGGGTTGTTCTTGGTTCTGACGAAAGCGATCAAAAAAGCAGAGCATAGGAACGAGCTCCACTGTTAATTCGGCGCTTTGCAACCAGCATGGAAACACAGAATGATAACTATCTTCCCATGTTCTGGATGAAGTTTTAAAGACTTTAATTTAGGATGAAAAGCTAGAGTCAAGCAAAACTGCGGAAGACTTCAAGGTAGTCTTCACTATAAAAATTTAAAAGGCTTCGTTTTTTTTTTTGTTTTGTTTTCCAGGTTTCAGGCTGACAATCTGAGATGATGCAAAAAAAAAAACGAGTCGAGTGGATGGATTCTATGGATTCACCGTCCATGTCTCGTGGATACCAAACGGTTAAAAACCCAGTCAATTCAAGAATGAATTACCCCAGTCATGTATTGAAAATACACGATGAACTCCGGCAAGACTAGTTCATGGTCGAACACAAACCACCGTCTTCTCCTGGGGCTGCACTCGCCACCGGTGTGTGTTTTGGTGGAGGAGGGTCTCTCTGGAAGGGAAAACAAACCAAGGGGCAGTGGCGCGGCGCAACTCTGGACCGAGAAGTGGATAGTGCCGGGCCTTTTATGAGGCACGCGCCGCATACCGTTACTCTTTCTGGGCTTGGCTTTCACGTTGCGATACAGGGAGCAGAGTTTGGGATGGGTGCCCCTCTCCACTGGATCTCCCTCTCGGATAGGTAAGCTGTGACCCACGAACACCTTGGAAATAATAATCTGACCTACGGATAAAGAAGACAAGTATTTCAGCTTTGATAAAAAATTAAAATAAAAAAATAAAATAAACTTTTAGACAGCGGGATGGGAAATGCAAGCGTATAAGGCTACGAGCAAATTGAACCCACCGTGCCTGAACGGGACTGCGTCCGCATTGTGCTTCGAATCACGTAGGTTGGCCTGGCGTAAGGAGTGTTCAATTCTGGGCTGCTCTATCAGATACAGGCTGTTGGATAAGGGTATGGCGCCGTCTCTGCCGGGGGCCTGGTTCAACATGCCACATGGTCAATCAGGAACGATTACAGTTTCATGTGGAAAAGGATATCCCCAAATATTTAAATGGCCAGGGTGTTTTGCGTAAAAAAACAAAAAACAACCAAAAACACAAATACAAAATAATTATTGACAAGCAGGGGCTACTGTTGCAGTCGTGAAATGACTGTCCCATTACTGAAAAGCGTTCGCTCGTTTCATTGCGTCTGCGTTAGGTGGCGCGAGTGGATCGTGAGCCATCGCAATAAACGATGAGCAAGGGGTGGCAGCGTACACACCTTATACTGTTCGGCAGCTTTGAAGCCCTTCTCCAGAATGCCCAAAATTTCCTCCTTCTCCATACCTTTCGTTTCGGGGTCAGCAATGTAGAACAAGTGCTCCAGCTGGCGCCTATAGTTCCGGCTGTCAAAAGTCCACGTGAGATATTACACTTCTGCTTTTATACTTGTTTCATGTGTCATTCCTGACACATTTCACTTACTGGGAAAAAATTATAGTGTCTCCGCTGGCCAGCAGGCTCTGAAATTTGTCCTCAAAGCGGAGCCTCAGGGCACTGTTGAAGATGCGGGTAACTCTATCGATCTTGAGCCCAACGATGCCATGAGCCCTGTAGTCTGAATGAGAGAAGCGGGAAAGGAGGAGGTTGCAACAGGAATTAAACCTGTGGTGCACACAGCGGAAAGAGGCTTTAGTACAGCGTTCGCATTTCACCTCTTCAATCACAGTGAATGGCGTGAGGACTGCAGGTGCAATTAATGACACCGAACCATTACCAAGGGTCTGCGGGGCAGCCGTCCTCCAAGCGAATATTCCCGACACTCTCCAGCTCCATCAAAATAAACTGGATCGTGTATTCCATCATGCTGTTGGCCCGGGCCAAATCCCGCTTATAACAGGCCTCAATCCTGAATATAGAAGAGGACGTTATTTTTTTCCGCACCAAATGAATAACCTCGTGCACAGAACCTAAGCTACAGAGACACGCACTGCACCGAGCGACACGGGGCATTGTTAGAGTCCCCTCCGCGACTTATCCAAGTACACAAACTCACTCCTGCAGCCTCTTCATCCACAGCGTCAGCCTCTCCCTCAGTGCCTCCATCTTGATGAGTATTTTGGGCTCCGCTGTGGCATCGCCACTCACGTCGAGGGTCGGATCAAGTCGCTCCGATGACTCCTCGGCCGGGTTGGCCGGTTCGCCTGCTTCCTCCACCGTCGCGCACAGGGGCCTCTTGCCAGCAGCTCGCACCCTGGAGAGCTCGTGTTCGAGCTGGAAATGTGTAAAAGACGCAAATCAGCCCGTCGTACATTTGCCCGTCGCAGAACATTTCTTATTATGAAATTGTGAAAAAAATGTAAATGCCCCACGGATGGTACGTACATTTTTGAGGGCGTGACTGAGCGTCCTGATGCATTGTTCAGGTAACTGGAGCAGAGCCTTCTTCCTCTCCGTCAGAACGAACTTGGCCTCCGCCAGGTTCCTCTGAGCAGTGCGCGCACGCATGTTGTAGTACATGACTTTCTTCATTACTGTGGACTAAGGGAGGGGGGGGGGGGAGAACACACTTGAACTGGAGGCTGAAAAAAAAGATATTATTTTTTTCCGACCTCATATGAGAACATGCAGGAGTTCATGCTATGTGTGTGATATGAGATGTGCTTCTAAAGCGGCGTAAAGAAAACTCCAGATCGATTTGAGGGATTTACGCATATCATCAGCAACTGGCAGGAAGCAGTGTTGCAGACGCTATATCCTCTCAAGAGCCTAATGAAGACACGGGATAGCTCGGTTGTCGTGAGATGTCCAATTACCTCAGCCGCTTCCTTAAATTGCTTGCTTGCGACGTCGTAGGTGTCGAGTCGCTGGAGGCCCGGCATGTGATAAAGAATATGTGTGGCATAGTTGCACAGCTGACACACTGGGTTCGGGGCCGATGCAGGGTCCTTAAGTGCGAGCACTCTCAGATGGGGCAGGCCGGCCAGCGGGGTCAGCTCCTGTGACGACAACAGAGCACACGGTCAGAGGAAAAGGCATCCCATTCATTGTGCCTGAAAAGAAATACATAACGTTATGTTTTCCATTTTTAAACAAACCGCAGATGCGGAAATCTCTTGTATCATGTCAATACACGTATTCGCCTGCCTTTTTTCATTGTTCATATGTTTTTATTATTTCACAATCGTCCTAAATGATGGGCAAACAATGTTCATTTGTTTTACACATGCCACATCGTTGCCCTCGTAAATTTGCATTTTGTTTTACAATAAAATAGGCAAAACAAATACAAATAAGCATTATGGCATCTTTTTGTGCAAGGAAAGCCGATATTCATTGTTGAATAGTGTTACAGGAACAGCCCCCGTCTCGTTGACTGCACATTGAGAAAGTCAAAATATCAAGACGTCGTGAGTGAAACACTGGCTATTTAATTCCGTATTTCCTCTATGCTTGTTGCAGAGTAGCTGAACAATTTCGCACCCCAGCAAAGGGAAACTGAAATAAAGCACTCCTTGGTTCTGCAGTTGAAACAAAATGCTGGAAGAAAGTGGGACCAAATGGAAAGTGCAGTAGTATCATCTTAATCCAATCAAATCTAAAGCGACGAAGCCTTTTGGGCTTCCTGTCGGAATGGCCTTGAACGAGACAATCAGCCGGGGTATCCAGTGTGTCAGCTACAGCGCGTCTAAAATGTATAACTGTCAAGTTATACATTTTTACAAAACAAATCCCGCAAATCAAAGACCTATCACATAATGTGTTCACATTCATTTCTCAAATAGGTGCAATTATGATCAAACTGGAATGACAAATGGCGAAATTGCGCCGCGCAATGTCTTGTCTCTCGTGAAGGTCTTGCGCAGCCATCCATTTGAAGAAAATGATTGAAAGTCTGAACTGGCCGAGACCCCCACATTTCACAAGAAATTTGAAAATGTGCTTTTTTTCTCCCAGACCAAGGATTTTAATAAGACTTAACAAAATAAGTTAGAAAACTTATACGAAATATAATAACATATTTATTTTTTGGATCTTACCTTAAAGGAGCTGATCCTGTTCCCGGACAGATTAAGATTCTGAAGGCTGACATTAGGATCAAGGCTATGCCCTGAAAAAGAAGTGCAAAATGATTTAACTGGATCTCAATTAAAGGTGGCAGAGAATACAGAGAGGAAGCCGTGCGGTAAACTTACCAATCCTTTCAATGGTGTTGTCAGCCAGGTTTAGCTCTTTGAGCTTCTGAAGTGTGTGCAAGCCCTTTAGAAAATCACATCACCTCACATTAAAGCCGAAAGCTGATCAAAAACAGACGCAGACAAAGAGAAAGATGGATGCGGTCCAAACCTGTACGTGAGCTATGCCGTTATTGTTGAGCCACAGAGCTTCTAGGTTGATCTGCAGTTCGAGGTTTTTGATTTCACCAATGTGATTATCATACAGGTAGAGTTTCTCCAGCTGCACGCAGTCCTGAAGTCCGGATATTTCCTGCAAAAAAAAAAAAAAAGAGAGGATGGGACGAATGATTGTTTCCTGTACATTTGAGTTATCGCGCTCAACTCGCTGACACTGTTGTTGTTTCATTGGGGGTGTGAGCCATAAATGATGGCCCCTGTGTAGGAAGATGTTGTTCAATAAATGCCACACTAATGTTAAACAGCGGTTGCAATATAATAACAAACTTACCGTCAGCTGGCACTGGACCACCCAGAGCTCCCGCAGCAGAGGGCAACACTGAAGTCCCTCGATGTGTTTGATGCTCTGGCCCACAATGGTGAGCTGGCAGAGTCTGGGGAAGTAAGAGAGGCCGACCATGCGGGGGAAACCGGAGAAGAAGATCTCCAGGGTGCTGATGTTGCTCCCTTCCTGAGCGATTCGTTCGTAACACACTCCATTGACCATACACTGTTGAGAGGAAAAAAAGGGAGCGGAAATGCACACTTGAAAACGACCCGCCCGCCGATGTGTGTTTAGTCTTAGCCAAATGAGGGCAAGTTTCGTACTCACCAGTTCGTTGACCACCTCCTCGTCACTGAAGTGCTTTTGTTTCTCACTGTGCAACATGTCGTCCCTGTCCTGTGACACACTGCAGCTGGGGCACTTGATTTGCTGCCACAGGGCAAAAAAAGCTCCAGTTTATCCCATCGAGTCTAAGGGAGTTATAACATAAGTCATGGCAGGTCTTCTTGTCCCGCTGTTGTTTATTGGTGGCCGGCAAAACCCTATTTGGCACATTACCACCACAAACCACTGAACCCTTCTTCTTCTTCTTTGGTTGCTTATTGGCTGCCGGCAAAAAAAAAAAAAAAAAAAAGAAAAACTTTAGGTGCATAACTGTCACATACTCTTCTATTCAGAATAGAATTTTAAAAAATTCTGACTAATATCTACAAACATCAAAGGACCAAGTATTTCATTCCTTTAAATTCCTAAAGCAGACTAAATCTATCAGTGTTCCTCCAACGTACCAGGGTTCCCCCTTAGAATCCCAGTGTTCCATATTAACCTTAGCGTTCCAGGTTACAAGTAATGGCAATAAAGTTAGCAGTAAGCCACTTAAAGGTATCGACGATCTGCCAGTAAACGACAACAGAAGAGGAAGAGGAAAGAACACTACACTTCACCCATCCATGCTAGTTGTGCCACTACCTAGCAAGGCAATGCGCAGCTCCCGATGCTTTTGGTTGGCTTACATCAAAAAGGAAGCCTGCGTTGACTTCGATTAAAATTCAAGCGTGCACGTCAGATGACATAGCTCTCGTTTAGCCGAGTCAAAGTGCTACCACACCGACGGACTTCTCTCGGTCCCATTTGCATCCTCCAGTGTTTGGGCATCAGTCTGTTTCCAGGTAAGAGAGTCCGGTTGCTAAGGAGCCATCTTGAAACTTTTGAGGCCTTGGTTGTACTCAGTGTGGCCGCGAGATGGCGCCACACTGCCACACTGGCGTTGCCCAAAGCCTCCCCAAAAGACACCTTATCCGATTCATTTCATAACAACAAATTTTTTTTTAATCTGACATTTGGACTTACGTATATATAGCTGACTTTTTAGGACATACATTCAACATGGGGGTCCCACTGCCTGTATCGTGCTCCTCTTATTATGTGCGTCCAATTTGACTGTGCTGTGATTAATGTGTGTGAAGTGCGTTTCACTACAGCTAACTTAATTTCCAGCATGCTGTTGTTTCCCTCCGTCAGCGTCAGACACTTGGCTGAGAAACGGCCTTTTCGGAAACGACTCTGCCCCAAATAAAGTGGGAACGGACACCGTGACGTCACCGCCGGAGCCGTGAACTAAAACAATAAACCGCACTCCGGCTGATCCGCCGACGACCGAGCGACCGACCGATCAACCGACCGGCCGCCTCATCCCTCAGCGAGGCTCAGTCAACAGACGCCATCGTCACTGAGTGAGTGCGTGCGTGCGTGCGTGTGTGTGTTTCCGTCTCCATCCTAGCGCATACGTGCCGCGGCTCAATTACATCCCAGCCCCGGTGCACGGAAGGCGAAGCGGAGCAGCTTGTGTATCTTTAAGTACGACAACAGGAGGGCAGTGAGAAAAAAACAACAACAACAGCATGTCAGCTCAGCCCGGCTCGGAGGGGAAGTGGTTCGGGGATGACTATGAGAGGAACGGCTTGTTCGGGAACACGGCGACCCGGTTCGACGAGCTGCGCGAGGAGCCGAAGCCGAGAGGCGGCGAGGCGGCGGACGACCTGGCTCAACAATTCCATCCCTCCCAGGACTACTACGGGAAAGGGCCCCCCGTTGCTATGGAAACTGCATCTACAGGTACAGCGGGCTCAAAACGCACATAAACTCTTTCATTTTAAGTGTCGTGTGGTGCTGGAGTCGCACGAGTTGTTTTTTTTTTCACAGGCTGTGAGCCCATCAATTCAAAAAAAAAACGCCGGCCGGCATTTTAGGTGTAAACACAGCCGGAGAAGAATCAGCCGAGTCCATGCGACACGGACGGGCGAGCTGTGTGTCAGAAGGAGTAACAACTTCTGGGGTTGACAAAACAAGAGGCGAGCAACTTCCATAGGATGATAGTAAATCAGCTGTCACAACAATGATGCTGAAGGGGGGGTGGGGGGGGGCCCGATGCTGACTTCACACCGACTTAGTTCCAGGTTTAGCCTTTGATGAATCATCAAACACGACCCCCCTGCCCCCCCCCAAGCCGGAATGCCCCCCCCCCCCACATCCCCACACACACCTCTTGTTGAGATTTGAGATAGGAGTCTGTGGGGATGGTTCAGAGGAGATGCAGCATTCTGTGGAGTCCACAGTGGCCCCTGTTGTTCACTTGCATACCTTCTGCACCAGCTCCCACAGTTAGAATAACACAACAGCAGATTTTGTTGTGATTCTAAAAAAAAAAACAAGTGACTCCAGTATTATCAGACCCGTTTCACCGAAAGATTGTGTTAGTCCGGAGGTAAGGAGCAGCGGGCATGACGTGGGCGTGCGTCCCTGCTGAGGACGTGAAGTGTCGCTGAGGATATTTTTATATTCTTGGGACGCCGAAGGCTGTGTTTTTGTGGGGACAGCATCTCGCAGACCTCAGTTACCAGTCAGTCCGTCTCCTCAGCATAGCTCAGCTCATGCTGCTATTTTTAATCCAGGAGAAACTGGGCTCCCTATTCGCGCGGTGAGGAGAACTAGAGCCACGCACTTGCATTCACGAAGGCACTGAAAAATTCATGAGACAATGTTTAAAAAACAAAAAATGGGGGGGGGGGGAAGTTATCACCTAGTTAGCTCTCTTTGCTTTTCAAACCTTTGCCGATATCTGCAGGGCCCCAAAAACATATCTTTATGTAAATCATACATCATCCAAATACTTTTTGGATACACAGGAACACAGTTTTGAATGAAAGTAGAACATCTTAACATTCAAAGTTGCATTAGGGGGGAAAAAATATTGCAAAAATTATACATTCTACAAAAGCCAACCATTTAAGTAAGTTTCTAAGTAAGTGAGTAAAGCATGTGACTTAATGCACTTGCTACTCTAAGTTTGCCTGTACTTTTTTTTTTTAGCAAAATATAGAAATGCACATCGTCCACTCTCCTCTCAGTGTACCAAGAGGGTTCAGGGGGTGCATGCACATAAACACACACAGACAAGAATCCTGAACAAATGGAAGCCAAAATCTGTCTATGTTGCCATGACTTTCACTGAGCCCTGTCCCCAGCAGTGAAGTAAATCACTCTTGTCACTTTTGTTCTTTGGTGGGAACAGTGCAGATTTCATCACATCTATCAGCACAGAGTGGATGTTTTCACCTTGACCAGAGACGTTACAGTCTCCCGTGATCTTTGTCAAACAGATAGACAACACAGTCTCCTTTTCTGTCCGGCTGTTGTATAATAATACATAAAGAACTATAAAGCCCTTGAACTTCAGTTTTTACCGAGGCCCTTTGAGCAATGCTTACAGTGGAAAAAGAGTCTCTTCAAGACGTCTGGAATTGCCTCTCTAAGTAATCGATCCATGCCCGTCCTGAATCGCGTTCACAACAGTGATCCACTCACAGGACCCTGAGAATGCCGATTTCACACTCCCGTGATCTTTGTCAAACAGATAGACAACACAGTCTCCTTTTCTGTCCGGCTGTTGTATAATAATACATAAAGAACTATAAAGCCCTTGAACTTCAGTTTTTACCGAGGCCCTTTGAGCAATGCTTACAGTGGAAAAAGAGTCTCTTCAAGACGTCTGGAATTGCCTCTCTAAGTAATCGATCCATGCCCGTCCTGAATCGCGTTCACAACAGTGATCCACTCACAGGACCCCGAGAATGGCGATTTCACATGTATTGAATTACCACGAGGTAGCACCTTAGCCTCGGATCGCACGGAGGAGAGTTCCTCCTTTTTTTTTTTTTTTTTCCATGTTTCCCATTCTGTGAAGGCCCCGTCGGGGCTCTCTGCCTTAGATGAAAACAACAAAGTGCATGAAAACAGCGGCCCATTTGGCATCCTCTCCTCAACTCATCACAATGTTCTATAGCGGTCACTTCATCGTGCCTTGACAAAGTACACGAGCTATGGACACCGTTCTCCGAGCAGGGGGGGGGTTGGGGTAAGACTCACCCCCCCCACCCCATGGCAGGATATCATCAGCGACGAGGATGAGGCAGCATATGTCTGGCTGGGTCTCTTCCGTATCTCTCAGAGAGAGAAAGCACTTAGTGGACTCCACTGGACTCCATAAGCCGGCACAGTGCATTTGTGCCTTTAGTTCTGAAGAGCTCTGCTACTGGGGGGGGGGGGGGGGGGGGGGGCCGGGGGCTAGTGCCAGGTCTTTTCAGACAAGATGATAAAGATGCAAGATAGTACAGCGGAGGAAGGGTAGGGAGGGAGGGAGGGGGCTTCATGGCAAGCGAGTGGAAGCTTTGATGAGAAGTTCAAATGGCCGGACTGTCAGGGGGGGGGGGGAGAGTGGAAACACAAAGAAGTGTCCTTTCCTTCCGAGGTACTCTCAGTTAATAGTCCCTTTCTGACAAAGGCAAAGGTCGGCAGAGCCGCTCCCCGGTGAGAGCCAGTGTTGGCAGGGAGCTTAAAAAAAAAGAAAACATGATTTCCTTATATTGCGTGTCACCTCGTATTTTTAAATGATGTTTAGAGCGTGTGTCAACGTGTCCGCTTTTCACAGTGGTCTGGGCCTTAGTGCACTTTTCATCAAGACATCATCATTTCACATGTCCTTTTTTATCCCCCCGAAACAATTAAAAAGCACTGCATGTGAAATGTGATATGATGCGTTCATGATCTCACTGCCTCAGTCCAGCTCGCCAGCCTCTGGGCCTGGCATTAAATCCCCAAGCAGACTATTGCAAAAGTGCTCCTGGGATTAGAGATACTATCAGGAAGGGCACTTAGAAAGTGTGGCCCATCGATTTCATTTTTTTATTTTTTTTTGCGTGGGTTAGATGTTGTGACGTGCGTGCCTCCTTTCGTACTATCCCCGCTACTCTGTAATCCTGAGTTTTGTCTGTACGGTGAAAACAATGTGGCGATCCAAAATCACCCTCAATTGACAGCTTTGGCCCAAAGCAGACAGCTTGCAGACTGACACGCAGTCTGGATCCTCCAACATCCTCTCCATTCATCCATAAAGCTCGACCCGAGCAAGCGAAATACAATCGATACAATCAATTTGAATTGGGACAGATTTGTCTTTTTTTTTCCCCCACTGTCTCTAGATTGATAGACATTACATTATATAGATATTATTTTCCACGGTGGGGGGAAAAAAACAATAGGTTTTGTCCACCCTCAGTACGGAACTTGATCTAAATGTGCTTTCTTTTTTTAGTTTGCAGCTGTCACTTTCATGTGCAAATTCAACGAATCTCCCCATGAACTGCCATGTCCACGATGCAAAAGCGCAAAGATGAGAATTGTCACGCTTTAATTAGGGATTGGTGCCTTATTCTTTGCATCCTGCCACCCCCCCCCCCCCAAAAAAAGGGCAGCGAACTCTGGCAATACATATAACCCGAGGATGAAAATACCATAAACTGGCACTTCCATATACTTTCATATAATCTATATCTGTCAAATAAATTGTCCACCAGATAGTCAAGACTAATAAAGACAATGCGAGCAAGCAGGTCAAAGTACTGCACAGCTAAACAACAACGGACACCCAAAATAACAAAGCTACAGCTTGTTACGTAATATCAAAGGCCCAGGTGACATTGAGAGGAGAGCACTGGAAGCATCTCGACGGATTGTTTTCCACAAGGACACGGGGCCAAAGAGGACTCCTGAAACGTAACACGTCGCAGGGTCATAGATGGAGTAATGGAACTCTACGGCCGATACGAGCGGCCCGTTTGAGTACAACGCTGGCAGAAAGAGGCCGAGATCGCTTCATAGACAGAGCAGCTTGTTGCCGTGACTTTCCGTGAGACGAACGTCTCGCTTGCCTCTGACCGGGTTGCAAGAAGTGAGTAACTGTGTTTTTTTCACCCCCGCGATCTACTTAAAAATAAAACCCTACTCTTTATATTACCTGCGTTTTTTTCATTTTCTTCATTTATATATTATTAAATGGCAGTGGATCAGTTAGGGCCCTTTGGGGTGGGGTGGGGGGGGGCCCGCCCCTGCTGCTCACTGAAAGACGAAACAAACCCTCAATACAAAGCGGTCTCACGTGCATTTTGCGGCTCCGGCTCGTTTTGGTACTGCCTGTGCTCTCATGTTTCTTGTCTGTGGCCTGGTAGTTAGGAGCCCGTGCCTTTGCACAGCGCAAACATGCATGTCATGGCGCATCAGTTTCAGAGTTACGCTGGCCGCAGCGAGGACAATGAAGGGGCCGCTCCTCTGCAGCGCATTCAGCAGGACTTATTTCCCTGCATCATACTTTCTGTGACATGATTGTGTTGGGTGCCTACGGTGAGGGGAGAGTTCCTCTGTTGCCACGTCCAATCTCATCGGAGTGCAGCAAAGCGTTTGCTTCAGCCTGGTGGGGTTTTTTTTTTTTCCAGCGCATCTGGGTGCCACACCGCCTCAGCGGATTCAAAACCCCTTTAATGGCATTACACTTAAAAATGGTTTATTATTTAAGTAATTTAAATTGTTGTTTAAAATCAAGCTCCCTAACCTGCTAATTGTTGCCAAGGCCTTATGTTGCTGCTGGCGGGGGTTAATCTGTGTTGTTCCGTAGAATGGGTTGACCAAAGAGAGAGAGGGGGGGGTGTTGACGGAGATCAACTCTGTTCACGGCTTCTAGCGGCTCTGAGTGCTTCCCACATCTGCACGGAACGTATTTGCACTGTGAATCAGCGATGGGTCAGAATATGATGGTGTTGCCAGGGTGACCGCTGATGGGACCTACATGATGCTAGTAGACTAAGAGGATTATATAGTGGGATTTTTGTTTTTTCCTGTTGTGGGGCATTTGTGTCAATCGCCTGGGCTTGGCGCAACAGCTGCCCCTCTGTTTTGCATACGGGGCTTGGAACCACAGGCAGCTCCGATGTCCATCTGCAACACAGTTTCGCCCGTTTAATGCAAAATAACGTGAAGCCTCGGGGCCTGGTCCCCTTTGCCTTCATGTCGGATGTATTGTGATTGGGCCCCTGTACTGCAGTATGATGCATTGTTAATGACCGAGGGTGCAGCAGTAGGAAGGACAGCAGGAGGAAAGGGCAGCGGGGCCTTTTTACAGGAAGCGAAGGGAGGGGGCGGGACGTCCTGACCTGTCGGGTGTTCCGTCAGTCTGCGTCCTCCAGAGCTAACCCTAAGGCTGCTATTTTTAATCTTAACCCCTTACCCAGCCCTGCAGCTGGACCGGTCCTATTTATAACACCACCACTACCTTGGGAGAAGCAGGGCTACAGACTGAGCTGGGTTTGTGGATGTGCAAACTCGTACACAGCGCAACAGATAAAGTAACAATCTGTGACGTGGTTGTTTGAATTTTGTATGAAAATGAACATTAATGTTGGTTGGCAGACTTGAGCCACTTTGATTCGAAGCAGGACGTAACGTCAAACAAATCTGAACGCCCCCCTTGGCCGCGACCCCTGGCCTCACAGTTTAAAACAGTACGAGCATCTTTAATATATCTCTGCGGTGTTGAAACAAATTATTCAGTGAGGTGGTTGAGTGGTGTTTCACAGCGAAGCACGCACACCCCAACACTGTCCAATTTGAATCCTTCAATTGTACATTTAAAGCACCATTACCACCACGCAACCGTGTGAGTGTTATTATTACTATTTTAGTCGCGTGTGTTGATGCCGGCATGACGTAAGCACGGTGTGTCGTTGAAATATTTATTTTATACATTTATCATTGAACAGTTCGGTCAGCCTTGCCTAGCTGGTCGGCAACCATTGCGATTTTGTAGAGGGTGAATGCCAGCAACCATAATAAGTACCATTATCATACGTCGCCTTGACTTTGCGACACTTGTGTGAAATTTCACAGGGGAGGTGCAGGATTTGTGATTACAGAGCAGAGACGCGGCTACTGGCAGGACTTTGCCTGCAGGGTTTGGAACAGACTCTGTGTGTTTTTGTTGGGGTCAGAACAATCCCCCTTTGTCTCACATCGGGTACAAGAACCCCTCTGTCACTGCCGCCTCACTGATCTGCAGCCGACCGTGCACCCAGTCCGACTGTGCCGCAGTCTCTCTCCCCGGCAGCACAGCTCGATCAAGCATTGTGTAACTGGAGGTTTTCATTAATCAAATTGCTCAGGCACAAACTGATCCAAATTTGATCGTGTGACATCAACCTGTGTGCCTGCGCCAAGCCACTCAATTTCCCATTTTTCTCCCTCTGTAGATGACCTCATGTCCGGCCTGTTCAAGAAGCCTATGAATGACGACGGCGATGTGTACACTTCCCTGCTGTCCAATCAGAGCTTCGCATCGAGCCGGGAGGTCCCCTACCTGTCAGAAGACTTGATGTCCGCCAAGTCTTCCGCAGGCTCCTCTGCCCTGAACGACTTCTCCACCGACACCTACAGCTTCGGCTCCAAGACCAGGATGACTTCTGACCTGGTGGATGACATGCCCCAATCTCTGCTGAGCTCAGACAAGACAGAATCCTACAACTACATGGACATCAGCCACGGAGATGAGCACCTCGATCAGCAACAGGGCCCTCTGTCCAGTCTGGCGGACACAAGCATGGCCGGCAGTGACTTGCTGGGAAGCTATATGGAAAAGTACCCTGGAAGAGATGAGGAGGAAGAGGAGGAGGAGGAGGAAGAGGAAGAAGAGAAGCTGGGCCCGGCCCTGGGTTCCCACTCCTTCCCGTACGTGGAGGAGCCCTCCGATGAAGAGCTGTCAGACTACCGCTCCTACCGGAACCTGGGTGGCACCCCCCAAACAGCCAGCCCGGTGAAGATCACTCTGACCGAGTCCCAGCCGCCGGCCGCGCCGCAGCAGCACCACCCTCCTCCTCCCGTCAGCGTGTCGGAGCGTGAGAACGTCCTCAGCGTGGGCCTGCAGGGGGTTCCCACTGTGACGCTGTCCGAGCCGGAGGACGACAGCCCCGCTTCCACTCCCAATGCTTCGCCAACAGGTAAGGCACAACACTGGCGAAAAATGTCAGAAATGATATTTACATAACCAACACAACTATCTAAAAAACGATTCATAGCCGCTAACATCGGCTTCAAGTTGCTGGAAAGTCCATCTTTGAGATATGTGCAGGTTTATAAACGGTGGTGTTCTGTAACGTGAGTGAGACTAACGCCCACCTTTCTCTGCATTTCTTTGTGGGTGCAGAAAAAGAATTCCCCTCCAATGGCAAGAGCAAGGCGGACACGGTGAAGCCGGCAGCCTCCCAGAGTAATCCCGGCACAAAGGCAGGCGGCAGGGAGCAGGACGGCAGCAGCGCAGAGTCCGGGGATTCAGAGATCGAGCTGGTGTCTGAGGAGCCTCGCAAGGCCAGTGGTACCCCGTTCGCCCAGCCGCCCAAAAGCAAGGCGGCTTCCAGCCAGCCCAGCAACCCCTTCGACAGTCCCCCGGTCACCAAGGGTGGTTTCGGCCTGGCCGGCAACCACGCTGCACCCACGGCCTACAGCATTCTGCGCGAGGAGAGAGAGGCCGAGCTCGACAGCGATCTCTTCATCGAGTCCGCGTCGGAAGAGAGCCCGAAAAGGGAGCAGGGCGTCGGCGGCCCCAGACAGGGGGTCAGCCCCCCCTCTCCCCTGCTGCCCAGCGCGGCTCCTCCCCGGAGCGCTGCCGAGTCGGTGCCGGCCGGCTCGCTGATCCCGGAGAAGGTCAAGGCCCCAGCGAAGACAGAGGACGACCGCCCGAGCAAGCCCAAGCCCCCCACCGCCGCCGTGCCCCCGGAGGTGCGGCTGGAGAAGCCCCATCCAGGTGACATGCCCCAGAACGCCGCTGAGGTCAAAGGAGACCCGGGGAAACCTGCGGCGTCGCTGTTTCTGCAGGGCTTCAACAAACAAAAAGGTGAGTCCCTTTCATTCTGACGTCTTTTTTTCCCCAGAAGCTGCCGTTTCACAAGGGATGCGTAGTCCTCTTCGGCTCAGAAATAGAGCAATAAACATTGCACTACAGCATATTTCTTAAAATGTCAGGAATTCAAAAAAAAACAAAAAACCTGTACGTTATCTGTTCGATGTTGCAGCGGATTCCGCCTCTGCCTATAAGCCACTGGCTTGAGCTCTGGCTCTCCACAAACAATTTCGGTCAGCTGGGGAAACAGGCAAGAGTTGCGTCTGCTCACGTGTCACCGTTCCCCGGGTGGAAGAGGTATCGCATGTGCATCCGTGTTCGTAACCTCGCCCGTCATATTTTGGCCCTAATCGCAAAAAAGTCAGGAGAGGGCCGTTTTTTTTTTTCATTCTCTCGAATTACCAACGCACCACTTGTCTTTGTCTACCCAATGGGAGCTACCCGAATGGTGGGCTGTTGCATTGTTTTGTTGTCAAGGCTGGGAAATTGAAAAGGATTGTGACGGAGAGATGGTAATTGTGGGCCTACCTCTGTGCCAGGAGACGTGGGAAGGGCTTGAGTTCTGCATTCTTGGTGTCTGCTTCCCCCTGGTGGTATGTTTGAGAAAAGAAAAAAAAAAAGGACGAGTACGCTCTGATTAACATTCATGTCAATGCATGAGGACTTCAAATCAACAACTTTACCGTCTAACCTGTAAACATTGCTCTCCACTTTTAACATTGCTTGCACCGAGGAAAGAACGCCCTTTCACCATCCTGTCGGCATCAGGCATCTTACAGATAAGCCAGTAGCAGTCAGCAGGAGGTTCATCTGACCTCTGCTGGCTGTACTCTCAAGTCTTTGAAAAGTTGTGCAGAAATCCAGTGACAGAAATTAGGTTTCAAAAATGTTTGTTTTTGAGCCTCTCGTGTTCCTTCTACCCGATTGTTGTTGTCGTCGTACGGGTCTGCCACGTTTATCAACACTGGCTTCTTCTTGCCGTTTGTCTTATGTCTGGTTGGTTAGGCAGCGTCAGTTTGTCAATTTGGAAGTCCCACGTGATTCGAGCTGTTCCTGTCTACAGCCCACACCCTGCTTAATATGCTGGACTGTCTCAGGAGCATCTTTGCACCTGGGGTCCTTTCTGGTGTGGTAGATCCCCACCTTTATTGATCTTGGACTGAGGGCCTCTTCCACGATCAGTGCTTTTGTGCTGTCTCTCAGTCCAGCCTTTTTCATCCCAGCCACTGGTGGGACTTGTTGATACCAGCCATGTCATCTATACACAAACAGGCACAACAACAACACACACACACACACACACACAAACTCTTGTTGTGTTTACTCGGGATTGTCAGAATGTTCTGGAAATGCTAAAACAGGTCATGTGTGTCTCTTCCTCACCAATAGATGGCGCAGTGCACCTTTGTCATGGCTGTTCCGTTGAAGATCAGCAGATGTTGTTTGCGACCGCCTGTGCGCTTCCACATCAGTTTCCATGACAACAGGGATGGGGGGGGGGCGGGCGCATGTTCAGTACGGCTTAGCCACAATCGGGGTTTTTTTTTCTTTCCTGCTGGTCGGTATTGGCATTTAGGTCTGTCGAGTCTGCGCCGAGCAGAAGGTGTGAGGTGTGGCAGTCTGCGGGGAGGAAGTGCAGCGATTACACAAACGCACCGAGGAATGACGTGAGCCCCAAAACCATGAGGGAACGATGTCCTGCTCAGTGCTGACACCACAGTGACTGTGCTCTTTTCCGTTTCATAATAGGCTCGTGAGCCTGCTTTTTTTGGTCTTTATTTTTAATTTTTTTTACATCACCATTAACATCACAAATATATTCCCGTGGGAAATAATAAAGCACCAACGCTGAAGGCACTAAACAAGCAGCATGGTGCCGCACATTGTCCTTCGCAGTGAATTATTAAAGCACAAGCACTTAGCCTCTTCATTTATCCGAGCTCGTAGGGCTCGCCAAACAGCTATTTAGAATAGATGGATACAACTTTGCACCTACGGTACAAATAAAGAACAACAGAACTGGATGCTTGCCACATTTTCCCCAAAGCCATTGCCTCCTGTGTGGTGTGGAACATGAGATCAGGAATTTTAAAAATGCGTTTTTTTTTTTCCTTTCCGTTTTGATCACACATTTGTTGCCTGTATATGAATGAGACAACACAAAAAAAAGCTGACAAGCTCCAACGGAAAAGAGCACAACGCGGTAGAAAGTGTACGACAATGCATTCATCAATGCGTCGGTGTTTCACCAATGCCTATCTGGTGTTAACCTCATTTCAAGTCTGTTACGAGGGCCTAATGGGGCTTTTATTGTGAAAAGCCACCTACCCTCAGTCTATCACCACCCGCCCCCTCTC